>JANZXR010000005.1:29614453-29638127 GCA_027575705.1 Erythroxylum echinodendron
TTCATCAGCAATTCAATATCGTATTATACCTAAAAGGAAATCTTTCTCCGATATACTAAGTTCTTCAACATCTTCTCTATTAATTAGATGACATTCTTTTAATCGGCCTCCAGCCTTCATTCACTGGCGACTGCATGGAAAGTATGTTCAACAGTTTCAGCATTTTGATAGTGAGGGGTATTTTTTAAGTACAGATTCATTATCCGTTAAGAATGTTTGAACTATACAATTAGTTTTATAAGTAATAAAATTTCATAAATGATTTTTATTTATTGTTTCTCCAAAAGGTTTATCTATTTGTAGTAGTAATTGAATTTTATTCGACCATTCTAAAATAATTTGTTCAGGATTTAATACATAATCAATATCAAGTACACCATTAGGACTTAAAGAGGTATGTTTTGGATGATATTCAATAGCATATTTTCAAATTTTTGATCCTTTCTTATAATATCCTTGTTTATTTAAAAAATCTTTTGTATTATATGGTGTCCGTGAATATATGTTTGGTTGAGTCTCTTTTTTCCGTTTAGCTCCTCTTGTTGCCTCTACATGTTCTTTTAAATTTTTGGTTCCACTAGTACTAGGTTTATTTGTTTCAGCATAAATATCTTGATCAGTTTCATAACTATAAATAATTTCATCTTGATCAAATTCTTTTCCAGTAATATTATAGGTTTGTTCATTTTCGACGAAATGTTGTTCAATTGTATCAATTCTTAAAGTTAATCTATTTAGTAATTATATAATGTCCTTTAATTGTACCTGAAGAGTCTTTGCTACTTGTTCAATATTATCTTCCGATGCTATTAATTCTATAGAAATATCATCTAAAGAGTCCATGGTTTTACTTCGATTTTAATGGGTGAACTAGGCTCTGATACCAAATAGATGACAGAATGACAAATTTAAATGATCAAATAATAGGAATGATGAATGGTAATTTAGCCTATGGAAAAATAAAATTTAATACTTGATTAAAATTAGGAATCCCATTAAAATCTCCTAATTTAGATGATACTATCACTATTGCATATAAATTTTATAGAGAAAATCTAATAAATCAAGGACAATATCCATTTTCAATAACATATCAAATTAGTTAAGCCTTAACAAATTCTCATCATAGTATTGAATTCAAAAATACCGATCAAATTTATTTAGATAAATTATTTACAGATGTAGCAAAAGTAGGAACAAATTTTAGAACAAAAATTAGACCTTCATCAGCAATTCAATATCGTATTATACCTAAAAGGAAATCTTTCTCCGATATACTAAGTTCTTCAACATCTTCTCCATTAATTAGATGACATTCTTTTAATCGGCCTCTAGTCTTCATTCACTGGCGATTGCATGGAAAGTATGTTCATCGGTTTCAGCATTTTGATAATGAGGGGTATTTTTAAGTGCAGATTCATTATCAGTTAAGAATGTTTGAACTATACCCTTAGTTTTATAAGTAATAAAATTCCATAAATGATTTTTATTTATTGTTTCTCCAAACGGTTTATCTATTTGTAGTAGTAATTGAATTTTATTCAACCATTCTAAAATAATTTGTTCAGGATTTAATACATAATCAATATCAAGTACACCATCAGGACTTAAAGAGGTATGTTTTGGATGATATTCAATAGGATATTTTCAAATTTTGGATCCTTTCTTATAATATCCTTGTTTATTTAAAAAATCTTCTGTATTATCTGGTGTCCGTGAATATATGTTTGGTTGAGTCTCTTTTTTCCGTTTAGCTCCTCTTGTTGCCTCTACATGTTCTTTTAAATTTTTGGTTCCACTAGTACTAGGTTTATTTGTTTCAGCATAAATATCTTGATCAGTTTCATAACCATAAATAATTTCATCTTGATCAAATTCTTTTCCAGTAATATTATAGGTTTGTTCATTTTCGAAGAAATGTTGTTCAATTGTATCAATTCTTAAAGTTAATCTATTTACTAATTATATAATGTCCTTTAATTGTACCTGAATAGTTTTTTCTACTTGTTCGATATTATCTTCTGATGCTATTAATTCTATAGGAATATCGTCTAAAGAGTCCATGGTTTTACTTCGATTTTAATGGGTGAACTAGGCTCTGATACCAAATAGATGAAAGAATGACAAATTTGAATGATCAAATAATAGAAATGATGAATGGTAATTTAGCCTATGGAAAAAAAATTTAATACTCAATTAAAATTAGGAATCCCATTAAAATCACCTAATTTAGATGATACTATCACTATTGCATATAAATTTTATAGAGAAAATCTAATGAATCAAGTACAATATCCATTTTCAATAACATATCAAATTAGTTAAGTCTTAACAAATTCTCATCACAGTATTGAATTCAAAAATACCGATCAAATTTATTTAGATAAATTATTTACAGATGTAGCAAAAGTAGGAACAAATTTTAGAACAAAAATTAGACCTTCATCAGCAATTCAATATCGTATTATACCTAAAAGGAAATCTTTCTCCGATATACTAAGTTCTTCAACATCTTCTCCATTAATTAGATCACATTCTTTTAATCGGCCTCCATTCTTCATTCATTGGCGACTGCATGGAAAGTATGTTCATCAGTTTCAACATTTTGATAGTGAGGTGTATTTTAAAGTGCAGATTCATTATCAGTTAAGAATGTTTGAACTATACCCTTAGTTTTATAAGTAACAAAATTCTATAAATGATTTTTATTTATTGTTTCTCCAAACGGTTTATCTATTTGTAGTAGTAATTGAATTTTATTTGACCATTCTAAAATAATTTGTTCAGGATTTAATACACAATCAATATCAAGTACCCCATCAGGACTTAAAGAGGTATGTTTTGGATGATATTCAATAGGATATTTTCAAATTTTTGATCCTTTCTTATAATATCCTTGTTTATTTAAAAAATCTTTTGTATTATCTGGTGTCCGTGAATATATGTTTGGTTGAGTCTCTTTTTTCCGTTTAGCTCCTCTTGTTCCCTCTACATGTTCTTTTGAATCTTTAGTTCCACTAGTTTTTGCTAACGAAAACACGTGTTAGGGTTAGGGCGGAATCAAATCTTATAAATCCACCACGCTTCTGCGGGCGCAAGATCATTACGATACCACAGGCTATGACTTTATCTCCCCATAGTTCCGCGAAAACTATCGGGTTGTTGGTGCGATTCAAAACTAAAACCATGAGGATGACATGTAAGCTCTGATACCACTTTGCTAACGAAAACATGTGTTAGGGTTAGGGCGGAATCAAATCTTATAAATCAATGTACATTCTCGCATAACTGCCCCACCTACAATAAAACAAGATCAAATGATACAAAAAAAAACAATACAATTTATAGAATTGAAGAAAAGTAAATTCATAATCATATGATTATGAATCCTTACACATAGTGTTAGAAAATATATAAAACCAATTAAGTTGACCTTACACAACAGCTTAAGCTATTGTGGCAAAATGGTTGCTTAACATGGTATCAGAGCCTCTGTGACCAAGTGGTCGTGAGTTCAAATCTTACCACCCACCTAAAAAATTAAACACAAGGTAAAATAGGCATGTGCAAGTTTCAAGTCCAAAGGGCTTTCACTTGAAGGGGTGTGTTAGAAAATATATAAAACCAATTAAGTTGACCTTACACAACAGCTTAAGCTATTGTGACAAAATGGTTGCTTAACACATAGTATATTATGCAAATTTTAGCTTAAAAAGATAACCACCCCCTAAAAAAATTCAAATCTAAGAACTAAATTGGTTTGAACCTTTTTTACAAATATGTATGATTATATAGAACTTTTAAATGAGACGTTGACTTGGTTATTGTATTTTAATATTCGTAGAATTAGCAGTCGTTATCTTTTGAGTGTGTAAATAAGATTTTCTTTCTTTAAAATCCATAAATAATATATAACATCTCGTTATGATTGAATGCAGGGGGTAAGTTGTAACTATTTTCAACTACAATTGGTAGATAACAGTTACACTCTTAGCTTCTCAACTTTTTATTTTTATTTTTCTATTTTTAGTTTTAGGATAAAAATTGTTTTTTTGAGTTTTATAATTTTTATTTTTGATTTTGATTTCTTCTAAATTTTAAGAATTATGAAAACTAAAAAAATTAGTTTATATTTTATATTTTTATTTTTTCATAATCTGATTTACTGCTAATTAATCATATAATATGTGATTCATTAATATATTAGTTATCAATAAGAATTATGAATAATTTAATTTATTTTGACATCTCTAATTTTGCAAAGATGGATGAGGAGGTGAATGGTAGTGGATGTGATTGAGATTTTTAAAAATTATATGATTAATAATTATATTAAAATTTTTGTTAAATTTAAATATTTAATAATTTTAAAGTTAAAATTTAACCACTATTTTAGTGTTAGTGTTAGGGAAAGTT
Source organism: Erythroxylum echinodendron (assembly GCA_027575705.1). NCBI lineage: Eukaryota > Viridiplantae > Streptophyta > Magnoliopsida > Malpighiales > Erythroxylaceae > Erythroxylum > Erythroxylum echinodendron. Next base: position 29,618,870 of record JANZXR010000005.1, read on the forward strand.
TTACTTAAATTAAATGCCTGTGATTTTTTTTTTTGTAAACAAAGGAAACTTCATTAATAAGCATTGTCAGCAGCTAAAATTGAAGAAATACAAGCAGGAAAAGATAAATTCCAATAAACAAGACTTGACATAGAAGTAACATTTCTCGCAAGCGAGTGAGCTACACAGTTCACAGATCTTTTATAGAAACCAAAATGAATATCATTTATGGAATTACAAAGAAATAAGCAATCATTAATAATCAAATTAACTTCAGACCGATTGCGGCAAGTTGAAAGAATACCCTAAATAACCAGTTGCGAATTTGATTCAATAATAACAGAGTGTAAGTTTTGCTTTTTAACCCAACTTAATGCCTCACGGATTCACACAGTTTCTGCAGTAAAAGGATCCAAAACTCCAGGATAAATATTACTGCTAGCAGCTATACAATCGCCATTGCTATTTCGAACAACAAAACCAGTCTTCCTTAACTCTTTGAAAATAGCAGCATCTGTGTTGATTTTATGATTTTTGCCAAATAATAGGAATAGGGTAGGCTTGGTTTAAAGTTGCAGTTTCTCGTCTCCTAGTAGTATTCTAATTTGTCGACATCGAACAGGCAAGAAAAAGAATAGCATGAGCTGAATGCTAAAAACTATGCCAAACCAAATCATTCCTATTCTTCCAAAGAGCCCAACAAATCGAGATAGCCAAACACATATCATCAATGGTATAATAATGTGTGACAAAAGAAAACCAAGAAGGTAGTGAAACTGAAGTGGAATGAAATAAACCCAGCTGAGAATATGACCAAACTGCCTTAGTATAATAGCACTCAAATAAAACATGAGAAACAGATTCAGGCTCTATACCACAAATAGGACACAAAGGCAAAATATCAACACCTTTATGAATAAGAAGAGCATGAACCAGTAAGCAAGCATTTAATGAACGCCAAAAGAAAATTTTCATCTTAGCAGGAATGTTTAAAGACTAAAATTTCTTCCAAAGAGGAGAGGGAAGAACCTGATTCAAATCTCAAGGGGCTGTATGAATAAAACGGTAAGCACTCTTAACAGAATGGATACCTTTCCTATCAAAGACCTAAAACCAATCATCAAGACTATGTTGAAAACTCAGAGGAATTTGGAGAATTAGATCTCTATCTCGCTCATTAAATAGAAATGAGATTAAATATGAATTCCATTGTTTAAGGTCATGAAAGATCAAATCAGAAACTCGAAGATTAAGCCAAGCATCATCAAGAGTCGAAGTGATATATGGATTCTCCTTATCCTGCAATTAAGGGTCAGAACAAACTTTAATAGTGTTGCCATTTCCAACACGCTTCTTACATCCTTTTTTAGCAAAATCAATGCTTGAAAAAATATTGCTCCAAGTATAGCTAGGATTATTATCCCTTTTAGCATTCCATATTGTACTTCGAGGATAGTAGTGAGCCTTAAGAACTCTCGCAACCAACGAGGAATTATCAGAAAGCAACTTCCAACACTATTTTCCGAGCAAAGCCATATTAAAATTATGAAAAGTCCTAAAACTCATGCCTCCTAGGTGTTTCGGCCAGCACATTTTCTCCCACGTTATTCAAGTAATGCCTTGTTTTTGTCTTAAATTCGTACCCCACAAAAAAGAATTAATCATTGTCTCAATCTTTTTACAAATACCCGTCGGCAATCTAAAAATAGTCATAGCATAGTTAGGAAGAGACTGAGTAACAAATTTCAGTAAAACTTCTTTGCTGGCCGAGAAAGAAAAGTCCTATTCCATCCTTGAAATGCATGTGATTTAAAATAAACACTTTTTGCTTTCTTAAATAATCACCTTTACGATAGAATTAAAAATTCGCTTTTTATAAAATAAAAAGCACAGAACAGAAGTAAGCTACACCAGGCTTCCACGTGTCGTGCTCTGAATGGTTGTTCAAACTTGATTGATGAATCAATCAACTCAACGGTTCATTGTATTCACTCCAGGTCAGCTGTAGCACCCCACAGCCATTTACGGTTTACCCCATTCCCCCTGTCCTGTCTCGCCCTCCCCTCTTACTGTGTGTAGTAGTATACTCTGATCTCTAAACAGAGAGACGAAGAGTGAGAGTGCAATCGGTGATGGCTTCAAACAAAGATCGCGAGAACCTCGTTTATGTCGCCAAGCTTGCCGAGCAGGCCGAGCGCTACGAGGGTCAGACTATACTCTTGTGCTACCACTCTTCTGTCTATTACACTCTCTGACTCTCTCTCTCTCTATCTCTTTATATACATCATTTTGTATATATCTTTATATCTGTGGATGTGTTAATTTTCACCATCATTCTAGATCTGTGAGGGTTTCGGGTTATTTATGGATTATGATTTCTTAGTCTTTACTCTTCACTTCAGCCAACAAATCAAAGTTTTTTTTTTTTTTGGTTTTAACCTGAATATAATATTTTGGGATTTTCTTTTTGTGCTGCTTCATTTTGAGTATTTTCATCTTTTCTTCTCGAATATTAATAGGTTTGCTGTCTGTTTATGGAAAGCTTCAAGTTGACCATTTTAGCAATGTCATGTGAAATCAATTAAGATTTATATAAGTTTTGCATTCAGTATAAATTTGGAAAACAGAATGCAAAAAACTAACATCCTTTTCTTTCTTTGTGGGGAGTTTTCATATTTGTCAAGTTTCCTAACTGCTTGCAAGTTCCTACATGAGAAATACTTCGACTTGGACTTTACTAGATTTCTGGAATATCGTATCTTTCTTTGTATTATTTTGTGTAGAAATGGTGGAAACCATGAAGAAACTTGCTGCGCTTCATATTGAATTGACCGTGGAGGAGAGGAACTTGCTGTCGGTTGGGTATAAGAATGTGATCGGTGCCCGTAGAGCATCTTGGAGGATTTTGTCTTCCATTGAGCAGAAGGAGGAGTCCAAGGGAAACGAGATCCATGTTAAGAGGATCAAGGAGTACAGACATAAGGTGGAGTCTGAACTAACAAATATCTGCAATGATATTATGGTATTGCTCAATGAGCATCTCATACCACATGCTATTCATGGTGAATCTTCTGTATTCTACTACAAAATGTAAGTTATGTATTTTTCTTATAAAATTTTTGACCATTTTATCTTTAGTTTGGTTGTCATATGATTTTTTTCGATCATTTTATCTTTAGTTTGGTTGTCATATGATTTTCTTTTGAGTTTTAAGATTATTGTTTGTTTGGTTTCAGGAAAGGAGATTATTTTAGGTATCTTGCAGAGTTTAAGTCGAGCCACGAGAAGAAAGAGGCAGCTGATCAGTCACTCAAAGCATATCAGGTGAATTCTTCTCTAACAGTCTAATCAAATTATAGAATTTCTCATGTTTATTTCTTCTAGGTTCGGTACAAACTTTTTTACTATATGGTTTTGAATTGTTTGGGGCCAACTTCTGTTACTCAATTGTGTAATTTCATTCCTTAGATTGTACCTGGTCTGTTAACATGTTCTAATGGAAGATCTATGGTGTATCTAGACTGTAATCTACTTCCACTTGACTAGTAAATTATAGTCAATGTTGTCTTCCTTACACATACAGTTACTTATTATCCATAGTAATACGTCATTAATTAGAATTTGTAGTTTGATTCTCATCGCTTGCAGCATGCAGAATTCTGGTTTCTGTTTTGTTTCTATAATCACCTTTTCCACAAGGTCACAGACTGACGTACTCCACATTGTTCCATGTTTTTATGGACTTGGGTTACCTAATTCCATTTCCCACTCCTTTATGGTGGCCTGAGTTTCCTCTCTTTGTAGTTCCACTATTCAAAATTCCATTTTTCCTTTTCTTTTATCTAATCAATCATCTCATGCTGGTAAATTACACTCTACAGTCGTCGCAAAACTTCCATGTTCCCTTGGTCAATTATGAATCTTTCAATTCGTTTGGCTTTCATGTTCAATGGTTTAATTACCTATTGAGAATTCCCATGTGTACAATCTGGAAGCTAAGGAAAGATGTTTGACAGCATTAGAGCCAACAGTTTTAGGTTTCCAGCTTTGTCCTTGAGGTAGTTCTTATATGCTTAGTGGACATGTTCTCAGAGTCCTTCATAACAGCAACCCCAACCAAAGTTTGAAATTTAAGACCATAGCTTTTACTAATCCTTTTTAGATTCGTAGTTACGTGGGTGGTTCTGTTTAGTTAGCTTTTGGTATGGGGAAAATGCAAAGTCTAACTTGTTTTTAACTATGTGGCTTTCTTCTTGTACTCCAATGTGTATACTTGAGTCTAAGTTGGGTATTCATACTTGTTTTCCTGATGTAGTCATCATTAACATCCTCCTCTTCCAAGTTCCTTATTTATTTCTTATACTGCTTCTTCCTCAAATATATTCATTTCTGTTATTATTGTTTTTCTTTTTACATCAGTTAACCAATGCTAAAAGTCATCTTGTAATTCATTCTGCTTGTCTTTTCTTTTGAAATTTACAGACTGCCTCGACCACTGCAGAGAGTGATTTGCCACCCACCCATCCCATTAGATTGGGGTTGGCACTTAATTTTTCAGTCTTCTATTATGAGATTATGAATTCACCTGAACGGTATGCAGAGTTTGACTGCTCACTTAGAGTTATAATAACATCATCCTACCTCTTATCTTCTAAACTCTACTGTCACTTAGGGCATGTCACCTTGCAAAGCAAGCATTTGATGAAGCTATATCAGAGCTTGATACCCTGAGTGAAGAATCCTATAAAGATAGCACCTTAATTATGCAACTGCTGAGGGATAACCTTACTTTGTGGACTTCTGACATTCCAGAAGATGGAGGTATTTAATAAATTCAGTCATTCAACCTTCCAGAGGTCGAAGCTTTTGTATTCTATATTGTTTGGTACATCACAATTTGGGTAGCTGTTCATATTATATTTCCTCTAGATTGACATTAATATTTCTTCTATAGAAATTGGCATTTCCATCAACTTCCCAACATGTTAGAACTGCGTGCTTGATGATCATAAATTAAATAGAGGAAATATGAAGCAGTTGCATAGTTGGCAGGATTTTAGTGAATACAATTACTGTTTTGTTACATGAAATCTATGTTATTTTTTCTCACTTGTAGAGACTAATTTGAGTCATAGAAATGAAGTTGGCTGAGTTTATGATATAGTTATCGGTTGAATGAAATGTATTTTTCTTCATTGGCTTCGGTCACCAGTTTTAGTCATATACTCTAGGAATAGTAGTTCCCTACAGCAGTAAAGAAATTGTCTACTACTAGATCCTGAGGAAATAGGAGCGTGTCTATGGTTGAACTTCAATAGTTGAATGTACAGATATGTAGATGCAATTTTGCTTAACAATGGTAATTTTTTTCTGGATAGAAGACCAGAAAATGGAAAATTCAGCTAAAGCAGGTGCCGGTGAAGAGGCAGAGGTGAGGCTCTTACCTTTTGGTTTATTAAAGTAGTTTATTTTCATATCTGAATTTTTCGCAAGCATCTGAATCTAAAGCAAATTCTTTATCTATGTAGTGAAGGAGGAGCCTTGTATCCACATAATGCATCATCATTATGTGGATATGAGAAGAATGATTTGCCCTCAGCTTTGGCCTGCTTTGATTTTTGACAGTCGCGCTCTTGTTGTACCTTTATCTGCTGCTGTTAATCTTTTTAAAGCACCTGAATACTTGCAGGAATATTACATGCTGGCTAATGATATTGGTGAATCAAATACCCTTGTGAACTTACTCTCTTTTGAAAATACAAGGGAAAGACTGTGTGAGAAAATCGATTTCGCGATAGATATAGTAATTCAAGGACGATGATTTGGACTACAGATTGAGGCCTTGCGCATTCTTTTTAGTTCCAGGACCTTGTAGTGACTAAGCATGTCTGATATCTTAGCAAAAAACGATGCACAATATATTGGGGAATACTTGTTATTGGTTATAGAGACGTAAGTATAAATGTTATCGGAATGAAGAGATACAGGTGTTTTGTAAAGATTAGGTTAGGATGGATGGTCTTAAAGAAATGTACGAGTTAAAGATTTTTGACTAATTGTAACACGGATAACAAGACTAATTATCGAAGTCATGAATATGGTAAGAGCCTTATTGTATGATCTTGTCACTAGATGATTAAGAGAGAAATCTACCTTCCTTTTCTTGTTGGTGTTCTTCCCTTTGGAGGAAGAATCGGTGTTGACAGAGATAGCTAAATAAATTACGGTTAAAGTATCTATTTTTTTTAATGATTTCGATCCCTTTATTTATTGATAATTCTAGAGATATTTAGGCAGAAAAGAAAATAGTAATTCATTTAACTAAGATTCTTATTATAGTAGAATGTTATTTAGAAACAAACAATCCATCTAATTAGAACTCCTATTATATTATAACTCTATTAAGAAAACAAAAATCACAAAGGATCTTTTAAAAGCTAACTATTCTTATTCAAATACTATCTTAATTTAATTTTCTATTTTTTCTTGTTTAATTAAATCCTTCAGCCTTTTTCAGCTTATAAGCCGTTACTCAATTTCTTTCCTCTCTTTTTATAAGTTCTACCCACAAAAGCATCCTTATCATTACTCCCCTCCTCGACATCGAGCTTACCCTTAAGCTCGAATTTGGGATAAGCTTGTGTAAAAGCCTCTAAGTCCTTCCAAGTAGCGTCTTCACCTGAAGAACTTGCCCACTGGACTAGTAACTCTTGACACCGCCTGTTCCACTGTGACTTCACCAGCGTTTGTGAATGAGACACAATTTTGCCATCCTGGACTGGTGGTAAGGAGGGAATGGAGGTGGGGGGATTACCTTTGAACTTCTTCAATAAAAAGATACGGAAGACACCATGAATATGACTTTTCGGAGGCAATTTCAATTGATAGGTAACAACTCTTATTTTCGCCAAGATCTTGAAGGGTCCACAAAATTTAAAAGCAAGATTGTTATACTTGCATTTTCCAGTACTTTGTTGGCGGTAGGGTTGGAGCTTAAGCCACATCCAAGTGGCCGGCTCAAATGACAATTCCTGTTGCTGAGTATCATGATAATGCTTCATTCGTTGCTGTGCTTGCATTAAACGCAATCTGACTTCAGTCCAAAAGGCATCTTGCTCTTTCAATGCTTGGTAGATTGCCTCGACTCTAGTGCTTCCTTCCACATAAGATAACAAACGGGGGTTTTCCCTGCCGTAAATCACTTTAAATGAAGTCGTATGAAGTGAAGAATGGTAGGAAGTATTATAACAATACTCTGCCCAAGGTAACCAATCCACCTAAGATTTCGGTCCATCCCTTACGAAACACCTCAAATACATTTCAATTGTTATATTTACCACATCAGTTTGCCCGTCAGTCTGAGGGTGATAAGCATAAGATAAGGCCAACTTGGTAACACACAGACGAAAAAGCTCCTTCCAAAATAAACTAGTAAAAATTGGATCCCTATCTGATACAATAGATTTGGGAAGACCATATAGGTGGAAAATACTTTCAAAGAATACATGAGCCACACTAAAAGCAGAATAAGGATGAGCAAGAGGCACAAAATGAGCATATTTAGAGAATCTATCCACGATCACTAATAAGACAGATTTACGTCCCACTTTTGGAAGTCTATCTATGAAATCCATGGAAATATCCGACCAGACACTCTTAGGGATCTATAGGGGCTGAAGTAGACCTGCTGGATGAAGATTCTCCCATTTATTTTGTTGACAAACTAAATATTTTTGCACAGATTCCTTCACGGCACCTTTCATCCCTTTCCATACTCTTTCTAATGTCTTTTGAATCCCCTTGTGTGCCATATTGTGAAAATGGCTAAGGATCATCTGAATTAGTGGTGAATGAGGCAGTAAATACACCTGATCAATGTAGAATATCAAGCCATCTTCCACTCTCCATTCGGCCTCTGCATGGCCTGCGACAATCTGCTGATATAGTTATTGTAGTTCTGCTACAGTGGCAACTTCCTCTTTAATTGCGTCAAATAATGCAATTTTTGACTGGGATAAGGCATTCAACTACCCCTCTTCCTCATTTATTCGAGATAATGCATTAGCTGCAATATTAAGTTTTCCTACTTTGTATTCCACCCTAAAATCATAACCCGACAATTTTCTCATCCAATGTTGTTAAGAAGTTGTTAATATCTATTTTAAGAGAAATTTAAGACTGTAGTGATCAGTCTTAATTAGAAATACCCTCCCCCATAAGTAAGGTCTCTAGTGTGAGATGGCCTTAGCAAGGCCAATTAGCTCTCTTTCATATTTAGCAAGTTTGAAGTAGTGGGGGGCTAATTTGTAGTTAAAGAAGGCGATAGGATGGCTGTTCTGTTGAAGTATTGCTCCAATTCCACATCCAAAAGTATCACACTCCACCATAAATATCTCGTCAAAGTTGGGTAGTTGTAATACTGGAACAGTTGCTAGAGCCTTCTTTAAATTATTGAAGGCTGTCTCAGCTTCCTCATTCCAATGGAAGGAATTATTCTTCAACAAGCTTGTGAGGGGAGTTGCTATTAGGCCATACTCGAGAAAAAATTTCCTGTAGTATCCCGCTAAGCCTAAGAATCCCCTTACAATTTTAGTTGAGTGTGGTATAGGCTTATCTACCACTGCCTGGATCTTGCTAGCAACAGTGGACACACTTACACTATGAATTACATGTCCCAAATATGCCACCTGTTTTTACCTAAATGAACACTTTGATCTCTTTAAAAATAAGTGGTGAGCAAACAATGAATCAAAAACTACTTAAATATGTTGCATATGTTCTTCCTATGTCCGATTGTAGATTAAAATGTTGTAAAAAAACTTAAACGAACCGCCTTAGATAAGAATGAAATACCTTATTCATTAGAGCTTGAAAGGTTGATGGAGCATTAGTCAAACCAAAGAGTATAACTAATAACGCAAAGTGACCATGATAAGTTCTAAACGCAGTCTTCTCCACATCTTCTTTATCCATCTGTATCTCGTGGTACCCTGACCTCAAGTCTAACTTAGTGAAAAACTTCGCTCAATGTAGTTCATCCAATAACTCGTCCACCACTGGAATGGGAAATTTGTCTTTCACCGTTTGATCATTCAATGCATAATAGTCGACACAAAATCTCCATGTTCCTTCTGTAGGACTAGTAGTACGGGCGAGGAGAATGGGGATCTACTAGGCCAGATGATACCTTGTTTCAGCATCTCATCAAATTGTCTTTCAATCTCTTCCTTTTGCAAAAAAGGGTACCTATACAGTCTCACAACCATTGGTTTTGCCCCCAGAAAGACACTGATTTGATGGTCATAAGCTCGAATAAGAGCGAGGCCGGTTGGGTCTTGAAACAAGGCAGAATTTTCCTCTAGAAGTTTGTGCAATTCGACTTATTCTAGTTGCTGCCCCTACACCATGTGCAGTCCCAACTTAGTGTGTTGCAGCTTGCCCTGTCATTGAAAGCTTCTCCATTTCACGTTAAAACTCATAGAAATTGCAGAAAAGTCCTATACGATAGGGCCAAGTATTTGCGGCAACTTAATTCTCAAAACTAAATCAAATCTAGCCAAAGGTATAACATAAATATCAGCACAAAATAATTCATTATTAACCTTAAAGGATACTCCTTTGCACATCCTTTGACTTGGTTTATTTTGCTTCGTTAGCTACGGCGACATTCAGCCCTTGTTGTCCTTTCATAGCCAGTCCGAGTTTCTGAATCATCTTTCCCCTATGAAATTATGGGTACTCCTCGAATCAACAAGTACCAACAGGGGCCACTTATCAATTTCAGCCTTAACTTGTATTATTTGAGTGCTGTTTGTTTCTGACATGGCATGAAGTGAAATTTCTAACGCACCATCCTCTTCTTCCTCCGTTGTTTCCTCTTGTTCTTGTACTACTTCTATCCAACATAGCCTTTTACACCTATGTCTTGCTGTGTACAACTCATCACAATTACAACATAGCCCTTTCTCCCTTTTTTCTGCCACCTCGACTCGGGTAAGCCTCCTTAGAGGAGGTGTTGTCACGTAGCTAGAGCTTACAGATGATATATTGTTGTTTGAACTGCCCTTGTTGCCTTGGGAGGCTATTGGTATAGAAAAAGAGCTCTACTGCTTCCAAGAGTTCCATAAGGTGGTGGTTTTCTTGCTTCCCATACCTTGTGTAAATTGCATCTTACTCTCATATTCTCTTACCAAGTTCATGGCAGCCCTCTAATCGATAGGATTATGCATTTCAACATCAAGTATTAGTCCATCAATAAGTCCAATTGTAAATAAATTAGCCTGAAGATCTTTAGGAAGGCCTAATGTCTTTGCTAACAAAATTTGAATTTTGTTAATCTTCGACACTCCCTATTTGTTTCAGATTTGCTAGCTCCCCAACTAGATTGTTGCTTAAATGGGGCCCAAACCTCAAGTTACAATGTTTCTTAAACATGTCCCAATATAGTACTGGCTCTTCTTGCTTGAATTGAAAAAACAACAATTACGCCTGTCTAATTAGGTAGAAAGTTGCCAATCTAACCTTCTCATATGCAGCAGTCCTTTGGTCCAAAAAGAATTGCTCGCATCTATGGAGCCACCCTAATGGGTCTTTAGACCCATCGTATGTAGGAAATTCCATCTTGGAATAACATGGCACTGTGTGAGATCCTCAACTCCTTTCATATCTTTCTTCTCCCCTAGATGGCGCTGCTCTACTGCTGCTTTCAACTCCTCTTGGTCCTTCCCTGCTCCTCTCCTGATTGAACCCCTCCATCATTTGAACTAGGCCATTGAACTTTTCCTGCATCTCCATAAAACACTGGTCTAAATGTTGATATAGGGCTATCAGTTCTGGAGTGGAATTATTCGCATGGTCCATAGTGACTGGCTCTTATACCAAGTTAGTAAGGGCCCTACTGTATGATCTTGTCACTGGACGATTAAGAGAGAAATCCACCTTCCTTCCATTGTTGGTATTCTTCTCTTTGGAGGAAGAACTGATGTTGAATGAAGGGTAGCTAGCTCTTAACAGAGCTAGCTGAATAAGTTACAGCTAAAGTAACTATTATTTTTTTAATGATTTCGATCCCTTTACTCATTGATAATTTTGCTATTATATAGGCAGAAAAGGAAAATAACAATCTATTTAACTAGGACTCCTATTATAGTAGAACTCTATAAAGAAACAAACACTTCATCTAACTAGAACTCCTATTATAATAGTATAACTCTATTAAGAAACAAAAACCAGAAAGGATCTTTCGAAAGCTAACTATCCTTATCCAAATATTATCCTAATCTAATCTTCTATTATTTCTCTTGTCTAACTAAATTCTCTAGCCTTTTTCAGCTTATTAGTCGTTACCCAACTTCTCCCCTCTCTTTTGATAAGTTCTACCTACAAAAGCATCCTTATCAGCATCTCTCGAAAAAATATTTGACTAAAAGGTGTATCATCTTTGAAAAGTTTTCTGACAAGACATCAATCGGGTACTAATTTCGTTTAATGTGTCCAATTTAGAATTTTAGTGAGTTTAATGTAGCATGGAGCAAGTCAAAATTATTACATATATTTTCAAAGTTAGATGTTTTTTTCAAAAATAAAGTTTTTGATAAAATTTAAAATTTTCATAATTTTCTATTAAGTAGTCTTGGAAAGCATTACCAACCTGTCAAAATTGATGATAGGATTCTTTAGTTATAAACTATAAACTTATATGTTTTGTTGTTCTTAACCTAATTTTGCAATTGTAATTGTTAATAAAAATTGTTTAAATCGAACTAAATGAATTTGTGCCAATGCCATTTTATGAATATAAAATATAAGAGAATTAATAGATTGTTTTACTATAAAAATAACATTGAGAGCCATGTTACAAGTTAAAGCTTATTAAATCATAAGCTCTCGCATAGTCCTTTTTAAACTCAGTTATAGGTTATGCACTATTTATATTTCAATAGTTTTTTTTTCAAAGATTTTATGGTAGGGCATCCTTGACAGGTTGGGGGCTATACACCCTTTTAATGGATTGAAATATATTATTTCATAGATACATCTATAGAATTTATGCAAGGATGATTCCTAGTTCCTTCATATGGATATTGGACGTACATTTTATAACTTTTGGAGGGAAAGAAATCAAAGAGTCTTGGTTATTATAAGGAATTCTCCTCACTTTGCCTTCAATAACACTATTCTTGCACTTAAGGATCATTATACTTAAATGTAGGAGTTTTAGGGATCAGTGCTAAAAGCTTTGTTTTCTTTTGTTTCTTGTCAGCTAACTGCTTCTTGTTATAAAAACTTTATACCCTTTTGACTTTTGCCTTATTTTAATACAATTCTATAACTTTCAAAAATGACTTTTCTATTTTTTTTCAAGTGTGGAATTTGTTCCTTTTTATTTACCCTTAAAATAAGATAAATAAAAATAAAAAGGAAAATATGAAAACTTATTTAAAGAAAATAATAAAAATTAATAATACAAAAAACTCAGTGAGAGTTTTAGTGTAAGAGGGTCTCCACTCTCTCTAGGATTCCCGACCAACCAGTTGTTTTCTTTCCAAACCTCTTAGCTAGTGATCGTTGGTTCTTTCCTTTTTTAATTCCCTTTGTTCCCGCCACCTTTTTAAAAGATTGCTTCTTTTCTTTTCTTTTTTTTTAGTATAGAGCTAGTCTCTTTATCATCAATCTTTAATTACTCCCTCCCTCCTTCTCCAACTATCATTAACTTAAATCTCTGCTGTCCTTCTTCCTCCTTCATTCCTACTCTTGGTCTTGATTTCCTTCCGTTACTCTCCTTGAAGTACCACCAACTTCTGCTCCTTCTTTAGATTTCCCTTCTTCATCCAATATTCCCCTTACTATCCTCTCCTACAAACTTACCTCCTCTCTTTTTGAAAGTATTGGAAATCTCCTTATTTCAAATCCTTTACCCTATCCTCAGGTTCCTTCCTATCCCTTAACTATTCCCGTCTTGAAATTTCCAAATGATACTGCCTCTCTCCTTACTCCCAACTTCTCCACAGCTCCTTTAACCTCTCTTAAAATTTTCTCCTTTACCTCTCCTCCTAAGGTTTTGGAATTTGGTAGTAAGTGATAGAGAAATTTCTATAAAGTTAAAACTAATCTTTAAGGTCATAGATTCCCTAATCATCTCCCCTCTTATTGATGTATTGCAAGATAGAGTAGCTAAGTGGAAAACAACCTTAGTGGAAAAATTTCTTGATAAAAGATCCTCTTTTTCTTCAATCAAAGTTTGGGCTCAAGCATTATAGGCTAAAAGTGGACTAGAGTAGATCTCCATAACTTAGGAATATTACTTACTATTTAAATTTAAAGATATAGCTAGAATGGTAATGGTGATAGAGTCGGGTCTATAACATTATAGAGGGAAACCAAAGTTTTTAAGGAAATGGGGTTCAGGTATAAGTCTTTAATAAAATCTCTTTATGATCTATGCCTCTAGGGATATGTTTTCATAACATCCCATTAGAGTATTGAAAAATTATGGGGATGAGTTATTTGGAAAATGCAACAGAAAAACCATAAAGGTTGGACGAATAAATGGCAGCAATGGGAAGAATAATATTTGTAAAGGTGTGTGTCAAAGTTGATAGATATGCAAAGCTACCTGAATCCTTATTAATTCATACATTGGGGGATGAAGGATAACTCATAACAATTTAAATCTTAATTACATACCCCCCCAAAACTAGATCAACCATTGATGCAAAAAATTGGAAGCTAAAAATTAGCACCCTCACTTTAATCCCCAACTCAAAACAACAACTCTTCCTATACTTAAGACTCAAAATTTCCTTCCAATTTTAATACTAAGCCTATAACTCAAAAAACTCTGCCCTGTTCTCCTACTGCATAAAGCAATAACAAAATAGACTACTCTTAAAACATACCAGTCTAAACCAACATTGAAAGTAGCAAACTAGAAAGTACAAACTCTGAAATCCCATCTCCAATCACTAACATTATAATTCCCCCTCTTTTGAACCTAAAAATCCAAACATTAATAAAGCACAAATAATGGGGACAAAATCTGATGAATTGCACAAACATGAAACAAAATAAAAGGAAATAAGTTTTATGAAAAATTTAAGAAGGAAATTGAGAAAAAAATAAAAAGATAAAGGCTTACTAAGTCCTTCTACAATGTGATTATATCCATGAATACAAAGGTTTGAATTGTCCCAAGAAACAACATGCAATGAGAGATTTCGTTAAATAGAAAAATCCTTTTTAGTAGGCTCACTCTAAACAAATATCAAGGAAGTCGTATTGAATAAAGGTTTATGGTACTTAGGAGATTAGTCGATAACACTCTCAAATCATGCATACCTTGACACAAAACAATTAGATAACTACTTGCTTATAGAAGTGTACTTATTACTACTTCAAAAGAAGATACAAATAACTTTTATCTATAATGCAAATCATGCTTTTCAAAAAATAACCTTTAGAAAGACATTAAAGAGTTATCTATATTCATTAATGATCCATAGATTGCCCTAGGAGACTTCAACTTTATTCTTCATCCTTGTGAAGTTTAAAGACTAGTAAACAATGGAAGAAAGGTAGATAAGGATCTTACATACTACTTACGTAATTTTAGGACGGTTCGACCTTACATACATGGAAACTTATTTACCTAGTCTAATAAGAAATAAGGTAACTCCCATATAAGAAAACAATTAGATAGGGGACAATTAAAGTTGGATTAGATGCAAAGATTTAGAGCACAATTTCTTGGTTTAACAATCCTGGATTCTGATTTCACTCTGTACTAAAAATTAGAATGGATTAATATGTAAGAAAGTTAAAAACCCCTTTTAGGTTCTTTAATTTTCTAACTAATTTGGAAAGGTATAAGAATATCATCAATAAAGGTTTAAATAGTCTTATTAAAGGATTTGGCTCCTTCAAACTAGTTTTTGGATTGAAGATCATTAAAGATAACTTAAAGAAGCTACATAAGCAACACTTTAAAAATGATATCCTCAAGGAAGTGGATGAATTCAAAAGTGAGCTAAATGAATTATAGACTTTGTTATATAATGATCATTGGTAATCAAGACTTAAGAAAGAAGGAGAAAACAAAATTGATTTCTTACCTCTCTTAGAAGCTTACAACTAGCTTTAAAGCAAAAAGATATAGCCATTTGGCTAAAAAAGGGAGATCCAAACACTGCATACTTTTATAGATGCTCCAAAATAGAAGAAATCTTAACAAAATCTCATGATTCTAAGATTCAATAAGAATTCCTTGTTTTTATTAGGACAAATTATTTGGCATTTAATTAGTTTGAATCTTTCCTAATATTTGAATGCTCCACCACAAGTTCACTCTCTCAACTTTTAAAGTTCATTTCAACCTTTTTGAACCAAACTTAGATATATCTCCTTATCACTTATATAACCAACATAAAAACTAAAAAAAAACTCTTTTCAATTTCAATCCAAATTATTCTTTAGGTGCTATGGATTTAATGTATATTTCTTTCAAAGGACCTAAAACTTATTGGAGCTCCATGTTTATAGTTTGGTTAAAGAACTCTTTAACTCAGGCACTCTTCTCAAAGAATTAAATAAGAAAATCCTTTTACCTAATCTTTAAAGTTTCCAACCCTTCTTTCTTTTAAGATTTTAAATCAATCTCTTATTGTAACCTTCTTTGTAACATCATCTCCAAAATCTTTGCCTTGATGCTTAAGCCTTTGATCAAATTTCCAATCAATTTTTTGGTTTGGTTTTATTTCATGAAGGAATATTAGAGATAATATGTTGATAGCTGAAGAAATATTCAAGAATCACCACTCAACATATCCATTGAGAGTTTCTTTATAAAGATTGACTTTGTCAAAGTTTTAGATTATCTTAATTGGATATTCATGCTTCACACATTATAGGTTTTTAGATTCTGGTATAATTTCGCAAATTGTATATACTAATGCATTTCTACCCCTTTTTTCATTGTTTTGATAAATGGAGAAGCCACTCAAATATTCAAAGGGAAAAAAGGTTAGAAAAAGAGATCTTTTATCTTCTTATATGTTTGGTTTAATTATATAGGTCCAGACAAGAATGATAGATTTCAATATAGCTCATGGGAAACACTTCGTATAAAACTATAAATGCAAAAGAATCAAGTTTTTCAAATTTTCATTTGTTAATGACTTGTTACTTTTATGTGGGGTTGATTTATAATCAACTTAATTATTACTAGAATGCTTAGAAAACCTTACGACATATAGAACAGTTGCTGACATATGACTTAGGACTTCAATTACTCTTAAATATCTTAGTTTACCAATATCAACATCCATATTGTCTTATAAAGACTATAAACCAATGTATGATACTATCATAAATAGAACTTGTAGTTAGATGTTAAGGAAGGTATCTTATATTGGAAGAATTCAATTAATAAATTTAGTTCTTAATAGCGTGTACATTTATTAGAGCTCTTATATAGCTTTGCTAGCTAAGATTATCAAAGACATAGAAAGTATCTTCAAGAATTTTTTATAGAGTGGGATATAAACTAACGAATGGAGTCCTAAGGTTAAATGGAGAGACATTTGTATACCAAAAGCATAAGGAGGTATAAGAATCAAGTCAATGAGAGTGACCAATAATGTCATAGTGTTAAAGAGAATATGGGGCATATTTAATGAGAAAAGACACTTTAGCTGAAATGAGGAATACATTATAGATTCCAATATTTGGATAATGAAGCCTCTCTCTAACTTATCTTTAGTTGCAAAATTTTTCTTAAATTTAGAGGAAGTAGTAAGAGGGGAAATGAAGCACTTAATAGGCAATGGAGAAGAAACTAGTTTCTTATTTGAAAATTGGACATAATTAGGACCTTTATACCTACTTTCTTCTTATAACTCATTGTAACACTTCCTACCATCTATTGTAAGAGTTAGTTCAATGATCCAGGAAAATCATTGGTTCTACCCTTTGAGAGGATTAAACACTCTTTTACCTAATTTACCTAACTACATGTCTAATTAGAATAAAGAAAATAGGATCATATAGCTTAAAGGTCCTTTTAAAAGGTTCACTACTACCTTATATGCAACTTTGTTCACTCACATGAATCAGGAGGAAAGATGGCACAAAATGATCTGGTCCAAACACGAAGTTGCTAAAAATTATTTCATCATATAGTTGGCCATCAAAAATAGGCTTTTCATACTAAATAAAATGAATTAAATATGAACTAACCTCTTTATTTTTTGTCGCTTTCGTCCTAAAACTAGAGACCATATACTCTTCACTTGCAATTATCTCTTTGTCATTTAGAGAATCATAATACAAAAGCTTAACTTGCAGTATAATCCCATGTCTACTGAAGAAAATATTGACTGAGCATTAAATTTGAAACTCAACAACCTCAGTGATTAAACTATAGTCAAATTGAGCATAAGTCATCTTATTTATTAAATTTGTAGGAAGAGAAATTATAGAAGGTTTCAAAATATAAAGCAAGAGGCATAGAAACTCAGATTGTATATCGTTCTAGGCATAATGAAAATAATAATAGTCAAGAAATTACATCTTAGCTATTGCTCCATATTTATAATAAGTTTAAACATTAACTAACTTGAGGAAATCAAAGCAACATTTTTATAGGCTCAAACATAAAGTCACTAGTAGTAATGAAACCAAGAAAAGGAACACGCTTAGATGGGGTTGTAAAAATGGCAAAATTACTTGGTTCATGAAGACGAAGGGAGTATAGAGGAAACAAATGCAAAAGAGATTTCTAATTAGACATTTCATTAGAGGACTGAGGAAACCAACATTCCATTAAAGTATTGGGCAAGAATTGATGGAGAAGCACTTGAAACTTAGAGGTTTCATACTCAATTGTGTTGAACTAGAAAATGGAAAAACACAAATTGGAAAGCAATATGCAAGTTAATAGTTTGACATTTAACCAAGTGCCTATTTAGTAACAATGTTAAAATCTTGCTCAGTATCCTTTTTGTAAAAAGCTCTCTTTGTAATTAATTAACATAAACTTCCAAAATAAGAATTGATGTTTATATCAACATTTTTAATGAATATCTTACCTTATTGAAAATATATTTTTCAATTTCTAAAAATAATGAATAATACAACTAACACTCAAGTTAAATGAAAAAGTCTAATGATAGGTTTATTCCTTCCACTAGGCCTTTATGATCATATAACCTGTGCAATGGCATTGAGTTTTAATTGTCAAGTATGTTTGCAAACTTTGCAAGGCCTCCTCAGTCCATTATTGGTTTATAAAATTTCACCATCTACAACTTGAGAAGTGAACTTTTGATCTAAAAGTTTCAATAAGATCTTTGACTCCCATCCTTGTCATTGTTTCATTCCATTCATCTACACGTCTTGTTGTGTTGTGTTGATTATCTTTAAAACTTTCTTCAATATCAATAATTTGTGAGTTTCATGAAAACTTGAAACTCCAAATTATAAATGGAAGAAGCATGACTTTTTTTTAATTTGATCGAATTTAGCTTCCATCATCTTTTGGTTCTCATCTTGGCTCACAAATTTGGAACTCAAAACATCTATTAGCTTAACCAACTTGGTTCCAAAGAATTGAGTCTATCTTGCTGAAATCCTAGCTAACCTTGAGATAACTTTTGAGATCTCAAGTTAAAAGATCACTTATACAATCATCATAATAAGAATTTTGACAGACATGCAAGTAATGTTTTGAATGGATTTCTCATATGGGTTCAGTTCTGTGAACTTGTTTTCTAATAAGCACCCACATATTTGTTTAAGGATCTCCATACTTTATTGTATTAGATTAAATACTTCTTTCATAAGAAAAAACATAACATGTGATTTTTTTTACATTCTATCAATATCTAGTCTCAATAAAACAATAACTAGGAACATTTTACGAATAATTCATAAATATAACATAAATATCATAATTATAATTTCATCGTAATTTCATTTTTCATGTATATTTATCACAAGGACTTTATCATATATAGTTGAATATATATAAGATAAATAATATCTTTAAATAACAATACCACTAAACTACAACTTTTATAAAACTAATACCTATCAAACATATATTGGTTTATGCCCCACAACCGTATAGGTATTAGTTTTATGAAACTTTATTATTGTCCTTGGACTCAATTGATTTTTTTAGACGTTACATAAGGGAAGTAAAAGAATTTTGCAGAGATATATGTTTAATATGGTAATTTACACTTACAAGTTGTTTTCTTCTCCCCTCGAATGGGATGTGAAA
>JANZXR010000005.1:29638227-29662303 GCA_027575705.1 Erythroxylum echinodendron
AGAGTTTGTCTAAGATTTCACTATCTCCTTCAATGTTACAAGTATTATTTCTACACTTGCAGAGCCTCTTCAGGTCTTTTTCACAAAGTATTCTTTATCTGCTTCCTTAACCTCTTCAGGCTCTAACCTTCCTTTCTCTCGAAAAGATATTGTTTGAGTTTTCACACTCACGTTATAGATGTATTTGCTCTCTTTTTTTCTTTCTTTTCTTTCAGAATATTGTTCATAGCATAAGTACTTGAGCACTAAATTTTTGTAAGTATTTTTTGTACATAAAAAATTCTTATTGAAGTCTACTACTACAATTAATATTTATAGCCTAAGTCTTCAATGGTTTCTTGAGAAATCTGCTTGTCGAGTCTTCTAAAGTCTGTTATTAGTTGAGTCCTGTAACCAACTCCAACTAACTGACATTCTTAGCACATTTTTCAATTACATCGACTTGCTTAGATTCGTATGCTTCGTCTGATGTCTTAGACGTGATCACTACGTCTGATTTGTCTTATTCAACTTTTACTTAAGTATCGTCTTAATTTGATGATTTGTGCCACTTATATTTATCTGCGCACTTAACAAATTCATCAAAACAGTTCACACACTTTTATTATTATTATTATTTGATTTTCATCAAAATCAATAGAAGAAGTAAAGTTATCTTGACTTAACATGCAACCCCTTCTTTTCTTTCTTCCTTTCTCCTCCTTCTCTCTTCTTCTTCCTCTCTCCTTGGATCTTTCTCAAAGTGGCAAAGGTTGGAGCCCTCTTTAGGGTTCTTTCTCTCTCTTTATATAGTATTTTCCATTTTAGGTAAACCCTAAGATTTTCTCGAGTCTAAAATGTCCTAAATGTCCTTTGATAAGTCACATTCGAAAGGCTGTCGTGGCCTAAGATTCTGGTTTTTTGTCATGATCGTGGTAGAAGGAGCCACGATTGTGGCAGAGTCTCTATGCTTCTATAATGATTTTAGGCCTGGGCTTTGGTCCAGGTTTTCTCTTAATCCTCTCCATTCTTTTATATTTGATCTAAAATACTAACAAACACATCAAAGCATCTTAAATACATAAAATTTAAGCTCAATGGCATGCTCTAGCATATAAAACACTCAAAACACAAATGTCTAACTAAATCACACAATCTTAATGTAAACATGCACTAATTATTCAATTTAACAACTAAACTAACCACTAAAACATTATGCAACCTACCACTATCATTTATACCCTATATTTGATGTACTTTTGCTTGATATTTTTTACTTTTATTATATATTCGGTACTTAGTTTGCTCAAAGTGTGTTTATAAGTTACAATTTCCTTCATAGACTGAAAGGAGAAGAATTTAGACAAAAATATGGCATAAAATGAAGATGTGAAGTAAATAAGGCATACATGATTGTGCATTAGCCCATGTACTTCTCCCAAGTTGTGTACAATCACAAATTCTAGGTATTTTGGGCTATACATGGTCTAGTACATAGCTATGCATCAGACTATACATCACCTAGACCTAAAAATTACTATAAAAAAGACATGTTCAAAGGCAAAAGGGAGGGCAGAAATTAGGAGGTGATGACAAAGGTTCAGCTCATTCAGAAAGGGCGATTTTGATTCAAAAAAGTGGAAAACAAGAAGAAATCATCGAAAGATACATCAAAATATAAAATCAAACCTCTACCTTATAAGAATATTTGATAAGAGACAAAAAGGGAAATTTAGAATTATGAACCCATTGTTTTCAATCCATTTATCTTTTGTTTATGTTTGATTTTGTGTTCTATCATGTGTACCTAAATATTTTTAATGCCTAGGTTAGATGAACCTAGTTTTATGCAACAAAATGTTTTGATTCTTTAACTAATTTAATTGTTTAGATTGATATATTGCAATTCAATTAAGCATTTAATATATGTTCTAATATATCCAAAATATTAATGCATAATTTGATTTCATAACATAGAAAATGAGAAATCATGTGTGTGAATAGATTTACCGTGATTAGAAGGAGTTTATTGCAACCGTAGAGATAGGATGACATAAATCCTCTAGATTATGGTCAAACATAGAGGATATTGGTTCCAAATCTCAAGTGAAATACATGCATGAATGGGTTAGGTCTAGTTCCACACTAGCACAACACCAAGCCATAGTCTCATCAAATGAAGAAAATGAGGACCATGACGAGGAAGGCTGGGAAAAGGTCTTCAATTTAGTATCAAAACATAGTAAGCTCATAGTGGAGCATATAAACTACTTGAAGGTGAAAATGAAGGAGATTACACGCAATCAATGTCCACAACGATGTGACACAAATAATATTTTAAAGTTCTTTGCTGCTTAAGGTGTTTAGATTCCTTCACTCACACCATCATCGCCCCAATCTTCATAATTATTTCTTGCTCTGAACATTTTGTTATTGTTATTTCATTTTATTTTTATGTGTGTTGTTTGGTTTCTCACATTGAGAATAATGTATTGTCTAAATGTGGGGATGTTTATGCATTGGCATGTCATTTATGTGTGAAATTTATATTTGCATTTCATATTATGTTAGTTTTGATTACGTTGGCATCGTGTGAATATTTTATTGTATAATATGTGCTTGAGTGAATGTGTCAATGGCAAGAATTTAATGGAATTAATTTAACTTTGAACATGGTCATTTAATTTATAAAGGCATATTAACTTGTGAATTTCATGTTTTAAGTATCTTTGGGATGAATATGCATGTGCCCTTTTTGAAAAAATTAGGTGACGAATAGAGTTGCTAGCTAGTTGAGAGTGTGATATAGCTAAATAATCGAGGGCATTCATGAAAAATGTTTATCTTTATGTCAAAAGGCTAGAATGATACTCCAACCAAGCTAAATAAAAAAATGTAACTTAGTTGAATAATCATGGGACATTCATGACAAGGAATTTGCCTTCACATCAAAAAATTAGGCTATCGTTAAAGAAAAAAAATGATGTTACAATAAATAAACCTAGTTAAAAATAGCAAGAAATTTTCATAAAAGGATACTTAGTGATGGTTACCTTTTTAATTGATCACTAATAATAAATACGTGCTTATAAGTACCATAGGTGAATGAATAGGATGTTAATATTTTGATTGATATGTATATTCAATTCATACTTAAACATGAAATTAGTAAGTTAGTATATTGACACATTTTAAATGATAGATGTTTGCAGTTAAATTGATTTCATAAGATTTGATGTCATTGTATCATTATTGCATGTTGCATGAATGTATGATTATGTGGTTTTGTGTTTTGTGTTTTATGTTATATGTTTTGTTTTTGTTTTTGTTTTTTCTTAAAGATAAGCAAATGTTTAAGTATGGAGATATTGATAAATGTAGATCTTAGTATGTTTTCTAGGTATTTGAGTGTGTGTTCAAGTGTTTATTTGATGATTATCATATGTATAGGTTTAAAATTGTGTCATTATTAGTATTTGATTATATCTATGTGTTTGTTTAGTTTAGAGCATGAATTTGATCTTAATTTTATGTTTCAACAGATATTTGTGAGTGCTAGAAATCAATAAAATAAAAGATGAAGAACGTGTAGGAAGCATAAAGGGTGGCACGATTGTGACTGGCGTGCATAGGGCTACTTGGCTCTTTGTCATGATCATGACACGGAGCATAATCGTAACAGAGGAGAAGATTTGATGATTTGATTTAAATATTATTTATTATATAATAAAATTGTAACATTTTAAGAACTTTATACTGTCTTTAATTTTATATTGTGTGATAATTAAATAATTTTTCATATTAATTGAAGCTATTATTTATATGTAAAATATGTGCAAAGTAATATTGATAAAAATAAATAGGTGGTTGTTATTTCAAATTTTTATTATTTTAATTTTATAGACATGGTTGTTGTAAAATTATAAATCATATAGTAAAATATATTGAGAGTATTTTGTAATTTTAAGAAATTAAAAATTATTTTATAAATTTAAAAATGTTTCAAAATCATATTTGGTATTAATCAATACTAATATAGTATGATATCGTAATCAAATTTGATATTAATATCCGTACAATATTCATACTGCTAAAAATAATCAAATTGGTCGCTATTTTCCATTACATAAAGCTTTACATAAAGAAGTCAGCCTACTTTTGGTAGAAATAGCTGTCCTTGAGAGGAGACAATAAATTTAGAAGCCAAGCTCTCTATCACTCTCTCAAAAACCCTTCCCTTCTGGTAAAGCGTTCTCTCCAATCGAGCAAGCTATGGCAAACAGTAATCTCCCACGAAGAATCATTAAGGTTCGTCTTTTGATCTCTCAATTGCTCCTTCTCTACCTGATCTCTCGCTTGCTCCTCTTCTCGATCTCTCTCTCCCTCTCTCTCTCTCTCTGTCTTTTTCTCTCTCTTCTACATGATTTCTCTGATCCCAGAAAACCAGGTGATTTGGACTCGAATTTCCTTAATTCTGGGCCATTTGTACTTGATTCCTATTTAATTGTTCTTGAAGTGGAGAAATTAACGGCTTCATTTATACCATTGGTATTATTGATTATTTTGTTCGCAAGTTTACGCTTCCAATAGAGCCCAATTTTACATGCTCTTTTAAGTCTTTTGGTTAATTGTTTAAACGCTATTAAATCGAGTTTTTAGGGTTTTTCTTTGTCTGTCAACGCGTTTGGATCCTCTGACTTGTTTTATTTGGGTTTGATGGTGTAACAGGAAACTCAACGTCTCCTTAGTGAGCCAGGTGAGGCAGTTGACTCTCTCCAATCTTTATTTTCTTCTGTTGGGTCTTTTATTCTGATTTATAGGTTTTCTGCTTGCTATTTGTCCAAGAATGTCAAAATTAGTTTATTGGTTTGTTAATATTGGGATTTTAGTTCTTTGATCATGTGATTGTTGATGTAGCTCCCGGAATCAGTGCCTCACCTTCGGAAGACAATATGCGTTATTTTAATGTAATGATACTTGGTCCTACGCAGTCTCCATACGAAGGTACTGGTTGAATATCCATCATAATGTTGGTGTTGGGATTTTAGTTCTTTAATCATTCGATTTATTGCTACTCCTTGATTTTCATCTTTGCTCTCGTTTTTCCCTTTGAGTTCTATCTAGCTTTTATTTGTTGAAATTTAAGTGTATCTGTGTAGCTTGGTTAGTGCTGTTGTTCATGATGCTCGCAACAAAGTGTTAAAGCGGCTTTCTTTGTTTGTGTTATTAACTATACTGATGACTGCCTAACTCCTGATTTTTAAATTGAAGATACATCGAAAACTTTTATAATTACATGGAGGTATGACTGTGGGTCGGAGGATCACCTGTTATCCTTTTGTTTGGCTACTAGTTGCCTGAGCCCCATAGGATGAATTGCTGTCTTCTCTGTTCTTGGATATAGGCGTCTATGTTGAACTTGTTTTTATTTTGACATTTTTAGTTGATCCCTCTTATTCATAATTTTTTTATCTACCTCATGAGTACTTTATTAGATTTTTTCCTTTTGCTTTGTTTTATAGCCTTTATTTATCCCTCTTTGAATTTGGTGGTTGCACTGTTTTGTATTCTACAGTTTTTCTTTGTTTGATGTTATTCGAAATAATTATATTAGGAGGTGTATTCAAGCTCGAATTATTTCTACCTGAAGAATATCCAATGGCTGCACCGAAGGTAGATTTTTTGTCTCTGATGCTTTTCATTAGATGTAGACTTTTCGCTTGTCTGCTATTAAACTGCAAGTGTCCATGCTCTTGATTTATTTGTTTTTGATGCCCTTTGGAATCTTACTTGTGTTACCTGTAATGGATGCTGTACCTTTTTTCTAGTGGATTATGTTGGGGGAATTCTAGAAACATTGACCATTGTCATTTCAAACCTTAGGTTTGACATGGTTATAGGAACCAGGACGCTAAATCTGAGGGGAGAAGTTTTAATGTCTCTCATAAATTTAAGGTCGACTAGTTTTGTCTTGTTGATGTCCTATGGCATCTTACTTGTGTTAACTGTAATGGATGTTACACTTTTTTTCTTGTGGATTATGTTGGGGAATTCTAGAAATGTTGACCATTTTCATTTTAAACCTTAGGTTTGACACAGTTATAGGAACCAGGATGCTAAATCTGAGTGGAGAAATTCTAATATCTCTTATGAATTTAAGATCAACTAGTTTTGTCGTGGTGATGGTAGCAGATATATCTATCATGTTGGCTGAGTTCCTAGATATACCATTTAGGTTTTAGACTAGAGCACATTAAATAGGTTAAGTACATGACACTAATTGTCATGTACTTCATGGCCCTTTTAGAGAATGGTTTGGTAAATCTTAGTTAGGGTGATGAGTGAAGGTTAGAAATTGTTAACTTTTAAATATAACCCATTTCTCTGACAGGACTTACGGTGTTCTTAACCTTAAAGTTTTGTTAGAGAATAGTCTTCTTAAAGATTTGAGTGACATTTTGCCCGTAGTGTTATGCTTCTTGTTGAATTCATAGTTGGGTGAAAATAGATTCACCTCCAAATCATATCAGGGACAGTTCTTATGAAAATATCATTTTTAGCCAGAACTATTAGGCTAACTCTTCCAGAACATATGGAATTATAAGTGTGGCAGAAATTTCTGCAAGTATTTAACTGCAGCTTTCTTTTCCTTTATTATCTGTTCTTTTGATGAACTTATGTTGATACTTACCAAATATTATATTGTAATATAAGAATTCTTGACAATATAAATTTTCTGTTATATTTATCTCTATTAAATTTGAAAATTAATGATAAACCAATTTTTAATCTTAAGGTGCCGACCACGCTAGGAACTTGCATTTCCCAAACCTGCAATGGGAACTGTTTGTGTTTGGGAAACCATCTTTTGTTTTACCAAACAACTGTGTGGTCTTGTTTAATTCAAGCAGAGGTTTACCAAATACAATTGATATCTTGAACGTGTATGTTGAAAACAATATTATCTCATTTTAAACGAACAGTTTTGTTTATGTGGCCTTTTCATTTTGATTTGTCATTGTTTTATGCTTTCATCAAAGCCACCCTCTAATACAAAGCATCACGCTACCATGGTCAGAATGAGTTAACTGGGGCTAATTTTATGATTTGGATTTGTCTTGAGCATACAAAATGATAATCTTCTTGTTGGTGACTGGATACCATTTGTTCTTTAAACATCATTATTTTATGAACTTGTTTATATCTGGTTTTGGTATCATATAGTTGTTGTGACAAACTTGAAATATTTTCCCTTTCCAAGTTCGTTCTGAATGTCATGAATTATTTATCGGCAACAGCATGATATTTTTTTTGGGGTTGATTTCTCTCTTCTGTCTTTTTTTTTATTCGTTCTCATTTTCTTATTTAAATCACTCGCAACAGGTTCGATTCCTGACCAAAATATACCATCCTAACATTGATAAGGTAGATTTTGCTCCTGTTACTTTCATGTACTTTCAAGATTTTCTTCTTGTTTCGAAGAATGTAAGTTTTTAAATGTAGCTTGGAAGGATATGCCTTGACATTCTGAAAGACAAATGGAGTCCAGCACTTCAGATAAGAACCGTTCTTTTGAGGTATGAGTTGTGAATTTGTTTATATTGAGTCATTACCATTGGAATTTTGAGAAGCTTTTGGGAAGAAAAATGTTGAACTGCTTTCGACTCCAACAATAGAACAGCGTATGACGTTACCATTTGTAAAGTTTCCGGTTTAGCATTTACATAGGATTTAAACCCACTGAAAAGGAAAGCGGAAGAATTTGTCCACATAATTAACACTTTTCTTGGAAGGCGCTTATTTTGTTACTTTGTTTGTACCATGTAAGCATCCAAGCTCTTCTTAGTGCTCCGAACCCTGACGATCCACTTTCGGAGAATATTGCCAAGCACTGGAAAACAAACGAGGCAGAAGCTGTTGAAACTGGTAAGCTGGATATTTTGATTTACCACCCAAGTTATTTACTAAAACCACAATGCAAATATTATTTGGATAAAGGAGGCGGTAATTGTTTAAATTTACTCGAATTAACTGCAGCCAAGGAATGGACCCGCTTATACGCAAGTGGTGCATAACGCTGTGGTGGGAGCTTTGAGTAATGACATTGACGTTGTGAATGCTATTCAACTGTTTATTTTGAATGGAAACTAATGACGTTTAAACCTATTATAAGGTTTCTAATATTTATCCAATGCTTGGGGATATTCTCTGTTAAATCATGGCCTCTTATTGGAAGCCTGTTTCTAAACTTTTTATGGTGAGATAAGATACCCATCTCACAAGAGACTTCTTTTTTCCCATACCTGGACCAAACTGTTTGACCAGAAATGTCATCATATTCGGCAATAGCTAAAGAGACGGGCTACGCGAAGCAATTGGCATTGAAATTTTGCGTTTCTTAATGGTAAGTTATATTGCAAATTACAAAGTATATTTAATTTTGTAATACTAATCAAAATTATAAAAATACTAGATAAATATTATATGAGATAAATATTAAATATTTCAATTTATTGTAGGTGTGGAGTATCATGTAGGTTGGACAAATTCTAAGTTACTCTTCGCGTGTTCTGGTATTTAAAATATGGTAATATTTTGTATAAAATCTAAGACACTCATGCTATCCCCAGCGGCCCAGGTGTCGCATCTTTCTTGCTCTTCCGTATTAACGTGCATTGTAACGCAGCTTATAATTGCTGTCTTTGTAAGTACTGACAAATAACAAAATACGAAAATTTTGTGTTCTGACATTGTCTATTTTTTTTCTATCTTTAGGTTACAAAAGTCTTTTTTTTTTCCTTTCAAAATTGTGACTTTACAAAAGTACAAGTTTGTTGTTCCTTTCAAAATTACGACACAATTTTCTTGTGTCTGTCATAAAAGTAAAACACGCAACTTATTGGATAAAAATATTCTTATACTATTACTATAAATAGCAAAAAAATTATTGTTAATAAAATATAAGGCTTGAATGTATATTAACCTATTATATAATTAATTTCATAAATGGTTGGATGTTTTATCAAATTATTATGTACTAGAATTTTTAATTCGTAGAAATTTTTTATTCAATAATTTATTTTATTAAATTTTTAAGTTTTTCATTTCATTAAATATCTAAGTTCTTGATTTTATTCCATCGTAATTAAAAAATACAAATACAATTGTAAAAAAAATTACGTAATTTATTTTATTGTTAATTTATATGAATTTTTCGTTATTCAATAACTCATTTCATTAAATTTTTAAGTTCCTCATTTTTTTAATTCTTTATTTATAGATACAATTAAAAATACTAATACAAATCATTCATTTTAAAAATAATCAAAGAATTATATATTTTCAATTATATTATAGTGCAGACATACTTTAGTTATTGGCACTGTTTTCTATATTCTGTCAATTGCAAGGAAACACATTTCTGTCCTCGAGACGTATAATTTTATTTGTTTTATCTATTACAACTAAACATCTCACTATCTTCAACTTTTGTTTTGTTCTGTCTCTAAATTTTTATTTCATTTTGTCTCAATATAAGTACCACACTAACCACATACAGCGTAATATCTCCATCACCTCAAGTTTTTATTTATTCTTAATCACAGTACTCTTAACTTGTGATACATGATTTGTTCATTAAGTAATTTTAGTCATGTGGACGTTGACGTGACTGTTATTAAACTTTTAAGCTATAGGCTGTGGCCTGTTTCCTATCATCTTTAGTATTAATTTGCACCCTTATGTTTACAAAATATTACAATTTGCACATTCAAACTTATCTTTGCTCCTTTTTTTGTTCCACAATTATCATGATATTATTAAACGGTGACACATGATATGTTAACTGTGCAATTCTATTTATGCAAATGATATAGTTGTGAACATTTATTCTTCAAAAATTTTCCAATATTTATTTATATAAACTATTTAAACAAAATTATATTAAAATTTTATTTTTATATAAACGATAAAAAGTTATGAAAAGAACATATTACATATCATATTAATATATATTATGAAAATTAGAGGATAATGTAGAGATATTTTTTATATGTATTTATGAACAATTTGTCTTATTTATTAGAAAATATGTACTACAATAAAGTTATTATAATTATTATCCATATGTTTTTAGAAATAGTGAATTTGATTCTAAAATTTTACAATATTAAAATTTTATTATATAACAATTAAAATATAACATGCAAGTTTAAAAATTTGACATCCAACTTTAAGAAGTGCGATTGATTTCAAATAGTATCTTTATGTATTTAAAAAATCTTCATAATTATTCTATTTTACATTTTTTTAGTATAAATTTTAATATTATAATACAAATCTTTTGAGTTTCATACTTTTATTAAAATTATATACCGTAAATAGCAATTATACACGGGATTTTTTAGTAATTTTTAGATTTATTTTTTATATAAATATCGTTTTCATTTATACAACCGAAGAAAGTTTGAAAAAATATGTTTCTTTTTAAATTTAGTTTCTTTTTATAAATTTTTCCTTTATATTAAATTTTATTAGTTATATGTTATTATAAATTTTTAGAATTACGAGAGAAGTTGATAGAGAAATTAATAAGAAGTTGCGTATAGAAAAATAAAATAAAATATATTTTATTTTAATAATTTAATAAATTTTATAACAACTATGTTAACATTTGCATGATCAGAATGCATAGTTGACGTGTCACATGTCGCACTTCACTGGTTAATGAGATCATAACGAAGATCTAATAGAAATCTAATGGCTTGAGGATGCAAATTATATTATTTATAAGTATTATGGTACAAACTGATATCAGAGATAATGATAGACACTATTTCAAACTTTATACAAAATATTAGGGAGTAAATTGTACATTTTGCCCTAGATTATCATGTATTAGAAAATATATGATTAAAAAAGAACATAAAGTATAGGTTCTAATTAGTTTGTTGATTAGAGGTTGAAATTCTAAAACATACTAAACATCCCAACGTAACAAGTTTCTTAGATGTCCCAATTATTCTGTTAACCATACTAAACATTCCAACATTGCACACGAAGTGTTGCTCACTGGGCCCTCAGATGGAGTTTTCCTAGTGCTCCCAAAAATATCTAAAACTTCCTATACCATTGACTTCTTAAAAAAAATTTAAGCATTTGACTGTTTTGTATCACAAAGTTATTCAAATCCAACTGCCAAATTTCTAAAATCTTTTAACACATCTGAAGTATCTGAGATACTACCACAGTTAGTCTATCTGAAGTCATTCAAACTCTAGCAAATCCTTTTATAATCTTAGATGACCTACTATAAATAAGACACTTAAATAAATACTCATCATCGTCAAAATTCTGATGTTGAATCATAGATTATTGAGGGAATCAATGTGACATCGAGTATATAGGGAACATTTATAATTGACATTCTTTTTCTATTCATGTTTGCATGTTGATTTAGATAATTATTTTCAAGAAAAATAATATGGGTTTTTGATATTTTAGGTGTTGGTGTTTCTACTCAAGTCCAATAATAAAGAGAGTATCAATGTTCGGGTTTTACAATACCAATATTAATCATTAATGTTTTCAGGTTAGTCTTGGGTTGTAATAAAGTACTTTCTAGTCTTTAGCTTTATGTTTCATGAATTTTTGAATTTCATCCATTATAAATGTTTAGTTAACTCATTTTATTAATCTTATTAAATATGGCATGTATGTTTTGTAATCTGGGAGCTGAAAACTTAACTTGATCATGAATATACTTGTTTAACTATAGAGTATTGTTGTATTATTATTTACCAATTTGTGAGTGTATGAAAAATTTTTCTACTTTGAATATCAGTTTTCAAAGAATATGAATATCACAAGCTTTGTCCCTTTATTAGTCGCTTTGATGGGAGTGCTAAATCAACAATAAAAATATAAGAAGTATACCTATTGTTCCTATAGTATAGTCTAAGTGAGTCGAATGTCAATACCACAAAGATCATGAGTACTAATAGTAATTATCTTCCTATTAGATAATCTAATAAAGTGAATGATTGATTTGAAGGAAAACAAATAAATAATTTTGTATCACCAATTTAAAGCAATGAATAAGACCAAAGCAACCAATGAATAAACTAGATCAAGGTAGGATTTTCTCTAGAACTCTTTTCATGATTTGACTTTATTCTGACTTAGATCGATTCTAGCTCCTTAGATTAGTAAGAATTCTTAAGTTATAACTATATTCTCTATTAAGGAATACTTCCTATTCTTAAAATGATTTGACGAAAATCTCGTTCTAATCAAAATAACCTAAGAACACATTAATTCACTTTTTCAATTCATATGATAGGTTTCACACTAACCCATAAAGATTGTGTAGATTTATCTACTAACCTATAAAGATTGTGTAGTTATATCTTTAGTAGCCTGCATAACACTCATCATTCATTTCATACAAATCATCTCTGAATCTTAAATGTATGATCCAATTATTGAATCTTCAATTATCGTTCCTTCAATTCAACACCGTATAGAAACATGAAAACTAAAGATTTCATTGGATCAATTTTCATCGATTTAAAACATCAAGTCTTAGGGACCATCTTGCCTATATTTATATCCTAATTAGTTCATGATGAAATAAAGAAGAATTACACAAAAATGTACCGTAGTTGAAACGATACATGTTCATGAAAGCACATATGAGATAGGAGTTAAAATTGTATTATGAGTTGAATGTGAAAGGCAAATGTCAATGAATTTTGGTATTGGTGGACTAGAGTTAGTAAATTGGAATTAATTGATACTATTAGAGAATTGAGGTATTTAAATGTATATTTGGACAAAGAAAATGGTTAAGAAATAAGTTAAGGATGTATAAAAAAATTAAAATGATTAAGCCTATGAGTTATAACATGTGGCATAGCTAATGCATTGACATTTGGCATCATTCATTGTATGACAAATGCAGCGCGATAAGAAGTCAAGAAGTCAAATGGAAATTAATGTGTGTGAATTAGTGTCAGCCTAATCCATTGATACATGGCATTATGTGCAAAGTGATACATTTTTAAGGAATTTTAAGACACCTAACACTTTGGCTAAGCAAAATTTTTGCTGTGTACCTCTCGCTTCTCTCCACCGAAACTCCTCTTTTCTCTCTAACTTTTGGAATATTTGCTGGGTTTTGGATTGTCGTCACTTGAAGTTTTGGTAAGCTACTAAATCTAGAAAAAAAAAACTAGTTCTACTAATTTTCTGTACCATTGTTTTGTAATGCTAAAATTTGCACATGAAACCTAGATATGTGCTGATTGCTTGGAAGGGTTGGTTGGCTTGATTTTTGGAGTAATTTGGAGTTGCTCTTCGAAGTTGTGAAGAGGTAAGGGAGTACTAAACTTGATATCATGATAGAAAATTTCTGGTTTGATGTTTTGAAGTGGATATAATACGTACGGAATTTATGAAGAATTGTGGTTAGGAATTTGATAGGTGCTGGGTACTCATTAGGAGGTGTGTTTCCACTGAATAGCCATCAGTTTTTCAGTCATATCTTGACTTGTAGATATCAAAATGGGATTATTTTAGATTCAGATTAACGTAGATTCATTTATCTACAATTTTCACGAAGTAGTCGAATTTAAATTCGGTCACTGAGGGTTTTGAAATTTAGCTCGAAAGTGAGTTATGGCTTTGGCTGCAGTACTGAAAATTTGTGTCCTATTTTAAAATGATTAAACTGTACTAATTTAGGTAGATTTAGACAAATATGTCTTCACGAAAGTTGTATTTTATTCTTTTAGATTTCTAATGGTATAAAGTTTGAAATTTTTGGACATCAAGTTAGAGAGATAGGCTCCTTTCAAGTTGGTATATGCAGTAGGGGTGCACGATTGTGCACATGCATGATCATGACCACCCTATATTTTTTAGGATTGCATGATCATGCGTAAGCACGATCATGCTTCCTTGTTTGCACTGCTGTGAATTTACAAACTCACAGCCATGCATCTTCTACTCACGGCCGTGCATGTGTGGTGCACACCCGTACACTTTCATATGCATCAGACCTCATGCTGTTTTACACAATCTTCAGTATTTTGAGCATAACTCATGGAATACTGAAGCAAATTGAATGATTGTTATTATGATTGAAACTTAAGACATAGAGGAATAGTTGTTTAGAAGAACTTATTGTCTAAAAAGGTCAGATTCTATGTCAAAATGACCATATACAGTTGACCCGAAACTATCCTAGGAGAATCTGGAAAATAATGTTAAACTTGATTGTGTAATTGTTAACATATATAAGAATAGGACTCTCAACAATGGTTGAGTTATAACTTAATTGAGATGTTATTGAAAAGAATGTATAGTTTACGATGTTGAATTGCTTGATGTGATTATACATGAATGAATTCCAAAGACTTATGTATTATGATTTGGACATGGATGTTTGTGAATTGGGAATTTCTGCTATAATATTATGATAATTCTGGACCATCAGTCGTTCGAGGAGTTTGATAGTTAGGATTGTGTTGGAAGTGCTTTTTATGTGTGTGAAATACGTAATTTTTAAAATGAACCTGATTTGTTTTAAAACTATTAAGTCCTAGTTGTGGGTAAATAGGCGTGCCTAGAAGGGTCTACAGCTGCTCCTGGACACATTTAAGGTATTGACACTTCGGTGTCTCCTGATAATGATACTTCGATATCTGAGACATATGTCTCTCCTGATATTGAAACTTTAGTGTCTCCTAATATTGAGACACAAGTCTCTCCTGTTTTGTGATACCGATCATTGTATCTATGATCTTGTATTATCCCCATTACCCACTTCTGTATAAAAGATACATGTTCAATTTTGATATTTTTTGGTTTGATAATTAAATTTGATATGAGATAAACTTTGAATTGATACAAGTCTTATTCTGATCTGAAGGGTTTATACCCTATTATGATAATCAATTCTGACACCAGTATAATTTGTTCTGAAACTTAAATGATTGACATTAACATAAGAAATATTCTCTAGTGATAGATTTTATTTTGTTCTAAAAACCATTATATTTGAATTGTTCTTTAATATGAACCTTCAATGATTACTTATGATATATTTTGATTCAATATATGTGGATGTTAGGTAACTGTTAAACAATTGCCAGTTTATGTATGATTTAGTTATTCCCTACTAAGCGTTATGCTTAGCCCGGTGGTTTTATCTCGTATAGGCTCAGATAGGTAGGTTTGAAGATTGGGACAATAACAACAGCGATGGTCAACGAAGGATGTGTTTTGTTTGGAAATGTATGTGTTGGTTTGTATGTATAATATGAAATATGATGTATTTTGTTAAACATTTGTAAATACTGTAATATAGAGTATATTTGAACTTAAGATATGTACTATTATTTAAGGATTTGTAATGTAATAACCTTAATTTAAGATGACTTGACACATGTATTTGAATGAATTCGGTGTATTGTTTAAATTATGCTTAAAGTTGAATATGCATGGAAACACAAAAATTGGTGGTTTGAATTCTGGCTACGCTTTGTATTATTTTGATATGTTTTAAGTCTTGTCTTAGGTAATATCCGCATATCCTTCTAAGGGGTTTGTGAGTGTTACATTTCTTGTTTCTTTTTCCGAGCTTGCATTTCTCTTGACTTTGATGCCTGTTGAGTTTGATTGAATCTTGATCTCATCGGGATCACTTCCTAAATATAACTTTAATTGATGCCTATTGACTTTGAACATGCCTGGATCTCATTGTATGATTTCTATAGACCCTCATGGAAAAATTTGGGCGATAGTGAATGTTTTGACCATTTGGATTTAAGCTTATTTAAAAATAATCGATCAGGAATTATAATGAAAGATTTGATGCCTTAGTTTTCTTTTGTATCCTTAATTTTCATTTGCCGTATTATGCTATTCATCCAACTTGTTGATTGAGAGTATGCATTTTTTACTTGTAAGGTATAGATCATAGTTAAGAACTTTTGTAGCCCAAAAAGTTCTATACTTTATCTTAATAAGTAGATTATATGATTTTCCATAAGTAAATGGTATGTTACAAGGTGTTTTGTAAGTAGTCTTATAAGCCTATAGAAAAATAAATCTAAACTTATGGACAAATCTTGCATAGAGTTCTCAATATTCTTTTTTAATATCCTCTTTAATTCCCTATTAGTTACTTCCAATTTGAGGGTGATAAGGGGTAGAAACTTTATATGTAACACCAATCGTTAAACCACTTTTTCAAATTGCTGGTTACAAAAGTTTGTATCTCTATAAATAATTAGAGCCCTAAGAGTACCAAATCATGTTAATAAAATTTTTAGGAATTTTAAAATTACCTTAGCAACATTAGTAGGCAAAGCTTGAGCCTTAACCAACTTTGAGACATAATCAACCATAAGTAGAGTATATTTATTATTCAAGGATGCTAAAAATGGACCCATGAAATCTATACCTCACATATCATATAATTTATAAGCATAAATGCTAGTTTGAGGCATTTCATCCTTATAAGAGATATTACCTTTCCATTAACACTTATTGTAATACTCTATGTATCTTTGTGTATCCTTAGACAATTTGATTCAATAAAAACCTGCTTCTAAAACATTTCTTTCTATTCCATATGTAAGATAGTGTCCTCTAGCTACTTTTATGTGGAACTGCTCCAAGAGGTTAATCGTCTCAAGATGAGCAATACACTTCCTATTATTTGATCTTTATAAATGTGAAATAGGTATAGGTCCTCCTATATGTAATTCCTAAATTAGAAAAGAACCTCTTCTTCTACTGATAAGTCCTTTCCTTGGGAAGGACCTAACTAGCTAAGTAGTTATCGTAAACATCAAACCACAACATATCCAAATTAGTGACAGTAAGCGCATAAAGTTGCTCATTGAGGAAGGCATCATTTTTTATCTTCTTCGAATAACTTCTTTATATTGTAATACTCAAGATGCATTATATGGGATTTTTCTAGGTTATTTGTTCCTTCTTATCTCTAATTTTTGGATCTAACTCCTACAATAACAAATCCCATCTAATAACTCTTCATTTACCATATTTTTGCTAAGACACAAAGTGATGAGTGATAAGTATAAATGATAACTTTGGACATAATAAGGCAAAAGAAAAAACTAACTCTAGCAACTCTTTTTCTTTAGTTAGGTAACGCTTTTGTGCATTTGTCAGGGTTTTTCTTACATAGTATATAGGCCAAAAATGCATATCCTTATGCTGTCCAAGTGCTGTACCAACTATAAAATCACTTACATTGCACATTGTTTTAAACCAATATGGTGATACCATGATAAAGGAGTTCATCAACTTCACCTTTAAAATATCAAAAGCATGTAAACTATAGTCATCAAAAATTAAAGGTGCATCCTTTTCAAGTAATTTATTGAGTGGTCAAGCTATCTTGGAAAAATCCTTGATAAATCTCTTGTAAAACCTAGTATGTACAAGAAGGCTTCTAATTGCTTTCATTAATGCTGGCTGAGGCAATTTTTCTATAGTTTCTATTTAGGCTCTATCAAGCTCTATACCTTTGCTCAAGATTTTATGGCCTAACATTATGCCTTCTTGCAATTTGAATTGACATTTATCCCAATTAAATGCCAAGTTAGTATCCTCACATAGTTTATGCACTCTCTATAAACATACACCAAAGATAGAAAAATCATTTATCAATACCTTTACGATTTCCCTTACTAAGTCATCAAAAATAGGCATCGTGTAGCTCTGAAAGGTAACAAGGGTATTGTATAAACCAAAAGGCATCAGATAATAAGCAAACATACCAAATGGACATTTAACTATAGTCTTCCTTTGATTGTTAGAGGCTATATGAATTTAGAAATAGTTTGATAATCTGTTCAAGAAGAAATATTATATGTTCCCTAATATTCATTCTAACATTTGACCAATAAAGGGTAGTGGAAATTGGTCCTTGTATGTAACATCATTCAACTTCTTATAATTGATACACACTCTCTAATTGATGATAGTTCTTATATAAATTAACTCATTCTTTTGTTTGATACCATCATCATCCCTCCTTTCTTTCACACTACCTATATAGGACTCACCTAAGAGCTATTAGAAATAGGGTAAAAAAAACTTTGCATCAAGTATTTTAATTATATCAACATTCACATGATCTTTCATGTTCATAGTAATTTGCATTTGGAATTGCACTACTGTCTTGAAATAATTTTCACTAACGATTTTTCAAGTGCAAAAGAGGGAATGATTTCCTTCACGACAGAAATTTTCTATCCGATTGCCCTCAAACAATTTCTCTTTTTAATTTTAGCCCAAATATGCTCTAACATGCAATTTATTAGTCTGGGCTAAAAAATGTACTTTAAATGATCTTGTAATCTTTTTAGCTTCATCTCTAATGGTTCCTTAATTGATGGCTTTACTCTACTCTCCTTGTATCTTCAAATGCCCTTAAAATTTTCCACTTACATATGTTTATTATTCTTTAAGGATACCATATTCTCTTCAAAAATAGGATATACTTCTCATCTTCTCCTTACATAATACACATATCTAGTAGATCATCCTTGATGATTTCCTATATAGTTTAAGAAATTTCAACATCAATTATAATAAAAACAAGTGTCATCCTTATCAAGAGTGTGTTTCATGGCTTTGAATATCTTAAGTATAATTTCTTCATCTTCTACCTTTAAGATTAGTTTCCTATTATATATGTAGATCTTTAATAGCTTTAGCAATAGTTACGAAGGTTCATCATAAGATCAGAGGAACCTCTGCATCATCCTTTATGTCCAAAACTACAAAACCATTAGGAAATAAAAATTTGTCAATATTGAATAACATATCCTTTATAGTACCTCTAGGATATTTAATCGACCTATCTACTAATTGAATGCTCATTCTAGTATGCTTTGGTTCACTTAATCCCAATTCTTAACATAATATAAGGCAATAAATTAATATTTTCTCTTTGATCCATTAATGCCCTTTTAAGAAGGGATATTAAAACTATGTGAATCTTTTATCTTTTGAGCTATTTATTTCGAAGAATGTTATAGTGCTTCCTATTCGGAGCAATTATCTACACTTCCTCAAGCTTTTTTTTGTTCAAAATGAGATATTTCAATAATTTGGCATATAGTAGCATTTGACATATAACTTCAGTAAGGTATATTCATATTTTTTTAAAGTAGCTCTAAATGCTTACCAAACTAGTCTTCCTTTTAATCTCTTTAATTCTACTCGAGCATGGGATTGTCAGCCTATACTCTTTTATAACTTTTTTCTTGAGTTCTTCATCCTTCTCCTTTTCTTCTTCCTATTTCTCTCCTCCTTTCACAATAGTCTTGCAATTCATTTCAATTTTTTTCTTCAAGTATTAGCTCCCTTCAAGTTCTCAAAGTGACAGTTTTTACTTTTTCTCTTGAGTTAAGCCCAATTGCTAGGTCAAGCATCTCACTACCTTTAGGAGACAATTTTATTCAGCTGTCCAATCTACATTTCTATATTATAGATGCAGATTTATTGATTTTGAAGTATTGAAGTGGTTTCTTAGAAGTAACGCTTAATTTTTTAAACATATTTCATCATAAGATCCTCAAGATTTGTCTTCCTCTCTTGCTATTGATGTTGAGATTTTGGTGGAGATATTTATCTCTACTACCTTTAATTGCTCAACGAGAATTTTAGATGGTTTCTCCATCCTAGATTGTAGGCATTATTATAATGGTTATTTTTAAACCAATTCCTAATAAAATCAGCATGCTCAATTAGATGTCCTTCAACACACGAAAACTTTGTTATAAATTCTCCCTTTCCCTTA
This sequence comes from Erythroxylum echinodendron, assembly GCA_027575705.1. Lineage (NCBI taxonomy): Eukaryota > Viridiplantae > Streptophyta > Magnoliopsida > Malpighiales > Erythroxylaceae > Erythroxylum > Erythroxylum echinodendron. The sequence goes on from JANZXR010000005.1 coordinate 29,658,053, forward strand.
TTGGGATCAGGACTAAGAGGAGTGGTTGGGACAACAAGCAACATTATAGATGCTGGCTATCTTTGGATTTAGCCTAGGATTTACCCTATTGATAGTTATTTATAGCAATATTCTCTATGAGCTCTTGCAATTTGTCAAGAGTCTTAAAGATAGTGAATCCTAATGAAGATGCATCTTTCAACTAGTTAGTTGGGTAGCTCAACCCAATATAGAAAGCTTGCATTTTCATATCTAAATCCAGATCATGGTGTGGGCACTTTGGTAGTTGTTATGCCCAAAATAAGTTTTAAAAATACCTAGGTTATTCTACTCGTAAGTATAGGAGGTAATTGTAGTGATTATGTAGGATCGTCTCCCATGGAAGGTGAAATTGGTCCACTCAAATTAATCCTGAACAAAAATAAAAATAGATGCAATCCTAAACACTCTATCCCGATTTGTTAAGTAAAGAGTTTAAAGGAAACCACAAAATTAAACTGAAAAGTAACTAGAAGCAAAAATGAATAGATTAATCAAAATGGAAAACTCTTGAGATTTAATTTCACTAATTTAATCTCCTATGCATGACTAAGGAAAAATGATTGAGTTGTCGCCTTACTAAAATTAACAGTTGGAATCTAAAATCAACTGGAACAATTAACTAATATAACTTTCGTATTTGACAAGTTATCATTTGAATTAATTACAGAAGCCTGACTACTAATTACCACTTATAAATTTCTAATTCTTAACCTAAACGTCTACAGTTTCTCGTTCTATATTAAACTTCTCCTTTCGGTCCTTTGTTTAATACCAAAATGTTGTAAAGTTTGATCATGCTATTATATCCAATCAATTAAGAAACTATAGCAAATATTAAGAAACTATAGCAAATATATAAGACAACATAATTCCTCAATCATGCATATGTGACTAAAATAAATACATTAATCCTCAAGAAAAAGAGATCAGCCTATCATGGAAACAACAAGATTCATCATCTTTATATACTTTAAACCTATCTTGATTAGTATAAGAGAATTATTAAATCAACAAACTAAGTAAATAACCAAATATACTATAAAAGCTACAAGCAAGAGTCGGCTAAGCTTAACAGGGCATGAGTCTATAATAGAGGAATAAATGTAGCAAAGTAGCCAAAAAAAAAAGTAAACAGAAAGAGCAAACAAGTTTTCAGATGAGGGATCTCAAGTTTCCTGCATTAGCTCTCGCCCTCTTCTTCTATTTGTTCTCCCCTAGATGATCGAAGGCTCTCCTTATCTTTAACTCTCTACTGTTCTTCTACTTCAACTCTTTGTTGTTCTCTCCTTTCTTCTTCACTTCTCTCTCTCTCTCTCTCCTTCTTTGCTCCATCTAAAATGAATGTGTCTGTTTGCTCTCAATTCTAGCTCCAAAAATTAGCTCCTTTCCTCTAGCCCACATTCTCTTCTAATTGTAACATCATTTAGGTTTAGGTTTTCGAGCCTAGCATCGTCAACTTGCATGTGTGAGACATTAAAATGAGAAGAATAATTGTAGGGTTGGCACCTATCCTTCTCACCCCCATAAGTATTGGTGTCACATGTCAACTCACACTCGTGAGGCCTTCTCAAGTGTGAGTTAACATGTCACAACCGTGAGAAGCTTGGTATGTATGAGAAGGTAGCTGGAAGCATGGTGAATGTGAAACAGGCAACTGGAAGCATGAAGATGCATGCAGTTGACTGTCACCATATGTGTCACCTAATGTGCATGGGAGCTTGTTGGTTTACTATATAGAGTTGTAATCCCCACAAGTTGTACTTTCCCTAGCTATCAATGTATATTCACATTTACTTTTACTACAAAATTATAAAAAAACATAAATAAAAAGGATATAAAATATATAAAATGACAATGTGATTTTAATTATAGTTATAACTCAAACTCCCATCACTAATTTCTTTTGACCAAATCTATTTCTTATTTTACTAATTACTCACTTTATGTACAAATTTATAAATTATTATATATTTTCATGTTTTATTTAATATATATTATATATATTGTTTATAGTTTTATGTTTTACTTAATACATATTTTAAAGATAATGATTAAAAACTCTCTTTTTAAGAAATAATAACTAATTAGGCAATTACTGACTTAATGAAACAACAAAGAATCTTTTGTTTAAAATCCTCTCTTTAGATTTTTCCTTTAACCTCTTTCTAAATCCCCTTACATATTTTGGCCTTCCTTTCTTGTTTTCTTTTTCCAACTAACTATTTTCAAAAGATTATTACTTTCTTTCTAGTAAGATATTAGGTGGGATTCTTCCTGTTTAACTCCACACCGCCCTCTGGTCATAGAGACCCTTATTTCTTGTTTAAATGCCCTTATCTCAAATCTTAGCTTGATTCCGCTTCTCTTATTGAGATGGATTCATTTCCAAACTCCATCAAACCTTCCATCCTTTAATACCTACTTTTCTTAGGGCACGCTAATGGATTAAGCTTCACCTTCAAACTCTTTAGATCAGGACTTTTTAGGTTCTTCTCCCCCCTAACAGCACCAAGGCCTTACTTCCTCATAAAAAGACTCTGGCAGCTCCTAGGATGAAGACCTAGTCATAGGTGGTAGGTGACAGCTATCATAGCTCTAAACTCACATTCATCGCTTAAACCTTAGAAAGTGATAAAAGAGTCATTTCCATAACTATTTAAGTGTTATAAATTGGTGCTTTAAGGTGGATTAGCACACTTGTTGGTTTATGGAAAAAAGACCCCCTTTCCCTATTGTGAAATCTTAAGCAAAAGGTGGGTGGAAGGATTTTTGTCTAGATAAGGTCCTAATTAACTAGGAAAACTTCTTCTTGTTCTTCCTCACTTTTGAAGCTAATGCCAATAAAGTCCTTAAGCAAAGTCCATTGTATTGCAATGAAAAGCCAATCATTTTGCAATCATAGAAGTTGAGCATAGATCTAGACATGAATAAGCTTAAAATAGTCCTTATTCGGGTTCATTTGCATAATATATCGTTGGAGCACCGTTGGACTGAGCAACCTAGCCAGCTCTATTGGAAAGTCTCTATTTATAGGTGAGAACACTACCACCTTGGGGAGAATTGGACATGCTAAGATCTGCATAAAAATTGAAATTAGCAAGGAATTACTTGACACTCTCTAAGTTAAAAAGACTCAATGCTTTTGGTAACTTGGAGGAAGGGTATCTTCTTAATAAATTTAATAACTATGATGTATATAATCAACTTAGTTTATGTGATTTCAATAACACATCAAACTATTGACACCAAAGGGTATGTTATTCTTCTTAAAAGTAAAACTTTCAATAAACTATACTATAATCCCGTGCGTATATAGGATTAGAATGTAAACTAGAAAGCATTGAAGAAACAGATTATAAATATTGATCTCATCTATATATGTTATTTAGCATGCCTATCTTATGGTCCTATGGAAATAAAATTCAAGATAAGATCACCACACAACAATAAGTAATGTGGTTTGAAGCTTATGACCTAACAAGGGGATTTCAATTGTTAATTGGATAAATATCCTGTTAATAATTTTATTTATATCATAATTTTATTAATTTTAAATGATAATTAAAAATTTTAATTAATTCAATTAGTATAAATATAAAAGTTTTGAACTAATTAAATTTTCAATTTAATTTATTTTTTCAACACTTGTTAGATTAAATATCTTTGTGAATTAAGATTTATTCTTCTTCTTTAAGCATATTTTAAAAATTTTATTTTATATCAATTTTATGAACGACTTAATAATGGTTAAATTTTTAAACCTTTAATTTTTTTATTTTATAGATTGAATTTTTGGTTGGGTTTTTAAAATATTAATAGTAAATAATACTGACTAAATTAAGTAATTACTAAAAATTTAATGTTATGATTTGAATAAAGGTCAATTAATTACAAGTCATATTTGAGATTCTGCGTCAACCAAAATTTCTACTTTAACGCCCTCAGTAAATCAGATGTGCTTAAAATAGAAATGCGAAAATGGTACGGAGAGACCGAACCCCGTATTTGGAATTGCGTGGCATCACAATTCACAAAACTAATCAGTTGAGAGAGAGGAGGGGGTGGTGTGGGGAGCACTAGCTTACCTGGCATGATTTGGATTGCCTGGTCATCATTCCTCTCATCTTCTCTCTCTCCCACCCACCCCCGCGAGCCCCTCAGATCCTCTGTCCCATTTACCCTGTCCCTACTCTGTCCCATAGCATCTCAACCATCTATTTATGTGGGCCC
>JANZXR010000005.1:29662403-29692150 GCA_027575705.1 Erythroxylum echinodendron
CCCAAGTTCAACATTTATGGGACCGAATCGTTACTCAACGCCGTTACTTGTCGTTAATCGCTTAGCTGGATGCCACTGCTACTCTCTGAATTCTTCTGGATGGACCCAGCTGGCTATGCATACCCTATTGCACGTGGCCAGCTATTTCTGTCTATCACCCGGTCTGTTATTTAGCACATCTTCACACTTCCTCTTTATTTACCTTATTGCCACGCAGCGGGCAGAATCCAATCATAAAGCTCTCCTTCGTCGTCATAAGGTAAATATACTTTGCTTGGAGCAACAGTCGGCTTCTTTAAGGCCTCCTCCGTGTTAGGCCCTAGCTTGCGTGAGAGAGCCAAAAGTATAATAGAAAGCACAAGAATCTAGGACAAAAATAGGGGGAGTCAATTATACCCTGCGACCGCGCACACCATCACGCTACCATTCGTCCGACCGTTGACTGATCTACTTCTGTGAGCTTGCCAACAAATACAAACCTGATGGTCCAGAGTCCGGCCTTTGGTAGATAGGGCGCGCCTTCCAGCTGTTAACGGCCACGTGGAATCCAACATGTTTTGTAATCTTAGGGACGAGTTATACTAATTTGAAAGAGTACACAAAGGCAGAGTTAATGCACGAGAGGGGCACAGTCTACCGTGAGCCGGGGTAACAAGAGCATAGCCTGCTCACGCTTTTTAACAGGTTCACGCCCGTTCTGGTGTTGGCTTTTATCTAGAGTTCATTTGCACTCAATAGTGAGGATGAAAATCAACCATCTTCTGATAAGGATGTAATTAAGATTTAATTATTCATTTTTATATTTACATATTAAGCTTTTGATACAAGATGAATTGGAAATCTCTAGGTACGATAACCACATGTATCACGTTACGTACGTGGACAATAGACGTAAATTTGTTAGAAAGCTTCTACAGAATAATTAGATACTCATTAACTATTTACATTTTATCTTATTGACTTTGGAAATACTCCAAGCGGAGGTATCCACTAACTCTCAAAGCGAGACATCAAGTATTCCATATTATTTACAACTGTCCGAGTTATGGTTTCAATTGTGTCAGAGACAAAAATATAATATATGAATAAAGATATTAAATGTAAACATACAATATTATTTAATTGTTAATTTTTAACTTGTTTCATACCTACCTTATTTTGTACCATATTACCAATTTATATATATTCTTATTTATACATGTATGATTGGTTGAATTTGCATATAAAACAAGTAGATTTCAAAGAAAGCTCACACAAATTCAAGAAAATCAGGAAAAAAAGAAAAGGTTCTAAAGTGGCGGTGGCGGCACTCATTTACCCCAGGTGAGAGAGTAACAGAGCACTGTGGGCAGTAAATAGAGCTACGAAATAGGATTAGGAGACTGAGGCGGCAAGAAACGAAATGCGAACGATTATTAGCGAATAATGTAAGAGATCCAGGAGCTGAAACCTGTCTGTCTCGTGAAGCTGAAGCCCAAGCAAGTCCAACAAAAATAAAAATAAAGACCTCTCTCTCTCTCTCTCTCTCCTCTGCTACTGTAATAAAACACAAACACGTTCACATTCATTGTTTGCTTCCCTCACGAGATCCCCATCTCTCTCTCTCTCTCTCTCTTCTCTCTGTCATGTCTTCTTCACACACATATCTCTGTATATAGTATTCTTCTTCTTATTTCACTCACCTCTTTCCCATCTTGGCTTCCATTCTCAACTCCATTTTCTCGCCTTACGGTTACTAACTAAACAACTCTCTTTATGATAACTCCTATATTAAAAAGAATATTTCTTTTTGAGTTTACTTAGAGACTACTACCAACTCATTTTCTAAAGCTTTCTTTTTAATTCACAAAAAGAGAGAGGGGGAGGGAGAAAACTCGATATTGTTTGGTTAGTGAGCAAATGTCACGTTCAGGGAAGCCTATTGACCATCACAACCATCATCAACACCTGGGTCTCGATCAACTTCGCGACTCCTTAGCTTACCTTGAAGCCAACAAGCCCGATTTCCGGGAACTCGATTTGGGCTCCCCTGTTTCTCCTCTCCGAACACGAGGATCCGCCGCCACAACAACCACTAGCTCCAGTTCTAGCTCCTCTGGATCTGTATCGGGTACCCGAATCAATAGCCACGTAAACACTCCTCTCAAGTCCAACAACAACCACTCTGGTGAGCTCTCCAACTCCACAGAAACCAGCCCCACCAACTCCAAGCACTCCAAGACACCTCACCACAGATCCGACCCGTTTCAATACTCCGGTAGCTGCAACCATTTCAATCAAAGCTCAGTCAACTCTCCGGCAACTTTCAATGTGCTTCCCACCGGAAACATATGCCCCTCCGGAAAGATCTTAAAGACCGGCATGGGAATGACTCACCGGAGCTCGAAGACCGATGTGTTGGGATCGGGAACTGGGAATTACGGCCATGGGAGCATAATGCGGGGCGGCGGAGCTGCCAAATGTGGAACTCTTGATTGCGGCGCTTCGGTAGTGGTCAGTGGGAGCAATAACGTACGAGGAGGAAACATTAGCGGAGGATGCCGGGGGTCGACTGTGGATCCGGAGGAGTTAAAAAGAGCTGGGAATGAGATGTACAAGAAAGGGAAATTTGGGGAGGCGTTGGGACTTTATGATAGGGCTATTGCTATGGCACCAAATAATGCGGCCTATCGAAGTAATCGTGCGGCGGCGCTCATGAGTTTGGGGAAAGTTGTGGAGGCTGTGAGAGAGTGTGAGGAGGCTGTGAGGTTGGATCCTAATTATTGGAGAGCTCATCATAGGCTGGGTTCTTTGCTTATTAGGTGAGTTTTTGATGGGATTTTAATTATTTACTTATGTGTTCTAATTTCGGTTTATACGGCATGTATGACAATGGGATTTATGATTTGTTCGTGGTGGTGAGTTCTATGTAATTGGAATGTTTGTCTATTGTCCAGGGGTTTTTACTTCTTTTAAGGATTGTTTTCATTTTTGTTTTTCCCTTGTTTGGATTTAAAGAAGTACAGATGATGTTTCATTCATCTATAAGTAGCTGTGCTCTTTGCAGAATTCTTTCGCTTTTCCTGCTTGGTTTTGTTCTGCTGTACATCACTTGGGTTGTGATTCTGTCAGCGGTAGATAGATGTGTAAGGCATTCATGTTCATGATTTATGGTGAAATTTGTGTCAACATTCGATGGTTTCTTAAGTTCCTGAAATTTCGGGTGGTTGCTTGCAAAATATGCAAGCTGAATGTTTCTTATATGCATCATGTTGACACTTGCTGTCTTCTTTTTCCTTGACACTGTTACTTGTATTTTTTATCGTGCTATTGGAATGTCTCTGTATTGTGATTTTGTTACTTCTGGTTCTGTTTTTCTAGTTCTGATGTAGAGACTGTCTTTCCATTCATTTATCTTGATGTTTCTTCTCTGATGCCTATTTGCAGTTTGGTTCTTTGTGATTGCCAGTTCATGCCATTACAATGTTTTTTGTGGTATTGGCGTTTAGTTTGCTTTCAATATGTTTTCATATTTGACTTTTTGCCAATTAGTGTACAATCTTTTAGAACCATTGACCCTTTTGTTGGGCGGCTTGTGCAATGCCTTGTACACTTGCTGGTTCTATAGGACTTCACAGCATGTTTTATGTCCATATTTTCAGCCTTGAGCTGGTTAATTCGCCTAGGTTCTCTGATTTATCTCTTTACTAGTTTCAATTATTTTAGGTGAGTTCAAATTTGATTTGTTTCTCCAAATTTGATGCAATTGATGTGAGGATACACGCATTTGACTTAGTTTTGTTCCAGGCTTGGTCATGTTAAGAACGCAAGGAGGCATCTGTACTTTCCAGGGCAGCATCCAGATCATAATGAGTTGCAGAAATTACAACTGGTAGAGACATATCTAGCAAAATGTTCTGATGCTCGGAAAGTGAATGACTGGACAAGTGCATTAAGAGAAGCCGATGCTACTATTTCCTCTGGAGCTGACTATTGCCCTCAGGTAAATATATATGATTTTAGAAGTGATAACTTGGTTGTATGAAGGAAATTGTTGTGCTCCTTTTACTTGAAAGCGGCGATTTAAGTTGCAGAGCAGCTTCTCTGTCTCTACAAATGCAAGGCTGGATAGTGGAACCCTTTCTCTTCTTCTGTTGCCATTTAGTTATCTTCTGCATTTCTCATTTCTACTTTAGTCGCTGAGGTCTAAATATGTTCTTACGGAATTTACAGCTCGTTATGTGTAGAGCAGAAGCCCTTTTGAAGCTTCATAAACTTGAAGATGCCGAGTCTTGCCTATCGGATATTCCAATATTAGAACCATATACAAATGCCTGCACCGAGACAACATTTTTTGGTATGCTTTCTGAAGCTTATCCTTTCGTTGTCCAAGCTCAGATTGAGATGGCTCGAGGAAGGTGAATTAAGATTTAATACATTAAATCATTTCTCTTTGCATACAGAAGGTTTTGGGGAGTTTAGAATGAATGGATTGCTATCTTGCAGATTTGAAAATGCAGTTAGTGCTGCCGAGAAAGCTGCACAAATCAATCCAAGAAATGTTGAAGTAGCTTTGATTCTTAATAATGTCAGATTGGTGGCAAGAGCTCGTTCTCGTGGGAATGATCTCTTCAAATCTGAAAGGTTTACAGAAGCCTGCTCAGCATACGGGGAAGGCCTTAGGCTTGATCCTTCAAACTCTGTTCTCTATTGCAACAGGGCAGCATGTTGGTTTAAACTTGGACTGTGGGAGAAATCTCTGGATGACTGCAACCAAGCATTGCGTATCCAACCTAATTACGTAAAAGCCCTTCTTCGAAGAGCTGCCTCAAACAGTAAGGTGATGAACCTCATAGGCACTCCACCTCTCCTAGTTGGAGTCCATAATTTGGTGCACTGAGTCATGTACATTACATGTTACAGCTTGAGAGATGGGTGGATGCAGTGAGAGATTATGAAGCTTTGAGGAAGGAACTTCCAGATGACAATGATGTTGCTGAATCTCTTTTTCACGCTCATGTTTCCCTGAAGAAGTCTCGTGGAGAAGAAGTGTACAATCTGAAGTTTGGTGGTGAAGTGGAGGAAGTGTCGGGAATTGAGCAGTTCAGAGCTGCAATATCTTCACCATGTAAGTATTCCCATCTGCATTCTAGTTATCCATTTTATATTCCTCAATGAACTCACTTTTCTCTTCTATTTTTGTACTTTGAATAATGAGCTAGTGCTGTTGCAGGCACCTCAGTAGTTCACTTCAAGTCATCCTCTAATTTGCAGTGCAATCAAATATCTCCTTTTGTGGATATGCTATGTGGTCGTTATCCATCGCTAAACTTTATCAAGGTGAGTATTGGATTAGTTCTCTTGCAAAAAGATTTTGCTCTCCCACCTATCCCTTAATTGAACATATGATGTGCTTCTTATGATCATACCCTTTTGCTTGATGATAGGTGGATGTTGATGAGAACCCACTAGTTGCAAATTCTGAGAATGTGAGGATTGTTCCAACATTCAAGATATACAAAAATGGTGGTCGAGTTAAGGAGATTGTCTGCCCTAGTCGTGAAATGTTAGAACACTCGGTGAGGCATTACAGCTTCTAGGCTTACGACTGTACTATGTAGTGCTACTATGATTGTTTCTTATATTTTATTTTCAATCTACAATCCCCTTAGTCTGTTGGGAACATGAATGTTTCGCTGCCCTTCCAGTCCATCCCATCCTAGCCATGATTACCAGATACCTGTGACATAAACCAGAGCAACATAATAATTCCAGTAGCAGCCAATGTCAGAGAAACCCAGAGAAGATAGTTTAGTTCTTTTTTTTGCAGTTTTAATTTATTCATTCATTCCTCATTGATCAGTGGTTCCGTGTTGCTTCCCCTCCCATCCCGTTTTGTCGAAACATTATTCTTTTTTTTTTTCCTTTTGGACCCCCTTTTGCTTTTCTTTAAATTTCCATTTACTTGTAGGCAAGTCTGTTCTTATTATATCCCGCATCTGTCCTGAGAGAAATAGGAGAAGAGTGAGATAGGTATTTCATTGATTAAGAGAGAGGGTTGGCAGGCTCATGTATATATTGTGATATATATACAGAAACTGTGGAAGCTATTGGGGAGAGATTGGATGGGTGGATATTTAAATATTATTATTATATTTTCGTTTCATTTTCATCAATAAGAATTTGTGGTGTTAACCATCTCATTATTATCGCACTTTTGCTTCCATTTGCTCCACTTAAATGTTTTAATTTTGCAATGTAGGGGTTTGGGGGGACGTTGACAAAACTCAGTTTCATTTATTTGTCCAAACTCATTATTAGACTATAATGTGAATAAATGTTTTTCATTGTACATTATACACATTATTAGTGAATACTACAGCCTATAGAGATTCATGTTTCACTTGGCACTGAAGTTGTTGATGCTCAATTTTGACGTTCCCTTCTAAATTAATAATAGAATAGAGAGAGAGAGAGAGAGAGAGAAGGGCGGTGGCTTCTTAAGAAGGACATTGAGGTGGTTCACAGGTGGCCATTAAGTGATGTTTGCCCTACCAGCTCAAAGCGCTTTCACCAATCCCCACCTTTAACCACAAAAAAGCAAAAACAAAAACAAAAGTTCAACTTGGTCCATGGCAATATGCGCCCGCAGTTCTGGTGGGTAGTGGTCTTGTCCCATTGGGTGGACTCAGACGTGTAAGTTGCCTCATTTAATTCTTTAAAATTGCTGTAAGTTGTGTTTTGTGGACTATAGAAGAAAACGACCAGAAAGACCAGCTGTTTTGAGTTTTTGATACGGGGTAATGGAGCATAGTTCTTAGGTTAGCCACATGCGATCCGTTTTGACCTTTGAGACCGGCTTTGTAACGCCATGGAGAACATAAAATAATAATCAATTGATCTCTCGGCTCACATGTCATTTGAAATAATTTTATAACTTGTTCTAATGAGCTTATTAAAATTTTCTCAGATGAAAAGATAGCCACTGGAGGAAGAAAAATTCAATCATCCGAAAAAAGAAAAATGCTTTTAAGGTGGAATTTAGAGAGATTTTTTTTTTCCTTTGTTCTATTATGCTCACTAATCTTATTTCTTCTGCAAACTTGGTAGAAATTTCCCCCTACTACACATAATGTAGCCCCCTGTTGCTTCCCACTCCTACTCTAGTGTTCTCAAGCCACTGTTTGTCTCTTAAAGCTGTGCCTCAACCTATCTTGCATTCTCCGTTAGCTCCAAGTTCCTTCCTTTATCCGCCTCCCTTACCTTCCTCATATCCGCCTGTTGCTTCCACTCTCCTTACTTCTTCTCTTCTTCTATCTGACTCTATCTATCTTTAACCTAAGAAAACTTGTTGTCAAATAACAAGGGATGCCTCTCATGTATAAGCTTATGTTCTTTCCTCCTAGCTTTGGGGAAAGCCCAGTAATGGTTGTCCCACCTATAAAAATCCTAATGGCAAGATTTTCATAATGGTCAACCACCAACTTTGGGTTCTTTATTGAAAAGAGACATTCTTTTCCTCAAATGCAAAATTAGTTTGGGTGAAATGGTCTTGATAACACCCCTATCAATCTAAAAGATTTTTTCTCTCTCTAAGTTCACCAATGAATCGAGTATGAAGAAGTTGTTAGAGCTTGAACTGTGGCATATCAATGAGAGGCTTTTTTTTTTTACAAAGATGAGATCAAGTGTTATGCTCATTAAAATTAAGATAAAACACATAACATTCCTTTAAAATATTTTTTAATACTTAAATTAAATTACTTGGTAAGTTTAAGTGCCATGGAAAGGCCTATATGCCTTTATAAAAACAATGCAAGGCTTAAAATAATAGGGTATGTAAAGATGTATATGGAGAATGATGCTAATAAAGTTAGCCTAGTTATGATAAAATTTAAAAAACTTGGTTATGGAGGAGGGATGGAGGATGTAAAGATAATGGCTTTTGATTAATGGAATCCCTCAAAAGCATAATTGAATAAGGGTTGTAACTAACAAATGCTAACTATACCATATTTTTAATTATACATTTAATGCATTTTGATTTTTTATTTGAGAGTTTTTATTTTTTATGGAACTTATTTGTATCTATTTTGTTTTTAGGTCTTATTAGTTTTCACAGATAAAAAGAAGAAGAATTAGGGCAAAGTCGGGACAAAAAATTAAAGAATTGAAGTTATTTTGATGGCTTCCCATGTAAGTCTACACAACTATGTGGGTTTTTGTGTAAGTCTACATAATCATGTAGTTGCTTGTGTAACTTTTTAGGATCATATTCTTTATGGTTTTTGAAGATTGAAGCAAGATTTGGGGACATAGTCATGTACACGATTGTGCGAGTGACCATATCCACTTTAAAAACCCTAAATTTGAGCTATAAATGGATAAAAAGAAGAGAAAACTAAACAAAAGTCAAAAGAGGTTTGTAAAAGGCTCAGGAAAACACAAATTGATGGCTTAAAATGACATAGTGAATGAAGAATAAGCTAGGAATCCTATTCAGGGTCTATTTCCATCAATCTAAAGTCGATTTCATAAAGATTAAAAGAGAATTTATCATAGTTCTTTTATTTTTCTATTTTTCCTTTAGTCTCAATGTTAAGTGATGGGTATAGTTCATACTTTGTTTTCCTACTTGTTTTACTTTGTTTTTAGGTGTCTGTTAGATGATTATCATATTTATAGGCTTAAAATTGTGTTATTGTGAGTGTTTTTTTATATTCTAACTTTTTATATGGTTTAGAGCATGAATTCATTCTTAATTTTATATTTCATGAGGTGTTCGTTGTGTTTGTGAGTGTTGGAAATCAAGTAATTGAAGAACAAGGAATATGGAAGTTGTATGAAGGGCATCATGATTGTGCATGAGGAGTATGATCGGGATAGGCATGGATGGGGCTGCATGGCCTTTGTCATGATCTTGTCCCAAAGAGCATGATTGTGACAGAGAGGATGAAACATGGAGCACAATCATGCCTCAAAGAGCACGATCGTGACAGAGATGAAAACACTAAGAGCACGATTGGGACTCTTATGTCAAGATAGTGACAGAGTTTCCATGCATCAATTTTTTGATGTATTTTAAGGTTCAAAGCTATTTTTGGAGCCGAACAAAGTTGGAAAACCCTAGACACAACCCCAAGACCCTAAGGCACTGTATAAGAACATGAAATATCACAAAAAAGAGAAATAGCATAAATTAAAAGTGAATCAAAAGTGGTAAGATCAAGAAGAGCTCTAAGAATTACAACTTTCCAAATCAAAGATTTCAATAGAGTTTTTCTTCTTTTCCTTTAGTTCTTTCATTATCCTTGATGTATAACCTAAATTGTATGATGTTAAACATGTCTATGGAGTTCTAAATTTCATATTAGGATTTGTTCTGGAATTATTTTGTGACTTTGTTTATTGTTGATTTCAATACAAACTTGGCTATTTGTGATAATTATTCATGTTTAAACTTGACAACAAAATAAGAGAGTAAGCCAAAAGTAATCATTGTTAGATTGTACAACGAGAGTTGGTGGTTTAATATACACATAATTATCAAATTAACAATCATTCAAAGAAAGATCTTATTTGAGAATTTAATTACCCAATAAATAACTTCAGATCTACTTAAATAAGTTAAGGTAAGTTTTCTGAATCTAGAGATTGCAAATATGATAATTTCAAATTCAATTAGCCTTAATTCATTAGATCTTAACAGAGAGTAATCAATAGCTTAGGAAATTCAGGATCAAATATATAATTAGATCAACAAGATGAAAGAAAACAAAATAAGGAAAGAATAAGTCCTAAATATTCAATCTTGGTCAAACATTAAATTAATTGGCAACTTATTGGTTAATTGTTTATTTGTTTCATTTATTATTCTGTTTTAATTTCTGTTATTTACTTTATTCAAATCAAATTTTGAATACCTTAGACATAGTTAGGACCAAATTGTTAACTATTACATAATCCACGTGGGAATTATAACCTCTTATACTACAAGATAGGATCCATATACTTGCGGTATATTGATAGTTTTATTATTAGATATAAAACTTACTCAACATTTGATTTTGAGCTAAACTTCTGTCAGTACTTGGATTAAATGAACACTAGGATAGACTTTGTAGTGATTTTATGTTAATTTAATTCATTATTTATTTTCATTGAGATTCAATTATGTGCTCTTAGTTATTCTTAAATTAATATTGCAAGCATATTATTTCATATATAATTTCATATAATTTAGATTGGTAAATTCTTTTATATTAATAGATCTACTAACTAAATTGAAAGAAGTTGCACGCAAACTTGGAGATAGGTCGACATAAATCTTTTAGATTAGGGTCAAAGTTAATAATGAAATTCACAAATCTATTAATGCAATCTTAGTAGTTTTAAGTAGAAAGAACAACAACAACAACAAAAAAAATAACCAGTAAAAATCCACTAAAATACAGAATCTGGGTTGGTTTAATAGTATGCAGCCTTACCTTTAACTAGTAAAAAGACTGTTTTCGAATGACACATATGAAAATAAATAAATAAATAATAATAATAATAATAAAAAGAAATAAAGAAATAGTAAATAAAATATGAATTAAGTGCTAAACTAAATAATAAAATAAAGAATAAATAATTAAATAATAACTAAAATAATAAAAATAGTAATAGTAGTAGTAGTAGTTGGTCGACGATTTACGTATGTTAAGTTTTAGTATTTATAACCTCGATAATATCGCAAGCACAATGGTCGTTCACATAGTACTTAAGGTATCGATCCCATGAGGAGGAGTAATTTAATCCTAAAATCTAAGGCTTGATTCAAATTCGCAATAAATCAAAATAACAAACTAACGCAAAAAATTAGTCAATCAAGCAATCAATCTCAAGAATTAAATTTAGAAATTATAAACAAGATAGAAAATTGCATAACCCAATCAAGAATAAACTTAGGAACTACCAATTGAGAGAAAGGGGATTTTAATTTGACTTTAATAAAAATCTAATTGATTATGAAATTATCGGATCTAGATAGTTTTAGGGTGGATTACTTTCTCTCGAGTTATAATCTTTAATCATAATTAATAATCCCTAATTAGATTATGGAATTGCAATATCTCAATTCACAATTTACCCAAAACCTAGTTTAGTTCTGAAATTGCCTAATAACCTACCAAAACCTATGCATAATCTCTCATTTCACAAATTTAACGGTTTGATTCAATTCTTTATCTATCAAACTACCTAACTTTCGTTAGTCCAATTTGATGATACTCAATTAGTTTACCCTCTCAATTTGTTATCGAATTATTAAGAACAGAAATTTAATCACGAATAACTCATTAAAATCAGAATAAATCAAATTTCAATAATATCAAATACAAATCTCGAAGGTGAGTTTAGACAATATCCTCAACAGTCAACAATCTATCATCTATGGCTATCTTAAATTCTATACAATTGTAAGAACGAAATAAACTAGAAATGGTTTAGAATGGATGATGATGGAGCCAGCGATGGTGGGAAACCACCTGTTTCGGGAAGGACTTCACGTCAAGCTTCTTCTTTGTGTCTCTCTTCCTTCGTCTCCTTCTTAAATCTCTTGATAAGCTCTCTAGAGTTACAGAATTTGGCTGATGAAAGAAAGCTCCTCTATTCTATTCTTGATGTTCCTTAAATACCTTGGAAGTCCTAGGATTCATTCGAGGTCGAAACAGTCTGAAAAGTTCCAATGTTATAAGAACCTATCCATAATTTGTCAGCATCTTTTTTACTTTTACATGCGAAATTCATTAAAGGACTAGCCCTTACTTCACCATCGATATATAAAGCCACCACTCCTAACTCAGTGCCAAAAAGGTGGAAAAAAAATTGAAAAGCTCAAAAATACAGGATGGAACAGTGCCTATAAACGTCAAATTTTATTGTAAAAAATTGATAAATCCTAAAGATCTATCTGATCGTATGCATGAGAGAAAAGTAGAAGAGATATATGGGAAACGCTAAAAGCAATGAGTTCTCGGCAATGTTAAAAGACCAAAAATGGCTATAAATTTCAATGTCTTCATAATATGGGTGGCAGTAAATAGAACTGACAATAAAAAGAGAGAATTAAATAAGATAGTCCATGACAGTGGTTACAATGGAGAGTTAGTTGTCGGCCAGATATTATCCGAAAATATCAAACCCAATGTAAGAAGGAGAAACAAATAATATCAATAGCTTGTTCAAGCTCTACCTAAAGCAAGAACTAGTAGTCTTCGAATAATTACCTCTCACAGGAATTTCTGTTACTAGAGGTCAGAGATCCTTTCTGCTTCCGATTAATGGAATTAGTTATATATTCCTATAAAAAAATCGAGCACAAAAAAGAGAGATACTAACTAGCCTAACTAGGGAAACAACCAAAAGGTTCGATCTTTTTAGTTTTTGAGAAATTTATTCTAGTGATTGAGACTATAAGATTAATAAGAAAGAACATAATCGTATAATTTTAATCAGTATCTTTACATATGCATAAATAAAAAATAATCACATACTTAGATTATTGTTGTATTTCCATCGGTTAAAGAATTTTTCTGCAGATCTTTTACTCTTCTTGTTCTTCATATGAAAAAGCAATGTAAAGGAAGAAACACACGCAAAGCATTCTATGCTTTTCATTCTTTCGTTTTTATGTTTAAAAAAACTTAACTACCTTGGTAGTTATTGAAAGAACAATGACTATTAGACCCTTCATGGGTGTATATGATCCATTATCTCCCACTCACACATGATGGGTTTTAATCAAAAACAAATTCCGCAGTGCTCATACTTGTTCAATAACCTATGTGACTAGCATACGATGAGAGCACATTGCCATATATCTGTTAGGAGTATATAACATCTTGATTAACAAATTGATCCTAGGACTTATGCATCCTTGAGTAGACATTGTATGCTATACCCTAGGTCATATCTCGCATTTGCACTTTCCTTTGATCTCATTTAGTTTCTTTTATCATGACTTTATTCAAATTCTTTACTAAAGAGACAACGACCATTTATAAATACTTTTTATTCCATAGGATCGCAACTTGCATGATCTTTTGGCAATAACCTAAAGTAGCAAACCTTAAATTCAATTCTGAAAAATGAGACAAGAGTTATAAAGGTATATGACGAGGTTCTTCTCAATCTCAAGGGTCTCATACAATGTAAGACGAGATCTAGAGACTTACATTAATCCTTTTTGTGGTCAGTTTTGCACACATGGTACAAGTCATATGCTAAGGTATTTACCTACTTCGTTTACCTTGAACATCTTTCATTCAAGAAATACCGTACAGATGATAATTCAAACATACTTAATGTTTAACTTGAGTTCACTTATCTACTCAAAACCTGTTCAGAACTCACATCTGGAAACGTAACATAGATATAGTAAACATTAAATTACTTTAAACCAATTTCCTTGTGACATTTATGGTTTAAGTTTCTCGCTCTCAATTATCACCCAAATAATAAACTTTAAATATGTCTTATCTCTAGTTAGCATAAACATCAGAGATAATTTCTTATGTAAGAGGGCCAATCTCTAATCTGTCTCATATACTTGTAATTCATCCCAAAATATATTTCTACAAAACATATATATTTATGAATCAAACGACACATAATGTATAATCTTTATCATACATTATACCCAAAATATGACATTATTATGAGTGAACATACACAGAGAAATGTTTATCAGTACATGTCAACATCTACATAGTCCTAGTGACTTTACATGCCTAATGTATACATCTCTAGAAATTGGCTTTGTCATTGGGTCTATGATCATATCTTATGTAGATATATATTTTATGTTCACTTCTCTTTGTGTAACTATATCTTTCACATAATTATACTTGGTATCTATGTGCTTTGTCTTTCAATGAAATTTGGGGTCTTTAATATAAGCGATTGTAGCTTGACTATCACAGTTAATAATCAATGGATCAATTTTGCTTTTAGTGACTCCCAAATCCATTAAGAATCGATGAAGCCACACAGCCTCTTGTATTGCAGTTGAGAATGCTATAAATTTATCTTCCATTATGGATAATGCAACGTAAGATTGTTTCTTACTTTTCTATGATATTGCTCTATGGTTTAGTAAGAATACATATCCTAAGGTAGATTTTCTTTCATCTAAATCTCCTTCCCAGTTTGCATTAATATACCCTTGTATACGTAGATCATTGCCTTGATAACATAATGCATAGTCCACAATTCTCTTTAGATACTGCAATATTCTCTTTACTACTTTCCAATATGCTTGGCCTGGATTTGACATATCTGCTCACCATTCCAATAGCATAACAAATAAATAGTCTTGTACACATCATTGCATACATAAGACTTCCAACTGCACTGTTACAGGGAATATTCTTCATTTGTTCCCTTTTTTGTAGCGTTGACGGGCAATTTATCTTACTAAGGCCTTTACCTTTAGCAATAAGATTATTAATTGGTTTGGAATCTTGCATACGAAATCATTCAAGAATTCTTTGAATGTACATCGCTTGTGAAAGCGATAACAATCTCTTCGAATGAGCTCTCGAAATCTTGACTCTAAGAATATGTCTTTCATTTCAAATTTAGACGATAACTAATCTTTAATTTGCATGAGGAACACATAGTCATTACAAGCAATTAATATATCATCCACATATAAAGATAAAATTATGAACTTATCTTTAGATCTCTTAACATACACACAATTATCTTCAGTAATCATTTGAAAATCATACGAAATGATTACGCTATGAACAAGAATGTACCATTGTCTTGAAGACTACTTCAAGCCATAAATCGATTTTAATAACTGACATACCTTATTTTCTTGGCCTTCTTTGATGAAATCTTCAGGTTGTTCTATATAGATTTCTTCTTCTAATTTTCCATTGAAAAAAGTAGTTTTTACATCCATTTGATATAATTCAAGATCCATACTGGCTACTATTGCAAGAATAAGACGAATTGAAGCAAACTTCATAACAGGAGAAAAAGTTTCCTCATAATCAATTCCCTCCTGTTGTGTATATCCTTTTACTATAAGGTGTGCCTTGTATCTTTCGATACTGCCATCAACCTTTTGCTTTATTTTGAGAACCCACTTATTCCCAATTGCTTTCCGCTCTTCAGGGAGGTCAACCAAGTCCCATACTTGATTGGAACTTAAAGAAGTCATTTCTTCTTTCATTGCTTTCATCTATTCTTCTTTAGTAGGGCCAGTAAGAGCCTCATTTATATTCCTTGGCTCTTTTTCCTCTTGCGGAACAATCATATTAATTTCTCATTCAATCTCAAAATGACGTCGGGGAATTATTCCTCAATTACTTCGTCTTAAATGGGGTTCATCGTAAACTAATTCATGATGGATCTGATTGCTCCTACTTAGAACAATCATCATAGAGAACCTTTCTGTGGAATTGCTCCCATTTGGTTGAGGTTCCTCGTCTTGATTCTTCATAACAGAATCATTCTGATCAAGCGTCTCATATAACAATAGGTCTTTACATATTTCACTTTGCTTGGGAAAATCATTCTCCAAGAATGTTATATCTTGTGATTCAAATTCAGTTACACCTTCATTACCTTGTTCACAAATGAATGCATATCCTTTTGAGTGTTCTAAGTATCTAATAAAAAGACTTTTTCTCCCTCTTGGGCCTAATTTCCTATGTTTGTGAGAGAGATCATAAATATAGGCTGCATACTCCCAAGGTTTAAGACTTTACATTTCGGGTCTCCTACCAATCCACAACTTATATGGTGTGCTAATAACTGATTTCGTGGGCATACGATTAAGTACATAGGTGGATGTTAGCAATGCATCACCCAGAAAGTGATTGGTAAATTTGTTTGGGCTATCATGGACCTAATCATTTCTAATAGTATCCTATTTCGTCTTTCAGCGATGCCATTTTGTTATGGGGTTTTGGGAATTGTTAACTGCCTTGCTATTCCTTTATTATCACATAAAACCTTGAACTTGTTTGACAAGTATTCTTGTCCACGATAAGTTTGTAATGCTTTTATTTTCTTATCTAATTGATTCTCAACCAAGTTCATATATTTTATGAAACAGTCGAATGCTTTCGATTTATAAGAAATCAATTAGATATGACCATACCGAGTATAGTCATCTATAAAGGTGATGAAATAAGTTGCCCCATGTCTAGCCCTTACATTCATTAGACCATATATGTCAAAATCATAGATACAAAGCTCGTGTTCCCTTTCTAAATGGCTTTCTTGTCATTTTATCAGCTAAACAATGCTCACATGTAAGTAGATCTACTTGGCTTAGATTACCTAAAAGTCCTTCTTTAGCTAATGGTAGGTTGCTCCTGAGTCTACAATTACAAAGGATGTGATTTAGATAGAAAAACAGAACAAGAAATATTCATAGAATAAATGTTTGTACTATAAAGTTGTACCTTCTTCGGCTCGATACAATCTCGAGCAAAGTGACCCTTATTACCACAATAATAGCTCTTCACATGTTTCATGTTCTTTTTCTTGAAAGGACGCTTTCCCTTTACATGCTGGTTCCATTTTTTTTTCTTGGATTCTTAAGGAGAGTTATTGAATTTCTTATTCTTTTTTCACTTGTGTCCACCATGATGCTTCCATTTCTTGTTCATAGCTCTATGTGAGGTAGAACTAATTGCATATGCCTCAGAGGACATCTTTGAGGCTCCGAGATGCTCTTCCTCTAAGATGAGATGCCTCGTAGCATCTTCCATTTCCTTAATGTTCTCATTATGAGTTAGGTGCATCTTCATATGCTCCCAACTCTGAGGCAGTGAACGAATCACAGCTTGTACTTGTTGCTCATTAGAAAGCTCATGACCAACATCACGTAATTCACTTACCATGTTGGACATTTGCCTCAGATGCTTTTGCATTGTATCATCTGGGCACTTCTTATAAGTATCAAACTTAATTGTAATTGATCTCACTTTAGTCACTGAAGCAGCTCCAAAACGAGCAGCTAATGTGGACCACATGTCCTTTGCAGTTTCAAATTTGTGGAACTCTCGCATGATATCATTATCCATGCTACTCAGTAACGTGATGCGAGCTAAATAATTCTTCTTTTTTCACAATTCATATGCATTACGGTCCATCTATGCTGGGCCGTAGTGCCATCCTTAGGAACTTCCATGGTTAGGTTTAATGGTTCAAAAGCCTCTTACTCCTCCAGAACATGTTGGATTTTCATACTCTAGATTTCATAATTGTCACCATTGAGTTTCTCACCTCTATTGAGTTCAGCAACAATATTATTTGTCGCAGTAGCCATTTTGAAACACTAAGTTTCTATTATAAGAAAGAAATATATATACATGTTAATGTCATATTAATTGTTCATAGAGTAAATAATTCAATCACAATTGCTTATGAAATCAAAAGTCCATTAATGTGTTCAATCATCATTCATACAACAATCGAATCCTAATTACTGTACTCTAGACAAATTTGTATATGATATACATGTAAACATATTATATAAATATCAAGATTTTGTTCTTATAAAAGAACATATTGCATTAAAAATGCTACAACCTACGAACAGTCTATAGGTAACGAACCCTACGTGGAAATGAGTTCACGAGTTCACGTGACACAGTTTGCGAAGCTCGATGTACAATAGCTCTTACTATTTCCATCGGAAGACCTATAGGATACAAAGTCCTAATCAACTTCCTTGTACTGATCTTTTTAATAAATGTCATCATTACAAAATTATGTCTTTTTATTAGGCATATTATTCTAGAGCATTCGTAACAGTTCGCCTTGAGGTTGAGGTTATGTCACAAGCAAAGTCGTATACTTTACTTCAACACCTACATAAGCTAGACAATCTCCAAAATATAACTCTTGTATCATATTATTAACTGAAATAACATGTTATGTTAGACGGTCTCCAAGCATTAAACCTATGTTAACTAAGAGTATATACATGCTGCTAATACGTCTCTTTTATGCCTCACATCGAATGAGCTTAGGCGTCCGCTTAATAATATGAATTTGCTATGTATTAGACAAAATAATTTATTTATTTTGTGCACTCTTCTGATTCCCGAAAAACTAATTTTCAGGAATCAGAAGAGTGCACAAAATAAATAAATTATTTTGTCTAACACATAGCGAATTCATGCTCATAGAATGGAAACATTTAATTGTATTAGCAATTTGTTACACTAATCAAATTATGCTATTAATATCTAATTAATTAGAAACTTATTTTTAATTTAATCATATTCAAATATGAATAAGTCAAATTGAATTAGAAACTTATTTCTATTTTAAATTATAATTGAACTATCAATTAATCTTGGTTTAATTAGAAACTAATTTCTAATTAAACTTCTATCTAATTGCAACTAAACAAATTAGTATTGATTTAATTAAAAAACATATGTCTAATTTTAATTCAACAAAAATAAACTTATTTCTAAGTTTATTTTAACTAAACAAATTAGTTTTAAATTTTATTTATTATAAAAAACTAATTTATTTTAATTAGAAACTAATTTAACTAAATCAATTAGTTTGTGTAAATTAGAAAGCTTATTTCTAATTCTATTGTAACTACACAAATTAGTTGATCTAAGAGAAAACTATCACAAGATAGAGTTAATGGTTAATCTTTAACCCAGAAAATGTGAGCTTAAAAAAAATATAGGTAACTGGTTGATTACGAGGCCACGTGCCTCTTGCTAGAAAATGGGTAATTGGTTGATTGAGAGGACAAAAACGTGTGCTCATCTCTACGGCCCCTTCCTTGCTAAGAACACTATACATCGTCCCTTCAAAAATTTCTATTATCCGAGGTTGGAGATTCTTTCTTCTTCTGGTGCATGGAAATAGCGGTACGTTCCTACGAAATGTCACAAAACCAAGCACACAAAAAAGAGATAATGACCAACCCAACTGGGAAACACCCAACAGGTTCGATCTTTTTAGTTGCTGGTTAATGGACAGGGTAAACAACATGGAGGGATAATATATAAGACTTTATCAAGTATAAATATTAAAGTATAATATAGGTCAAATGGATTCACTTGCAAACATATAGTAGATATACTAAATATCATAATTCATTATAATAAATATCATAATTAATTAGTGGTCAACGATAGTTTTTTGCATTGTTTTAAAAACTAGATCGGACGTCGAACTAGTTAAACATAAAGTTTAAAATTAACTTCTCATCAGTTAAATATTATATCAAGTCTTTTGTTCTAAGTAATAAATGGACACGTCCAAACGCTCTGAAGCTGATAGGGGAGATTTGGACTCCCTTGATCGTGATGGACATATGGCGAAAAAGGTTCGCATACGCAACAGGGAGGAAGACCCCCACCAATGCGGCCTAGAGAGAGTTATAGCGCTGCGGTTACCGGTGATCCAGTTGAAGGGGAGGAGGAAGAGGTCAAATGGCCTGATGAAGATCCAGTGGAATTCGAAGAAGGCGATATAATAGTGACGGATGGGGAGACAAGGAATGGAATTGAGCTCTCTAATACCTTCAAGTCGCGACTGGATAAACAATGGGAGCAGGCAGTGATTGTCAAACTACTTGGCAGAAGAATTGGCTACAAGGTATTATGCAATCGGTTGAAAATGATGTGGAGCCCCCAAGGGCCTATGAAAGTGGTAGATTTGAACTATGATTATTTTTTCGTAAACTTCATTGAAAAGGATGATTTCCTTCGTGCCTTGACCGAAGGACCATGGGTCATTATGGGACATGTTCTTTCTGTACAAAGATGGCACCCAAGTTTTCGGCCTTCACAGGGAAAGATTACAAGGGCGGTGGTTTGGATTCGATTTCCGGAGTTACCCTTATTTCGGTATCATCCAATGATATTAACAGCCTTGGGGAACCTGATTGGCCATACAATAAAGATTGATGAAGCTACAATGAAATCACAGAGACGTAAATTCGCAAGGGTAGCGGTAGACATCGATATTAGTGTACCCCGTCGTTCTCGAGTTCATGTGGATGGAGAGGACATTAAAGTGGCATACGAGGGTTTACCACAAATTTGCCTGGCCTGTGGTATTGTTGGACATGATTCGGTTTCTTGTCCTGCAAGAAATTCTGTTCCAAGAGAAGATCAGAATAAAGATCAACAAATAGAGAAGAATCTGATGAGCAAGGAGAATGCGTCTACGGTGATTCAAGATGCTCCGGCGAGGGAAGCAACAAAAGAGGTTTACGGGCCATGGATTCAGGTGCAACGGCCTGTTCGAAAGCCAAGAATCAAGGATATTGATCAGCGAGATCTTCGAGATAGAGGTAGATCGAATGGGGTGCGAGGATCTCGGTTTTCTGTTTTATCCGGCAACGAAAATTTGGGAACTCTTAATGATCAACAACCAGATTCGAGGATCACCAATCCGATAGGGCCAACAGGACATAGACTGGATTTGGGAATCATAGTGGATGAAGCAAGACGAAATTTCACTGGACAGGGCTCAAATTCTTCTAGGCCCATTAGAAAGGATAGTGTGGTAACAAAGGCAAGATGACAGCGAGAGCAGACCCAAAGGCAATGGACCTCAACAGAGCTCGGCTAGATAAGGGAAATAATATGGCCTTAATTGGGAAGGACCAAACCACACAACATATGAAGGGGAGTCATACAGCCATCAACATTACTTCGCATAAGGAGATTGTCTGTAATTAGAACTCCTTCATGTTACGGGATGAGGAAGACATGGAATGTGGAGACTCTATGGATGGTTTGGAGGTGCTGGAGGGCGTTATCCCTAGGACACCTGAAGATAACTGTGTTATTTCTCCATCTAAGCCACTTGATTATAGGCGAGGGTCCGATCATAGTGCAGGTCACACATGGATGGAGGAAGATGTTGGTGAGCAGAATTCAGTAGAGGAGATTGTCCCTTAGACCCCAGGTTATAGTGTTGATGGTGCACAGGATAAGACCAACTGGAATGGCCACCAGTAGGAGTGTTCTATCCTCTCTTGACCATCAATCCTTAATGTCAATTCTATTATGGAACTGTCAAGGGGCTGGAAGCGATAATTTTCGGCCTATACTTAGGAATTTTTTACAGATATAGAAACCATGCATAGTGGTGCTAATCGAGCCAAAAGTCAGTGGTCGTCGAGCTAATGAAATTATTGGAAGCTTTCAGGAGTTGAACTCTTCTTTCCGAGTGGAGGCTATGGGATTTGCAGGTGGTATATGGCTTTTATGGCAAGTAGATGTGGAAATGACAGTATTAGCGGCTCACAGACAATTCATTCATACTCATGTTAAGTATGAACGATCGGAGTTCTTTTTCACTGCAATCTATGCAAGTCCCCAGTATAATCTAAGGAGATATTTGTGGGCCAATCTTAAACAGTTAGCTAGGCATACCGCCGGGCCTTGGCTAATTGGTGGTGATTTTAATGCAAAGTTAGAAGCAGGGGACAAGCGTGGGGGATCTTGTACAGCTCCTGTGGTTTGCAAAGAGTTCAGGAACTGTGTTCATACGTGTTGTCTTCATGATCTGGGATTTGTAAGATCGAAGTTCACTTGGCGGAGAGGAGATATCCAGGCTAGATTGGATAGAGCGCTATGTTCTTCTTCTTGGTTGGATGTATTCGAAGATACAAAAGTGTTGCACCTTCCTTATCTTGGCTCAGATCATAGACCTCTGGTAGTCCGGTTTGAACGAGCTCAAGCGCGAATCGGCATATCAAGAAGCTTTCAGTTTCAAGAAGCTTGGCTGGCGAACCAAGGATTTCCTAGTTTTCTTCAACAGCATTGGCGCCCAGATATGAATAACTTCTGTAAGTCACTTGCTGCATTGTCTGAAAAACTGACCGAGTGGAACAGAAAGGAATTTGGCAATATCTTCCATCGCAAGAAACGGCTCCTAGCTAGGCTGGAGGGCATTCAACGGGTGACGGCTTATCGAGATTCTGATGCTTTAATTGATTTAGAAGAGTAGCTCAGGGATGATCTCATTCAAGTTCTTTGTGAAGAAGAAATGTTTTGGCATCAACAATCCCGATGTATGTGGCTATCGCAAGGGGATCGGAATACCAAATATTATCACATGGTCACTAAAGCGAAGCGAAAACAAATTAAGGTGACCATGCTCCAAGACAACAGCGGGTCTGCAGTCACTAATCCAACTCGGTTACGGGAGCTAGCAAGAGAATACTTTCAAAGGCTATTTTCGGAGGATAATGCAGAGGCTCAACAATTCCCTATCACAGGTCATTTTCCAAATCTGACTGAGGATAGCACCCTTGAGCTTATTCGTCCAGTCCAGTTTGAAGAAGTCAGGACGACATTGTTTGATATGAGTCCTAATAAAGCTCCTGGAGCTGACGGGTTTCATGCTTTATTTTTTCAGAAGCAATGGAATGTAGTTGGTAAAGCTCTAGTGGAATTTGTCCAAAGGGTATTCAGGCTTGAAAAGTGGGAGACAGACTTGAATCAAACGATTCTTGTCTTGATTCCTAAGATTCCTGCTCCAATTTCGATGTGTCAATTCAGACCAATCAGTTTATGTTCGGTTATCTATAAAACTATAACTAAAGTTATAGTAAATAGATTAAAGCCTCATCTGGACAGTCTAGTGGCTTTTAATCAATGCAGCTTTGTTTCAGGGGGGCAGATCATGGATAATATTATTATTGCTCAAGAAGTGATTCATTTGATGAGAAGGAAAAAGGGTAAGACAGGATTCCTAGCAATAAAGGTAGACTTAGAAAAGGCGTATGATCGTCTCCGCTGGGACTTTATTAGAGATACATTGTAGGATATTGGACTACCAGATATGTTGATTAGTCTTATTATGCAGTGTGTCTCTACAGTGTCCATGAAAGTTTGTTGGAATGGGGAGCTTTCTGATTCTTTTATTCCTGGGAGGGGAATCAGGCAGGGGGATCCATTGTCCCCTGGGCCACTTGATTAACCATAAGGTAGCACAGGGGGAGTGGAAGTCGGTGGTATTAAGCATAGGAGGGCCTAACATTTCTCATCTTTTCTTTGCAGATGATTTGATTTTGTTTGCGGAAGCCTCGGATACTCAAGTTCAAGTTATCTCCAAAGTTTTACATTATTTCTGTATGGCATCGCGTCAGAAGGTTAGTTGTGATAAAACTCGTATGTACTGCTCCAAAAATATTGGAAGATCTCGTGCAAGATACTTAAGCTCTTTGATAGGTTTTAAACACACTGAGAATCTTGGTAAGTATCTAGGAGTCCCATTGCTACATGAAAGATCTTCTAGGGATACTTACCAGTATATTCTTGATAAAGCTCACCAGAAACTTGCTGGATGGGGGACGCGATTTTTGTCACTAGCCGGACGGGTTACATTAACTCAGTCGGTGCTAGCATCGTTGCCAATCTATACCATGCAAACGGTAAGGCTACCTAGGCAACTGTGTGATGAATTGGAGAAGCTCATGCGTGATTTTATTTGGGGTGCGAAAAAAGGTCAGAGGAAAGTTCATTTGGTAGACTGGGATTCCGTTTGCAAACCGAAAGATGTAGGTGGACTTGGGATAAAAAAAATCAGACCTCTGAATGACGCTATGCTCTCTAAACTTGGCTGGTGTTTGTTGACGAGCCCATCTACTTATTGGGTGCAGATTCTCCGAGCCAAATATCGCTTTGACAACGACAGTGTGCCCGTGGAATTGAATAAAAAAGGAGCTTCAGCAGTTTGGAGAGGTATCTCGGACACTTGGAGATTTGTTCTAGAGGGTGCTAAATGGAAGATGAGTACTGGAAGCAATATCAACTTTTGGCTGGATGATTGGATGGAAGATTGGGGCCCTCTTTGTTACTATATGACAGAGCAATTACCAAACTGGATGTTGCATGATAAGGTTCAGGATTACGTGAATGAGCAAGGTGGATGGAGCTGGAACAAGTTTCAGCATTTTCTTCCTTCGTCAATTTGCATGGCTATAGTGGGGATCATGGCACCACGTTCAGAACAAGGGGAGGATCGTATGATATGGGGTCCAAATTAGAATGGACGTTTCTCGGTTTCATCTGCATACAACCTTGTTGAGAACGTGGGATTGCAGGAAAGACGTCGTCTTTGGAACTTGATATGGAAGTGGCCTGGTCCTCAGCGAATTAAAACGTTTTTATGGTTGGTAGCTAAGGGTAAGCTGTTGACAAATCAGCAGAGACTTATTCGCCATCTCTCTGTTGATAGCAAATGTCAATTTTGTGGACAGATAGGGACGGTGGTGCATGCAGTTCGAGATTGTCCTAGAGTGAGCACGTTCTGTTCTCGTTTCCCATCTGAGGTTGTCAACACCGAATTTTTTAGCCAAGTTATTGAGGCATGGATGGTATCCAATCTTCAAAAGATTAACACGGTTATGAGTTTTGATTGGTTTCTGGTTTATGGAGTATCTTTCTGGTTCTTATGGAATTGGCGGAATAAATGTATTTTTGAGAGCAACTTTCGTTGGCCAAATGCAAGCGTGGAAATGGTGATTGACTATGTCCAATGGATTGCAAAGGCAACATTAATAGCTAATCGAGCTACATATGGGAAGGAGATATTGTTTACAAGACAGGTAGGCTGGTCAAAGCCAAAGGAGGGATGGGTTCGATTAAATTCGGATGGTGCCTCCAAGCTTACCACTAGACATGCCACTACAGGTGGGCTTATCTGTGATTGCGCAGGGAATTGGTTATGTGGGTTTGTTCACAACATCGGGTTTTGCTCGCCGTTGGATGCAGAACTCTGGGGAGTTCATACAGGACTGAATTTGGCTTGGAGCCGGGGATATCGAAAGATAGAACTGGAAGTTGATTCTTTGGAGGTGATTAATATTTTATCCTCTTCGATGCACTTGGGTGGCCAACCTAATCTTGGATTATGGATATTCGTAATATGTTGACACAGAAATGGGAGATTAGTTTCAAACATGTTCTCAGGGAAGGTAATGCTTCCGCTGATCGGCTAGCTGCTATAGCGTTGTCTTTCGGTCCTGGTGTTACTTTGTTAAATTCTCCACCCATTGAAGTTATGGATATCCTTCGTAAGGATATGTCAGGGGTTACATCCCTTAGAATAGGTGTGTAATCCTGTAGTAGTCTGTTTTGTTCTTTTCCCTTGTAATCAAAAAAATAAAGTTTAATGTTTAAAGGTTGAACTAATATTAAACCGTTATTTCACCAAAAAAATATTAAACCATTATAAAACTGGCATATAATATATAAGAGGCAAAAATTATAAATATAATTAAAAATAAATATTTTATTGAAATAAAAAATACATCAATATCTACTATTATATAATAAACTAACAATAAATTGAATTTAATATTTTCGATCCAACTGATCAGTATGATTTTATTTTTTAAGCACTAGTTTTACCATCTCTACATAGAATGCTTGATTTTCATGAACTTCTTAGTAAATTGTTTAATATAATTATTATTGAAGTATAATTGGGTAATTATACAAACAATTATATGATAATTAATATTAAAATAATTTAAAAGATAGTTAATAAAAATATTTTCTAAAATTTTTATTAGTATAACATTTTTAGTAATTAAAATCATAAAAATAAATTTAAATAGATAAAATCAAGTAAAAATGTGGCATATTTTACTCTTAAATTTGAAGCCATAGGTTAAGAAATACAAAGGGAACAAGAAAAAAAAAAGAAAAAGGAAGGAAAAAGAGTAAGTCATACTTAATAGTACAAGTGAGTGAGTCATACGAGATCAGATCCTCTGTTCCGGTTAACCAGTTCTTACTATATTCCATTAAATCTCATCCATATTTTTATATAGAGCCTATATAGATGTATCTATAAGATCAAGTGGCATTGATAATTCGAGCCACCCAAAATACCTTGTGAGTTAACCCAAAAAAAAAGAGACCGAAAGGAAGAAGAAAAGCACCACCGTTTCATGGACACTCTCTTGCCTGTCACCACTTTCTCCGTTGATTGCCTCAAGCTTACTTTTCCTTTATAGCAACGACGATCTCATAGCTTTGCTTGTCCTAGTTCCCGTGTGAATAGTTGTTGTGTTTTTGCACAGATTCGAAGCGAGAGTACGATGATTGAATTAGCGAACCCAAGTTGGAAGGATAAGTTCGGGAGGGATTTCGTGAGGAGGTTTGATATCCCTCAGTTGACGGATGTCTTCCCTAATGTTTAATCCATTCCTTTCACTTTCTGTCTCAAATTGTGGTGAACTTTTGATAATGATGATCATGTATTTGATTCTGTTGAGTGAGGTAGTCAAGTTGGTTGGTGGGAGGTGCAGGGACTAGTGGTTCCAGAAAAGAAAAAAATGAGAAGAGAAGAGAAGATGGTAAAGAGTAAAAGTGAAGATGATTGAATAATTAATTAATTCACTGATAAACCAACCGGTTGAATAATAAATTGGCTAATTTTTATATAATTAGGTTATTAAGTTAAACCAATTCGAATAATCAATTGTTTCCTTCTATTTTTGATCAAACTGGTCGGTTCAGTTCGGTCTTTAAATTATTAATTTTTTAGTTAGTTCTATATATTTAGTGATTATTAATATCATTCTTTGTTAGTAATTTTGAATAATTATCATTTTATACTTCATTATAATTAGTTTCACGCATGTCCTTGTCAAATTTATATGCTAGAATATAAGTATTATTTAATATTTATTCTATCGGTTCTAAATTTTTATTGTGAAATGTTCCTTTTCTAAGGAGTAGTGAATCTTCAACTGGCCTGGCTGGTTCGATATGCCAAAACGCTGTCATTTTATTGCTATTATATGTAATTTATTATAAAATACATTTTTATTCAGAAATGAGAAACCATTTTAGAAAAGCAAAAACCACAAGATCGATGGGAAATAAATAAAAAGTAGTCTCCTGTTCGTTGCTGTGCTCAGTCCTCTCTAAAAGCCAAAAAATAAGAAATAGAACTATTGTAAAAATTCGCTTTGCGTCTCTTCCTTTCGAACCGTAACTCTGATGTATCTGAGAAGATCGAAGTCAGTTATTTCAAGAAGATTCTCGAGATCGCTCAAGCGCACATCATCAACAATAACCAATCACAGACACGACGGTGCAGGCCAGGAAGCAGCAGCGGCGCCAGCAGGCGTAAAGGATGAGTGGGGGAACATGTTGCCGGAGTTGCTAGGGGAGATATTGAAGCGAGTAGAGGCCACGGAAGATCGGTGGCCTCAACGCCGAGACGTCGTCGTTTGCGCTTGCGTTTGCAAGAAGTGGAGGGATGTCACTCAAGAGATCGTTAGGTCTCCTCGTAATTGTGCCAAAATCACTTTCCCTTCTTGCCTTAAACAGGTTGGCCTTTTCTGATTTTTTTTTTTTTTTGATTTGGGGTTTGCTTGTTTAATATGAGAATGGATGGAAAATTGGCTCTTCATTGGATAATGAACAATTACTGACTGCAGCTTTTATTCCGGGTCTCTGATTGGTTCTTTTGATGACTGATTATATTAATTGCTTCTAGTTGATTTGGCTTCCAGGATTTTATTATTTCTCTTCTTATTTTCTCGCTTTATTCGAGACTTGGCTTAGCTTTTCCAGTGTAATCATTGTTTTAATTATTCTGTTAGGCCTCCCCTTGGTTCTGTTTACGAGTTATGGAAACGTTCAAGGATATGAATATTTGGGAGAAGGAGGTGTTTAATAGAGCTACTGAAAGTTGTATTATTTTGAAATCATAATTTATAAACAATCATGGAGCTTTGACAATTAGTTATCTCAAAGTATCAGATATTGCTTTTGTACTGAAAATCGTTGCCTCTTGTTCTGGGAAAGGTCTGAGAAGATTTGCCATTTAACAAAAATGGAATTGGTCCTAGATTAACACTGCTAATGTCTAAAAGTTTTCCATTTTACTCTCTTGAGCATTGGTGATTTAGTCGTTGATCTTTGATTGTTTGCTACATTTTTCTGTGGTGAATGCAGCCGGGTCCATGTGAGTTACCCCATCAGTGCCTCATAAAACGGAACAAGAAGACATCAACTTTTTACCTTTACCTAGCTCTCACTCCATGTAAGTAGTTGGTGAGGAATATGTCGAGAGTGAGACTTTAAAATTTGTCATGCTTTATGCAACTAGTTACCTTGACTGCTTAATTATTTCCGTGAAAGGGACATATTTGTTTCGTCAAACCTTTTAATTGGACCTGGCTTCCTGGAAATGCAAATTCACCGTGACCCATGTCTTTTTTTTGATCAAAGTCAACTGTTTGACTGGGTCCAAGTTTGACAAAATCTTGTCTAGCCAGTGAAAGAAACTTGCTGCATATAAAGGTTTCACCTAACTATTGACTAACAGGTAATCTTTAAATGAAAATCAAAGAACTTTGCACTGGGGACGCAACATTATGATAATGAAACATTTTGGACAATAGAAAGGCAAACAATGAGTTTCCAGTGAAGGAATGTTTGGATAACTGGGGTGTATAGTAACATTTCTTTTTAGGACTAAAGACAACACAAAAAAGATGAAAAAAGGGGAAATATTAGGGTTAATGTGCATAGTATGTAAAATTAATGCAGAATTAATATAATAAAATGTTACACTAGCCCTCACATTGGCATATTTTAGATTGTTGAAGGGTGCAATCCAAAGTCCATTTCTGGGTCAGTGTGATTTTTTTAGTGTAAGTAGATCGGCATGTAGTGTTTTGCTGTAATCATTCTTTCTACAGGAATTAGAACAATGAATTTTTTAGTTTCTTGAGGGAGAGTGAGCCTTTAGAAGTAGTTTTTTGTTTATTCACAAGAACTCAAGTCAAAATCTGACAAAAACGAAATGATACGCATGCAGGTAACTATGTGGTCAAGTGATTTAACTTGTATGTCATGTCTGTTTTTGTTGATCTGATGATTCCAACAGAATCTGATCCAGTTTGATGTCTGTCTAAGTTGTGGATACCTTATCTTTTTTTTTTTTTTTTTATGTTGTCATTTCCAGCATTTACAGATAAGGGGAAGTTTCTCCTAGCAGCACGAAGGTATAGGAGTGGTTGTAACACAGAGTATATTATCTCGCTTGATGCTGATGATTTATCCCAAGGAAGCAATGCTTATGTTGGAAAGCTTAGGTAAGATATTGCAAGTATGGGAGATGGATCTTGAAAAATTGTGGTTTCACATTATATAGTTGTTGTAACTCTTATTCTGTGTCCTGGAACTAGTTTTAACATGTTTGATTAGCTGGCACAGTAGATATTCTCTTCATTTCTGCTAATAGGAAAAATGTTTGGACTTAGGATTCTCTGTTGTCTGCTTACATCTTATAAATTGATCTTTTCTACATCTGGGTCTGTTTGAAAAATTGATGTATTGGCAAGCTATTGAGTTGCAGGGGATTTCAACTTCGTTCTTGTAATATCCTGAAAATTTAATGACAAACAGGAGACTTGAGTGGACTAAAGTTCTGGGGTGCATACTTGTGAACTTGATGCTCGAGATTCCTATGCTTAAATGGAAAAACTTCGGCAACCTGTTTGTCTTTTCTAAAGATCCCCCTATTAGTAAAACACAAACTAATAAAGGAAGTAATTCAAAGAAGTTAGACCTGCTGTGCAAGATATGTACAACTACCTATGAAACTTTCCATATGATACATCCCTTGTTGCTTTTGGGTTTTGCGTTAAACCAAGGATTCCATATGAGGAAGGATTCCAAAAACACACACACCCACACACACCCACACCCACACCCCACACCCACACCCACACC
>JANZXR010000005.1:29695390-29709690 GCA_027575705.1 Erythroxylum echinodendron
ATTATTCTTATTAATTTATTATTATTATTATTATTATTATTATTATTATTATTATTATTATTATTATTATTATTATTATTATTTTCTACTAACAACTATTGTTATTATTATTATTATTAGTAATTATTATTATTATTTAGGGGTATAAGTTGTCCAAAAGAAAGAGAGTTGTGTTTAAGGTATTCCCACTTGCATGGAATAGGTAAAGAGGAGGGGGTGGTTGTCTTTAGCTATTCCTTAATATAGGAATAGGTAATCATTAGGAATGCTATTCATTGGGTCATAAAATAAACCAAACAAGGGAATGAGTAATAGGTGGGAATAAAAGGGTAATAGAATTTCTATTACCCTCAACCAAACACCCCACTAATGAGTTTATCGAAAGAGAGAAAGAAAAAATTACCTGTCTTTGGTGATAACCTAATCAATTACAATTTATTGAATTAACAGTTCTAAAAGATCCTAGGGTTAACTACTCTCTCTCAAGTTATAATTGAACCCTAAAGTATAAACTTTAATCAGATTATGGGAGGTTGTAATCTCTCAATTACCAACCTATCCAAAACCTAATTAGTTCTTAAGTTCTCTAATAAACAATTGGAAATTTAAAGTGATCTCTCTGCGCAAGATTTACCAACTTGATTTAATTCCGGATCTATTAATCTGCCTAACTCTCGTTAGCCCAAATTAATCATTTTCTCTCAATTCACCCTCTTAGTTTATTATCGAGATATTAAGCGCAAAATAAATCACAATTAATTCAATGAACACATAAAATGATCATATTTCATTAAGTCAAAATAATAATCCAAATGTGAGTATAGAACATTAACCATAACACAATCCATAATCAACTATCTATATCAATTATATAATTAAATATAATTGAAATACATAGGAACCAAAACTACGACGGGATAATGGGAAACTGTGACTTTAAAAAGTTTCTTAATCTGGGAAGCATATCATTTCTATGTCGTCTTTCGCTTCTCTCTCCCTTCATCTCCTTCCCGATCTTTCAAGGTCTCTTTTAGGGTTCATTGGGTGGCTGCTCAAAGTTCTTCTAAGGCTCTCTCCCCTTCTCTAAAGACTTCTCATGTTCTATTTATACTTTGTAGGCGCTAGGTCAAAGACAGGAAACAGTCTGAAAAATCACTCAAAACTCGAGTTTTTGTATCAGCCCAACGTAAGGCACAATCATGGCCCTGCCTACCACGATCATGGCCGACACCTTAACCTTTCTGTCGTTATTGTGGCCTTGTGTGCACGATCACGGCCTGACTTGGAGACTTTCTGTCACGATCGTGCCCCAGGTGCACGATCGTGGCCTTGCTGTGCATGATCGTGGCCTATGGCTTTGACCCAAAACTCCTTGAATCTTCTCCATTCTTCACCGTTTACCCTAAAACGCTAACAAACGCATCATAGCACCTACAAAATATAACATTTAAGCTCAAAGACTTAATCTAATCCATAAAAACACTAAAACACACAAACTAATATAATTAAACACATAAACACACACTCAACACTCAAATTCACACTAATTATGTAACAAACTCAATCCTAAAACATCATGCAAATGAGACCTATCAACATCCCCACACTTAAATGTTTGCGTGTCCTTAAGCAAACAAAACAACAAACATATAACAACATAACACACAATGCAATAATGAGGCAATGGATCTGAATTCATTAAATAATTTTAATCTTGGACACAACCATTCAAATTATGATAAATCATTAACAAATAAAATAGGTGTCTAGGGGCTTTGAACTAAATATACAACTTAATCGAGACCTAACTGTTAACTTATTTACCCATTTAATTGTGCACACACTTTAATAATTTTTCAGTTCTTCAGACTTTATAACTATTCCTAAGTATATTTCCATGAAAATTCAAACTTATTACAAGTCTAGTAGGTTTTTTTAATTTAAAACACACATTTTTTAATCCAGACTTAGTCCTTTACTCGGAGACAAACATTTGTGATAAATGTTGATTTGGTTATTCAACTAAGTCATTTTATTAAACAGCTTGGTTGAAACGTCATTATAGCCTTTTTACCCGAAGACACACATTTGTGATGCATGTCCATCTGGTTACTCAGCTACATCATATTTTCAACTATCTACTAGCTCTATTCATAACCTGAAGGTTAGCAAAATAGCGATTTATTAAAAATTTTTATTTCCTTCCTTGTTGCTTTTAGCTATTCGTTTTCATGAAAAATACTAGTTAAGCTACTTAAGCTAAAAGACCTTAAGCTGTGAATGAATGTGATAATCTAGAGAGTGCTAAATTTACACTAATACCTAATTAGGCTCTATATTTATTCAAAGGCCCCCTAATTCACTAATTTTGCAGGCTAATAATCATTCACAACCTAATATACTATGTCCAAATTAAATGAATTTCACTTAATCTAAGCCATTAACACATTCACACACTTCACACAATATAACCTAATAACTATCATACAGTATGCAAAAGCAAAAAACAGAATCCCAACCGAATAACTATCATATAGTATGCAAAAGCAAAACACATAATCCCTCCCGACATTTGAACAACACATTATCCTCAATGTGAGAAGAAAGCACACACAAACGCATAAACAAAAGGTAAAGACAAAAATTAAAGTAACAAAGAACAGGAAAAATTAACAATAAAAATAAAAACATAAACATAAACAAAAAGACAAAATAGAATTGAAGGCTAATTTGGGAAAGAAAAATTTTGGGTTAGACATGAAATGGAGGTGGTGATGATGTCGAAGGTAAGAGTTCACATGCCTCACTCACGTTTTATTGAAACTAAATCTAGCTATCTCTAACTTTTTCAAACAAAATCTAAATTTGCTGGTTTATGGTCCTTAGCTTGACCTTTCATTCGAAAGGTATTTTTCAATTATTCAGAGGCAAGGAAATCACATCCTTATCTTTTGGAATTGCTCCTTTAAGATACAGCGTGCACCGATGTCCATTGACCTTAAAAGTCTCCTTGTTAGCATTTTCCAATTTGAGAGCTCCATGATCAAAAACTTGAATGATCATAAATGGTCCACTCCATCTAGACTTCAACTTTATTGGAAATAACCTCAATCGGGAGTTATATAGTAGAACTATGTCTCCTACTTTGAATTCCTTTTTCTTGAGATGAGCATCATGCCATTTCTTAACCTTTTCCTTGTAAAGTTTGGCATTCCTATAAGCATTAAAATGAAACTCTTCAAGCTCGTCTAATTGTAGAAGTCTCTTTTCATCAGCTTGCTTCCAATTAAAATTTAAATCTTTAATTGCCTAGTATGCTATATGTTCTAATTCGAATGGCAGATGACAAGCTTTCTCATACACGAGTTTATAAGGAGTTATTCCAATGGGTGTTTTAAATGTTTTCCTATAGGCCCATAACGCATGATCTAACTTAGCTGCCTAATATTTCTGAGAATTGTTCACTGTCTTTTCTAAAATTTGTTTAAGCTCTCAGTTAACAAATTCCACTTGGCCATTAGTAAGCAGATGGTAAGGTGTAGCAACTCGGTGGTGCACTCCGTATATGTTTAGGAGAGCATAGAAAGATCTGTTGCAAAAATGTACACCTACATCACTTATTATTGTACGTGGCACTCCAAACCGGTTAAATAGCCATTTAATGAACTTTTACACTACCTTCCCATCATTGGTTAGAGATGCCATCGCTTCGGCCCATTGTGAAACATAAACGACTCCCACTATAATATACATGTTCCCCATTGACGATGGGAATGGACCCATAAAATCAATTCCCTAGGCATTGAAGACCTCTACCTCTTGAATGTTGGATAAAGGCATTTCATCTCTCTTGGAGATTTTACCTATCCTCTTACATCGATCTCATTATGTCACATAGGTCTGTGCGTCCTTAAACAACTGCCGCCAGTAAAATCCACTCTTTAGTATCTGAGTTGCCATTTTGTTGGCCCTATAATGCCCAGCATACTGCCCTTCATGACATTGCTTAAGGATGTCTAACATTTCCTCGTCTGGAACACAACGTTGCATTAATCCATTTGCATAAACTCTATATAAGATTGGCTCATCCCATATGTATCAATTGCAATCATGTAAAAATTTCTTCCTTTACTGGTACAAGAGATCTGGTGGGAATTTTCCACTAGCAACATAATTAGCAATATCCATAAACTATGGTGTAGTTAAGCTCTCGAGTAGCATCAGAGTTTCATTTGGGAAATTTTCATTAATATCCTTACTTGGCTTGCATTCCTCTCCCTCAAGTCTGGATAAGTGGTTTGCAACTACATTTTCTGCTTCCTTTTTATCTCTCACTTCTAAATCAAATTCTTGCAAATGTAACACCCATCTACTGAGCCTTGGTTTTGCATCCTTCTTATTGAAAAGGTATTTTAGTACCGCGTGGTTGGTGAATACAATTACCTTTAAACCTAATAGATATTGTCGAAAATTTATCATACGCGTACACCGCTACGAGTAATTCTTTTTCTGTAGTGGTGTAGTTTAGTTAGGGTCCTGTAAGAGTTTTACTGGCATAGTAGATTGCGTGCAATTTTTTATCTTTCCTTTGGCCCAACATGCAACCTATGACTTGGTCACTTGCATCATACATAACTTCGATTAGAAGTGTCCAGTCTGGTGGTGATAAAATTGGTGCTGATATTAATACCTCTTTTGAAGTGTTGAATGTAGATATACACTTATCATCAAACACGAAGGGCACATCCTTAACTAAGAGGTTGGTCAAAGGTCGTCCAATGTGAAAAAAGTCCTTAATGAATTGTCGGTAAAATCTTGCAGGACTTAAAAATCCTCGCACCCCTTTGACATTACTTGGGGGTGGAAGTTATTCTATTACCTCCATTTTCACTCTGTCAACTTCAAATCCTTGATATGAGATATTATGTCCAAAAATAATCCCTTCTTGCACCATAAAGTGACATTTCTCTAAATTCAGCACTAATGTGATTCTTCACCTCTTTGAAGAACTTTATCCAAATTAGTTAGATACAAATCAAAGGAATCTCCAAAGATTGAAAAGTCATCCATGAACACCTCCATTATGTCTTCTATTATCTCAATGAAGATTGACATCAAGCACCTCTGAAATGTTGCTAGAGCATTGTAAAGTCCGAAAGGCATCCGTCTGTATGCAAAGGTTCCTTAGGATCAAGTAAATATGGTTTTCTCCTTATCATCAAGGTAGATGAAAATTTGATTATAGCCCAAGTATCCATCTAAGAGGAAATAAAATGAATGGCCGGCTACCCTTTCTACCATTTGGTTTATAAACATAAGAGGGAAGTGATCTTTCTTAGTCATTGAGTTGAGTTTACGATAATCTATACATACTCTCTACCCTGTGGCTATTCTGGTTGAAATTACTTCTCCACTTTCATTCTCTATCGTCATCATTCCTCCCTTCTTAGGTACGCATTGCACTAGGCTGACCCATTCACTATCAGAGATGAGATATATTATCCCTGCATCTAGGAGTTTTATGATCTCCTTTTTGACCACCTCCTTCATTTTAAGGTTTAGTCTCCGTTGATGCTCTCGCACTGTTCTACATCCTTCCTTTAAGTTTATTCAGCGTATGCAGACATTCGGGCTTATTCCTTGAATGTCACCAATCTACCATCCGATGGCTTTCATCTGCTTCTTAATAACTTCCACCACCTTACTTTCTTATTTTTCACTCAATTGGCTAGAAATTATTATAGGTAGAGTTTGACCTTCACAAAGAAAGGTGTACCTGAGGTGTGTAGGTAAAGGCTTGAGCTCTAATGTCAGAGGTTTCTCTGAAGATGGTGGCGTGGGTGCTTTGGGCCGAACTAATTTGTCTTAATGTACTGGAACATCTACCTCCTCCATCTCATCGTCTTCTTTAGATTCAAGAATTTGGTGTTCATTGTGAGCTTCTGTTTCCAATGAATGCACTTCTGCTATGCAGCTCTTAACTTGTTCTTGTACATTTTTCTCCATGATTTCAACTTTCATGCATGTGCTACTCGTTGTCGAATTCTTTATGGCTTTATTCATATTGAATTCAACCTGATCTTCACCTATTCAAAGTGTCAATTTGCCTCTATGAACATTAATTATGGCCTTTTCAGTGTTCATAAATGTTTGACCTAATATCAGTGGACAATTTTTATCCTCTTCAAAATCTATAATCATAAAATCCATTGGAATAATGAACTTATCTACTTGCATCAAAACATCCTCCACTATTCCCAATGAACTCTTAATGGATAGATCAGCCAAATGAATTAACATTGATGTAGGCTTGACATCTCCTAGTTCCAACTTCCTGAATATAAGCCTGAATATAAGATTAATGCTAGTTCCCAAATCATATAAACAATTCGTAAATTCCAATTCACCAACCACACAAGGAATTATGAAACTGCCTAGATCTTTCAATTTTGAAGGCATTTGGCTGGTGACTATGGAGCTGCATGTACCAGTTAGGGCTACCATCTGATTATCATCCCAAGTACGCTTCTTCGATAATATGTCCTTAAAATTTTTTGCATATTTAGGATATGTTCTAATACTTTAACAAACGAGAGATTTATCTGTAGTGTCTTTAGCTTCTCAGCGAACTTTGTAAATTGTTCATCCAACTTCTTCTTTTGTAGTCGTTGAGGGAAAGGAATCTTGGGTTGGTATAGTGGAGGTGCAACATAAGGAGGGTATTCACTTATATCCACTACTTTCTCCTTTTCTTGACGCTTCTCAACTAGCTTGACAGGTTCCTCTATTGATCTTGTGGGTGGTTCAATTTCCTTCCGACTTTAGAGTGTGATAACCTGTAATTGCTCCCTTAATTTTGTTCCGAAGTGCTAGGAACATTTCCAAGATTGTGCATAGAAAAGGCATTGTTAGTTGAGTCGCTTGAGCTTTTAAGTTATGAATGGACAAAGCATGATCTTTAGTGATTCGCTCAAATTTCTCTTCCAACTTCTTTTGTGCATTATCTTAAGTTTTAAGCTTATCTAAAATTTTGTCCAACTTGGCTTCCATCGAGCTTGCTTTATCTTACTAGAAGCCCGATTGCCCTTGAGGACTGAACTACCCTCGGTTATTGTTGTTTGACCAGGAGAAGTTAGGGTGATTTTTTCACCTGGGGTTATAAGTTTTGGAGTAGGGATTGTTGCCCCCTCCTCATCCATATTGCTCCCCCATATAGTTTACTTGCTCCTAGTTATCCTCTCTCATCAGATAGCAGTCCACAGTATCATGATCTACTTGACCACATAAGTCACACTTCAACTGAGTGATCTTTACTTGAGTTGAAGATGACGCCTTCATATTGCTGAGTTGTCGCATCAAATTATTGTTCTTAGCTTGCATTTCCATCATCTGATCGATTGCGACCACTCCCTTTTGCTCTCTAAAGGTAGTAGATTGCCTACTTCTCTCACTCACCCATAGGTAGCTATTATTGGCCATCTATTCGATCAACTCCTCTGCTTCATCAACCGTCTTTTTCATCAAGGATCCTCTTGTCACTGCATCGATCATGCCTCTAGTAGGTGGGTTTACTTTATTGTAGAACTTTTGCATAAGGAACTCCTTCGGTTGGTTATAATGTGGGCATTTCCTCTACAGGTCCTTATAACGGTCCCATGGTTCATAAATTGACTCTCCATCACCTTATTGGAAATTAGTAATTTCCTTTATGATCTTTGTAGTCTTCATTAACGGGAAGTATTTATTTAGAAAAGCATTCATGAGCTGCTCCCACGTCGTAATGTTAGCAGGGCTCAGTCAATAGTACCAAGCCTTCTCTCTATCTCTAAGTGTAAAAGGGAACAACCTAATCCTAACAACATCCTTCGACATCTGGTGATATAGAAAAGTATCACAGATCTCAAGGAAACTGACAATGTGAGCATTCGAATCTTCATTCGCAAGTCCATAAAAATGGATGTTCTGTTGAAGTATATTCAAGAGGTTTGCTTGATTTCGAATGAGACCGCTTAGACAGGAAGTCTGACCACTCTTTGGTTCGCTAGGTTAAACCCTGACCTCATAAAGTTCATGAGGGTCCTCTGTTGTTGCCTTCCAGCATTAACTTCCTGATCCATATTTCTCTGAAATTCCTTGGCCATTGTTGACTTTTCTATCTCTTGTTCTTCTTTTTCTTGCTGAGCTTTCCTAAGGTTGCATTCTAATCGTGTTATGTCTAAATCTATCACCTTCGTTTCATGAATAAGAACCCCTCGTGACTCTTGTGTTTATGAAAGAGCATGATTCCTAAAATAAATGAACGAATTAAAACTAAAAATTATAACTAACGTAATGCCTTAAACTAAAGAACTAAATTGCCTTCCCTCGCAAAGGTGCCAAAAACTTGGTCGCAAGGTTACAGGCGCTAAATTTTACTACTTATAACATTGGAAAATTCTGCAAGTGCATGGGTCATTAGTATAATACCTAAGGTATTGATCCCATAAGGAGGGCTAACTAGTTCTAAATTTAAGGTCGAAAGCACTACTAAACAATAATTAACAAACAATAACTTAAAACATAAGAATTAACTAGACCAAATAAACTAAATCAATCAATCAACAAAAATAACAATTAACGATTAACACAGAATTAAAAAAATCACAATGATAATAAAAAAAATAAAAATGAAATTGAGTAGTAATGGAATTTAGCTAATTAATGAACAATGATCACACACCCAAGTTCCACCTAACGAGTTTACAAAAAGAAAGAAAGGGAAAATTACCTATAATGACAACCTAACCAATTACAATTTACTGAATTAACAGTTCCAGAAGATCCTAGGGTTACTACTCTCTCAAGTTATAATTGAACCCTAAAGTATAAACCCTAATTAGATTCTGGGAGTTTGTAATCTCTCAATTAACAACCTATCCAAAACCTAATTAGTTCTTAAATTCTTTAACAAACAATTGGAAACCTAATGTGATCTCTCTACATAAGATTTACCGACTTGATTTAGTTATGAATCTATTAATCTATTTAACTCTTGTTAGCGCAAATTAATCATTTTCTCTTGATTGACCCTCCTAGTTTATTATCGAGATATTAAGAACAAAAATAATCACATTTAATTCAATGAACACATAAATGATCAAATTTCATTAAGTCAAAATAATAATCCAAAGGTGAGTATAGAATATTAACCACAACGCAGTCTATAATCAACTATTTATATCAATTCTATAATTAAATAAAACTGTAATACATAGGAACCAAAGCTACGATCAAATGAAGGTAGGCTGCAACTTCAGAAAGATTTTTAATCTGGGAAGCACGTCGTGTCTGCATCATCTTCATCTTCTCTCTTCCTTCATCTCTTTCTCTATCTCTCAAGCTCTCTTTTAGGGTTTCGTTGGGTGGCTGCTCAAAGTTCTTTCAAGGCTCTCTCCCCTTATTTAAAGTCTTCTCATTTTCTATTTATACTTTGTAGGAATTAGGTCAAAGTCCGGATCGAAACTGTTTAAAAAATCATTCAAAACTTGAGTTTTTGTATTAACCCGATGTAAGGCACGTTTGTGGCCCTGTTTGCCACGATCTTGGCTGGTGCCTTAACCTTTCTGTCACGATTGTGGCCCTGTGTGCATGATCGTGGTCGGAATTGGAGACTTTCTGTCACGATCGTGCCCTAGGTGCATGATCATGGCTTGGTTACTACTGGCTCGTCCTTCTCTGTCACGATTGT
The DNA here is from genome assembly GCA_027575705.1 of Erythroxylum echinodendron. Taxonomy (NCBI): domain Eukaryota; kingdom Viridiplantae; phylum Streptophyta; class Magnoliopsida; order Malpighiales; family Erythroxylaceae; genus Erythroxylum; species Erythroxylum echinodendron. The sequence continues at coordinate 29,705,118 of JANZXR010000005.1, forward strand.
TGCCCTACTGTGCACGATCGTGGCCTATGGCTTTAGGTAAAAACTCCTTGAAGCTTCTCCGTTCTTCAACGTTTACCCTGAAATACTAATAAACGCATCACGACACCTCAAAAATATAACATTTAAGCTCAAAGACTTAATCTAACCCATAAAAACACTTAAATACATAAACTAATATAATTAAACACATAAACACACACTCAATACTCAAATTAACACTAATTACATAACAAATTCAATCCTAAAACATCATGTAAATGACACCTATCAAAGAGCTTGCTTGCCATTAAGAATCCTGCATGTTCTTTGTGATTATGAGGCTCTTATTGATGACTTTAATGTGCATTATTCCAAGGCCTCCTTTCTCTTTAGGTAAGCATAGTTCACTTTATTTTACTTAGCTAATGATCTTTTAGAAATATCACCAAACCATAAGAATCTCCTAGTTAACTACCCTATTTTCTTAAGTAAACTTATTAGAAACGTCACAAGAGAAGGCCAACAGACATGGTGTCTATTAAACACTAAATTGATGGGTTATAATTTACCTCCTAGAGATAAAATGTTTATTGCATTAGATAAAATTCATTTTAATTATGTGATGCATATGAATTAATAAATATTTAATCTTGCACAATCCTAATATAATCTTGTTTATAGAACATAATTTTTTTGAAAGTTTTTTCTTTAAATACTTAGAACTTAACAAAACATAAAGAACAAACTTTGAACTATAATGGAGAACCACCAAGTTCAAAGATTAGCCCACTTAATTCTTTAAAGTAACACTAACCAAGAATTAAGATTTGAGGAGGAACTGCCTAATTTTTTTGAGCTGAGTCACACAAATTTTATTATGAAATATGATGAAAACTACCCACTCTAATGCCTTTATATAGGATTAGAAATAACAAAGTTTAATCCCACTCTAATTCGGAAAACAGCCACACTCCTATTAGAATTAAGAAAGTTTAGTCTTACTTTAGTTAGGAAAACAACCACACTCCTATTATAATTAAGAAAGCTCACTCCTACTCTAATTAGGAAAACAACCACACTCTTATTGAAATTAAGAAAACTTAATCATACTCTAATTAGGAAAACAAACACACTCCTATTGAATTAAGAAAACACGAATAACATTAGAAATAAATTTGCTCATTAAAGCCCGAAATAAGGTTTATCCAACCCATTGTTTGTAAGGATTAACTTTGGATGATTATTTTCAATTAGGCACAAAGCTCTTACATCATTCTCCCCTTCCTTGAAAGAAAGTCCTTAAAATTTAAATCTCATCATCATTAATGTAAGGACTAAAGTGTCCAATGTTGAATGTAGCAGAAACATGGTAATCTCCCAGAAGATCAAGCTTGTAAGCATTATCTATAATTCACTCAATGACTCTAAAAGGACCAACCGTAATAAGACATAAACTTGTTCTTGCACTAGGATGAAACCTTTCCTTTCTAAGATGAAGACACATAAGATCTTCAGGTTTGAATTTCGGTTACTTGTGATGCTTGTTGGCTTTAACATTGTATAACTCATTTTTCTTCTCAATCTTAACACGAACTTGCTCATAAAGCTTCTTCTTCATCTCAACTTTAGCATGAGAATCATGATTCATGAGCTTGTGAAGAAATAATGTTAACACTCCATTTATGAGCTACATAAAGGTACTCGGTGCATTAACGAGAAGAAACGGCATAAAAATCCGCTCATAGAGCCTATGCTTACTTTTAAATGCCATCATCAATTCTTCCACTTCACACATTCTAATATGGTGACAACTGTTGAGGCAAGTGTTAATCTATTTAAAACCCTCAATATACTACAAGCACACAGGTTATGGGTGAAGTATGTTAGGTGTCAATCCCTCGTGAAGTTATCGAATCAATCTAATTCTAAGTTATCTAAGGCCTAAAGAATTATTAAAATAAAAATAAAAACTAAACAGAAAAATAAACACATGAAGATGATTGGCAGAAAGTTAATTCGTAAAATTAACACTAAAGAAATAGAATATTGAGAACTACTAAATTCACTATAGGAAATCACACAAGAAAAATTACCTAATTATAAGAAAAGAATTTATCCCATCATAATTGCTAACCTAATCACTTTTGTGTTATTGTGGTGTCGGTTTTAGACTATCAAAGGGTGGATTACTCTCTCTCAAGTTATAATTACTAAACCCTAATTAATTAAAGTACATAAAATGTCATCTCTTAATTAACAATCAACCCACAACTTAATCAGTTCTTAAGCCTTCTAACAAACAACTGGGTACCTCACTTTGTATAATTACTAATTTGTTTATTTGCATGGTCTATTGGGTCATTTAACTCGCATTAACCAACTTAATCATTTTGCATTTGATTCACTCTCTTGATTTGTTACCAAAACATGAAGTTACAACAAATAATCATAACCCCCAAATGAATTAACATAAAAACAACTAGATTAACATTGAATCAAGTTTAAATCCCTAAAGAAAAGTTAGAACATCATCATCAATCTCAAATACAATAACATCATCATATCCATCTTACACATTCAAAGAAGAAAAATGACAAAGATGAAAAGAAAATGTCACTTGGACGGGATTGGGATGGCTCGGGAAAACAGTAATAGTAGAAGCCCGCTCCTCTCTCCTCGTCTTCCTTTTCTCTCTCTTCTTCTTCTTCTTCTTCTTAGAATATTCCCAAAGTGACAGAAGTTAGAGCTCCCCTGGGGTTCTTTCTCTTTCTTTACATAATCTTTTCCATTTTAGGTAAACCCTAAGGTTTTCTCATGTCCAAAAGGTCCCAAATGTCCATCGATAAGTCACATTCAGGAGGTTGTCTGTGCTGTTCGTCACATAGGCCACGATTGTGGCCTAAAGTCCACTATTGTGGCACTTTATTTAGCTCTCTATCACTATCGTGGAAGACTAGGACATGATCATGGCCCCCTTTAACTAGTTCTGTCACAATTGTGGGCCTGAGTCTGGCTCTGAGCTTCCTCCAATTCTCCTCCGTTCTTCCATATTTGTTTTCAAATACTAACAAACACATCAAAGCACCTCAACATACATAAAATTTAAATACAAAAGCATGATCTAACCTATATAATACTCAGAACACAAATATTTAACTAAATAACACATTCCTATCCTAAACATGCACTAATCATTCCATTTAACAACTAAACATATACTAAACTACCTACTAAAATATTATGCTAACTAACTATCAACATCCGCACACTTAAATTTTTGCTTGTCCTCAAGAAAAGAAAAAATATCCCAAAAAAAAACTCAAAACACACCTAACAACAAAACACATATATGTAATAATGATATAATGACATTGAACTTCACGAAACAAATTTAACTATAAACATGACCCTTCAAATTGTTCTAACTTATTAACAAGAGAAATATGTGTCTAAGTATTTCGGACTAAATATACATACTAATTAGAACTTAATGTCACATTCACTCACTCCTATCACTTACACATACACATTGATAATTATTTGGTCAATCAAAATTGTAACTATCCTTAAGCAGTTTTCCATAAGAAATTATGCTATTCACAAAATCAGTTGGATTTATTAAACAACACACTATTTTTGTTAAACATAAACCTAACCTTTTGATGCAAAGGCAAACATTTGTGAAGAATGACCCCAGTTACTTAACTAGGCTATGCTTTCATTTAACGGCTTGGTTGAAATGTCATTATAGCCTTTTGATGCGAAGGCAAATATTTGTGATGAATGTCCCCTGGTTACTTAGTTACATCACATTCTCAATTGCTACTAGCTCTATTCATAACCTGATTTGTTTCAAAAAGGGCCAACAAAATAGTTATTCATTTAATATTTATACAACATTTTTTCATATTTTCTTACTACCTCATTTCTTATGTTAATCATTCTCATAAAAAGATACTAACGATACTACTTATTCGATTGGCCTAAAATTATAAATGAATATGGTAAATTTCTAAAGGGCATGGACTAACATTATATCCTAATTAATATACATATTTAAGCAAAACAACCTAGAGCACTAATTTCTCAAGCTAATAAAGTTTAGCAACTTAAAAGACAATGTTCAAAGCTAAATTGATTCTGTTAAATCCTAGCCACTGACACATTTACAAACATCACATCATGCAATCCTAAACAAAAATAACATTTAACATTCAAATAAAAACATAAAATGAACATAACCCTTGCCACACTTGGACAACTCATTGTCCTCAATGTGAGAAGAACAAGAAACAAAACATAAGGTGGGAATAAAAATTAACAAAACAAGAGAAATATGAGAACAATTGAAAATAACAATAAAGATAAAAGATAAGGGTTAGAGTATAGAACCATCATAATGATTAATGTAACACTCCACTCCCGCTGGACCCGAACCTGATATTGATGGTGATATCCGAGTTCGAGTCCCACGAGGGTGGTGTGTCACATCACTAATATATATATATATATATATATATATATATATATTTTAAAACACACAACATAAAGTACAGAAAATCAGTAACCAAAATGTTCCACTTTGTTTTATAAC
>JANZXR010000005.1:29727641-29741050 GCA_027575705.1 Erythroxylum echinodendron
TGTGATGACGTCATAACACAGAGGCAAAGAGGATTTAAAAGTATAAGTATCCTCTGTGATGACGTCATAACACAGAGACAAGGAGGATTTAAGAGTATAAGTATCCTTTGTGAGGACGTCATAACATAGAGGCAAGGAGGATTTAAGGGTATAAGTATCGTCTATGATGCCATCAGAACACAGAGGATACGTCATCACATAGACGATAGAACATAGAGGGAAGGATGAATAGAATGAAGGAGTATCGTCTGTGATGACGTCAGAACATAGAGGACACATCATCACATGGACGATTGAACATAGAGGATAGATTATAGGCTAAGGATTATAAGAAGGAGTTAAGAAGTAATATGAGTTGAAGTGTATCGTCTGTGTTACTGTTCACAGACTATTGTCTGTGTTACTGTTCACAGGGTATCATCTGTGTTACTGTTCAGACTCCAGACCATAATTCATCGTTGATAGAGGGTCACCCCATAAGATAAAGGTCAATCATAGAGGATAGAACACATAGGATAGATTATGAGCCAAGGATTATAAGAAGGAGTTAGGAAGTTATTTGAGTTGAAGTGCATCTTCTGTGTTTATGTTCACCCTGTATCTTCTGTCCCATTGTCGACCCCCTCAGGAGATAGAATTGACCTTTAAGGTCTTCATGGAAGTTATAGATCTTGGAATCTTCTTTCCATCCATATAAAGAATACTCTGAACCGATTCCCCTAGAGAAAGTTATGATGATTGTAAGATGTCATCTGTGTTTCTCAGACTTCGTCTGTGACACTGTTCACGCTATCGTCTAGGTCACTGTTCATTGCACATCGTCTGTCCCATTTTCGACCCTTCAGAAGACAAAGTTGGTCTTCGCGGTCTTCATGAGAATTGTAATTCTTGAAGTCCTCTTTCCATCTATCCAAAGAAACCCTAGTTTGGATGCTTCTGGTTCAAGTTATATTAATAGTCCCGAAGTAAGTATATGTGTAAATGAGGACTCACCCACGCTGATTATTAAGGGATTCAGGTTGATAGGTAGGAGTGGACTAGTCGATTATTCTAAGAGCTGAACTGAAACTAGAGAAGGGGAGTTTTAAGAAGAAAATCCGATAATGGTCAAGGTGTTCTCTTTGGAAGATAACTTACGTATTAAGAAAATCTGCATGCATGAAAGAGTTAGTCTCCGAAAAGTGAGGTCTAATAGCTGTGGTATCAGAGCAAGCAAGTCTGACTCAGACTCCAGAAATGGGGTCGGACATTTACAACTGATTTCTTTTGCATCTTTAGAGATTGTTGTCCAATTTCTCAATTTGTGGTATATCCTGTTTTAGATGCTTCTCTATTTGGTCCCATATTTGTTGCTTCATTTATTGTTATTGCTTTTGGGTTCTTCCTATTCCTTGCCTTTAAAGATTTCTCTACAAATGGAAGTCCACAAAAAAACTTACCATCTTCATTGCCTTCTCTTTCAATACTTGTACATCTCCATCTCTTGAAATAACTATTTAACCAAAGCCTTAAAAAATCTTACAGTTATTGTATCATAATTCAAAATAAATTTGTGTTACTATAGCATAATTGAAAATAAATTGTTAATCCAATTTCTCTATCCTTTAACTATACATTGTTGTTTTCTTGTGATTTATGTGATAAGTTCCTTTAGTCCTCTATTCTCTCACTTCTTTTCTTTGTTTCGTTCCTTAATTTTATAGTTCCTAATATTTTTATACTATAGTTAGCTTTGGCTATGTTGTCTCGAGTTGATTTAGTTGGATAATTTGTTATAATGCCTTTCTCAAGCCCTTTCACTAATTTGATGGAATCTTTAACATCCTAGTGAGAGAAGCTCCTACTTCTCTCTACAAATTTTCCACTTACGTATGTTCTCTTGTTTTGCCAATCAATTGCCAACTCCTTGGTTTTAAGAAGATACATGATCAATTATTAGGGATTATTAAAAATGAATGTGTTCTTAAGAACACATGATCTATCACAATTGGACATGAAAACTTGAGGTAATGACTGAGTATCGAATGCTTCATATACATTTTGGTGTGATCTAACATGGGTCATATATATATATATATACATACATATAAGTACTACATATACAGAGAGTGATGCCTTTTTCTTTTACAATGAACAACGTGGTCATTGTTTCATGATAAACAATAAAAGATTTTTCCCATAATACTTTTGAAATTGAAACTTACACTTCCCATAATACTCATGTAATAACCCTATCTCCAATTGACGCAGCACTCTTCAACCCTTCTATATCTCATGCAGTCCTCATTCTCTTCCTCAATTGATGTAGCACTCTTCATCCCTCCCATTTCTCACAGAGCCCTCACTTCAACTAACATAGCCTAGCGCCCCTCCCACTAAGAAGAACAACATCACTGTCTCTAGGAATCGGCACCTACCATAGGTTTTCACTTTTCCTCATTGTTCTCTTATAGATCTATAAATTCTGAAGACGTTGAATCAATTTCTTCGTTCTTAAGCATAGGTGCCATTGAATTCTGTATTTTTTATCTGGTGTTAGCGTGACCACATTTCTCTATCTCCTTTGGATTTTTTGATTTGTGAAAGAGAAACTTAGTTGCATACTCCATCTTCTCTGCCTTTTTGTGTTAGTTTTTATGAAACCGATCTCCTATGTAAGTGTGAATGTTGATTATTTAATAAGATTATTTTTTAGTCAAAGGAAAAAATGTCATATAAAATAATTGAATTCATTTTAATAATGTTCCAAACAATGTAATTAAATTCAATTATAATATTACTTAGTTTGTTCCAAACAATGTAAATTGAATTCAATTCAATCTTATTAATGTAATTGAATTCAATTCGTTAATGAATTCAATTCTAAGGTTTCCAAAGGGCTCGTTAGTCAAAACATTCAATACATTTGCTAGTTGATTCCTTGAAGAAATGAAAGGATGCAGATAAGACCAATTTCTACCTTTCTTTTATAAAACAACTATCAATTTTTATTTGCTCTGTCTTGTCATTATACAAAATTATGAGCAATGTTAATTGCTGAGATTTATAACTTTATAGGTCTGTCCCTTTGATTTTCAGATCATTGAGATAAATTTTATTCAGAGTAATTCATATAGACCTAAAGTCATTGTAGCTTTAATTCACAGTAATTTATGTAGCCCTTAAGTCATTGCTCCAAATTCACATTCAACCCACTAACCTTTCCACCATAATTTTGATTTTTAGTTCTCTATGTTTCTAAATTACTAGAAAAAATATGTAAGAGACATAAGTCAAATTTCTATTTTGTCTTCCCATAGTCTGCATATCTTTCAAGTGTTGGTGCATTATTTCTCATAAATATCATTCCTTTTCTTAGACTATTGTGCAAGTAATGTAACAGTCGATTAGCTTCTTGTAATCCTTTTTCTTAGACTACCTTTCAAGCTTGAATTGGCTAATCACACTTAATAATCTATGCCTACCTGAGAATGAGAAAGATAAGTTTTTCTACAAGCTTTTGGTACTTTTCTCTATGTATAATTGTTCTATTTTTGCCTTCCAAAGCTATTGGTTTGGTTCAACATGTATAATTACGTTTTGCATCCAAATTTCTTTTTCTCTTTCAAAGGATCTATCACATATCTTTGTTGTGCAATGGATATCCCTTATTTTGAGTAGGGGAATTCTATTATAAAAATGCTTCAAAATGTCATTCTTTTATCCCAAATTCCTTGGCATGACAATGTTCTAAGTTGTTTATCTTCTCATCATTTCCTGTGAAAGAGTATCGTACACATATTAGGAAAACTATTAATCTTTTTACAACCACGTGCTTAACGAAAAGAGTATGATTCCCTTGGCTCTACTATCCTACTCCTTTTATTACTTCTGTGAATATCTCTAACTAAACTCTTGGTGATTGTTTAAATCCATATAAAGTTGTCTGAGTCTACAATGCTTTATTAATAATTTGCTGTTCTTCAAAATCTAGTGAAATTCTTATGTAGATTTCTTATTTAGGGTTTCAATACAAAAAACGTTCATCCCGTCATACTGTTGAAGTTATCAATTAAAATAAGCTACAAAAGACGATAAAAATGTTATGATGTAATGTTTACCATTTAAACAAATATCTCTTGATAATCAATGTCTTATTTCTGAATATGACCATTAATAACTAATCTTACTTTTTATATAAGGACGATTTCAAAAATAGAAAAGAAAGAACGAAAATAAAAATTAAAAACTAAACTAAACGCCTTAAACTATAGGACTAAACTAATTGCCTCCCCGATAACAACACTAAAAACTTGATTGCCGGTTTATGATATGAATAAGTTTTGATATTTTAACCTCGATATTACGCAAGTGCATGGGTCGTTCGCGTAGTATCTAAGGTGTCGATCCCACAAGGAGAGTTAATATAATTCTAAAATCTAAGGCCAAAAACAGTTCACAATAATTCAAAATGAACAAAACTAAGGGTGTGCTTTTTTAGTGGGTATGAAAAAAGGAGAATAGTATGGAATGAAAGATTGAGTTTGGTAAAGGACTATGATTATAGAGTCATTATTTTGATTATCTATTTTTGGGTATCCTCTCCTAATCTAGAAGAATGGGTATCATTATTATGTAAGGGTGTGCTTGTTACAATTAATTAAAATAGATTTATTTATTAATTAAAATATTATAATTAATTAATTAAATACAATATAATTAATTAAAATATTATTAATAATTAATTAGATACAATATAATTAATTAAAATATAATTCATTCATTAATTAAAATATTGTAATTAATTAATTAATTACAATATAATTAATTAAATTATTATTAATAATTAATTAATTAATTAATTAGTTACAATATAAGTAATTAAAATATAATTATTCATTAATTAAATTATTGTGATTAATTAATTAATTACAATATAACTAATTAAAATATTATTAATAATTAATTAACTATAATATAATTAATTAAAATGTAATTCATTCATTAATTAAAATATTTTAATTAATTAATTAAAATATAATTAATTAAAATATTACTATTATTATTATTAATTAATTAATTATAATTAATTAATTAACTATAATTAAATAAATAATTAAAACATAATTAATTAGCTATAATAATTAATTACAATTAATTATAATATTTTAGTTATTCAACATATTGTAATTAATTAATTACAATATAATTAGTTAAATTATAATTAATTAATTAATTAAAATATAATAAATTTTTATTTCTTAATATTTTTTACAATCCAACCACTGTCAATGGTAACAGTAATCATTCCTTCCTATTAACCAACCATCATAATTATAATGATAATATCCCTTCTCATTCCTCACTATATTCATTCTCATTCCTATTACCATTCTCCCATGCAAACCAACCACCTCCTAAAGCAAGAATTTATTTCAATTACGAAATAAATTCCAAGAATTAAATTCTGAAATATAAACAAAATAACAGAGATGCAACACTCAATCAGGAATCAATCTAAGAGCTTCCAATTGAGAGAAAGAGGAATTTTTTCTGACTTTAATGAAAACCTAACTGATTATGAATTACTATATTACTAGTTCTAGACGGTCCTATCGTTGATTACTCTCTTGAGAGTTATAACCATTAACCCTAGTTTATAAACCCTAATCAGATTATAGGAATTGCAACCTCTCAATTAACAATCTATCCAAAACCTAAATTAGATATGAAATTGTCCAAAAAATACCGAAAATCTATACAAGATATCTCTTCCAACAAATTTACCGATTTGATTTAATTCTTGTTCTATTAAATTACCTAACTCTTATTAACCCAATTTAATGATTTTTCACTCAGTTCACCCTCTTAGTTTATCACTAAATATGCAATTACAGAAATTAAATCGCAAGAAATCCAATAAAAACACAACAATCAAATTTCATTAATATCAAAGATAAAATAACCCGAAGGTGAGTTTAGACATTCCTCAACATTTAACAATCCTATTTATCAACAGCTACCTAATTCTATACATTAATAAAATTGAAAATAAAACTGAAAATACAATTGGAACGAATGATGGAGGCAGCAACGTTGGGAAACCTCCTATTATAGGAAGTACTTCATGTAGGCTTCTTCTCCATGTCTCTCTTCCTTCTTCTCTTTCTCAATCTCTCAATGAACTCTCTAGGGTTTCTAAATTATGGCTGATGCAAAAACTCTCTTCTCTGTATTCTTTTTGTTCTTTAAATACCTTTTGTGTTCTAAGCAGCCCTAGATTTTTTCCGAAAAGGTCCAAAAATTTATCGAAACTTGACTTTTTCACTTGTTTGTGTGTCTGCCTGATACAAGCCACAATCGTGGCCCTGCATGCCATGATAGTGGGCCACATCTAACCCTTCTTTCACGATTGTGGCAATCAGGGTAGTATCTCACAATCCTCGCCCATATGCCATGATTATGGGTCGTTATTTCAACCTGAGTGTCTCTAAAACTTCTCCTTTCTTTAATGTTGACCTAAAATACTAACAAATATATCAAACTACCTCAAAAACATAATATTTAAGCTCAAAGACTTATACTAACCAATAAAAACACTTAAACACATAAACTAACACAATTTTAACCTAAACACATACTAAACATTCAAATTAACACTTAGTACATAACAAACTAAGCCCCAAAATGTGATGCAATTCAAACTTATCAAGGTTAAAGGGAAAGTTGACGTAAATTTGCTTGAAAGGAAAAGAAGAAAATAAAGAAAGGTGGTGACTAAACATGTCAACATTATTCAAGTTGATTTAGAACCCAATTATTAATTTTAGTAAGACAACTATAAGACAACTATCTAATCATTTCCCTTAATCATGCATAGGAGATTAAATTAATGAAATTAATTATCAAGAGTTTTCCATTTTGATTAATTTATTTGTCTTTGCTCCCAGTTGATTTTGTTTACTGTTCAATTTATTTTGGGATTTTCTTTAAAGCCTTAACTTAGCAAATCGAAATAGTTTTTAGGATCACATCTATTTTTATTTTTGTTCAAGGTTAATTTAAATGAACCAATTTTACCTCCGTAAGAGACGACCCTGGGTAATCAACTACAACTACCTTGTATACTTACAAGTATGATAGGCTAGGTCTTTTTAGAACTTTTTAGGCACAACACTAATCTAATATGAGCCCAACTTGGATCATCCAATCTTCTTAAACATAAAATGACCGAATTATTATAAGTACTTAAACTTCCATCCATTTATCTATAAAATAAATAAAGACATAAGTCAACAACAACTTTTAAACAATCATATGAAATAGACATGCAAGTGAACTTCATCAACTTATATAAATTATTCTTTAAGAAAATTCAAGGCTTAAACACATTCCACCCAAGAAATTTTCATGTTGTGTGAGTAAAGTCATAGCTACAACTTATTTTGTAAGAGTAAATAACTCAACCATAAAGTCATAACTATAATGCGCTCTTTATGATTACATAATTCAATCATAAATTCACAACTACAACTCATTTTATGTAAGTAAAATTCAACTATAAAGTCATAATTTAACATACCCCCTGTGAGGAAATGCAGATGCTACATAAAATAGAACCAAAGTAATCCAATACATACTAAAGCATTTCTAAAAACTCAAGGACCATACATTTCATTCATGATTGATTAGGTCATACTCAGAACATAACATACACATTATACTGATTTCATACAAGCCTTAATCCAATTCCAAACTGTATTAAGGTTTTTACAAGCCATTAAGCAAAGCACAAAATACAACATATCTTATTACATTGAAGAACAACTAACAAAAACTGGACATTTCTAGAGCAAAACACAATCTTTATGGCCACTACGGTTGTTATTGTCCCAGTCTTCATACCTTCCTATCTGAACCTACACGGGGTAAAACCACCATGCTAAGCATAAAGCTTAGTGGGGAAAAAAACTAAATAGGATATAGGTTGACAACTGTTTCAAATAGTCATCCAAACATTCACATATTCAAAATCACATCAGATAATAAGCAGTGTTTACTCATCCATTTCCAAACTGAACCAAAATATCATGAACCTTAGAACATATCAAAACATGTCACACATTTACTTCAGTGCAAAACTCACTAATTTCAAAATTTTAATTTTAACATATCAAATAAAACTTATCTGTAATAAACAAAATTTGCTTATTTCAGAGTAGAGCTCATATTTTTTAGATCAAAATTTATTTATATCAAAACTGAGCATATAATAGAATACAAAACAAGTTAGTTTGTTAATCCTTTATACAGAAGTGGGTAACGGGACTAATACAGGAGATACCGTGATTAGTATCACAGAACAGGAGAGATTTATGTCTCAATAACAGGAGACACCAAAGTGTCAGTAATAGGAGACACCGAAGTGTCAGTAGCAGGAGACACCGAAGTGCCACAGGAGCAGCTGCAGACCCTTCTAGGCATGCCTATTTACCCACGTCTAGGATTTAACAGTTTTAAAACAAACCATTTTAGATTCTAAAATCTTATGCAAAAGATGAAGTACAACATATGTCTTTATTCTATTTTGCTCCACATGAACTTATTCATTAGCATTTGATCAAACATAACATACCTTATAAATACAATTATGTGTAATTATAAATCAATAGAAATGTTGAGTCAACACACATTATGTATAGGCACATAATTATAAGGCACTTCCAATACAGTCCCAACTATCAAACTCCTTGGACAACTGATGGTCCAGTATTATTGCAATATTATTGGAGAAATTCCCAATTCACATACATCCATATTCAATTCATAATACATAAGCCTTTGGAATTCATTCATTCATGAACACACCTAGTAATTCAACATTGTACACCATACATTCTTTACATTATCATCTCATTTAATCATGCATAATTAAGCTAACTATTACTCAATTAACCTTATATAGTCATCAATTGCACAAAATCCCATTTGTTTTCACCTTCCTAACCATTTCTCACAATTGTGGGACAAGGGACCCGAAATCTCCAAACAGCTATTTTCACTGGACAGATTTTAGGTCAGTTTTGTTTGACCATTTTGACATAGAAAATGAGGTTTCTGGGCAATACTTCCTTCTAAACAATTGTTCCTAAAGGGTTTAAGGTTCCATAGAACTAACAATCAGACCATTTGGACATCTAAATCATGAGATATAAACAAAATACCAAAAGCTACTCCAAAATGGGGGCAGCATCAGGTCACCATTTTCGATCTCATTTTCCAAGGTCATAGAGCCAAAATTAAGTTAAAGTCTCTTCTAGAGATATTTATCTCTATGTATTAGGTTTCATATGAAGCTAAAATCAAACAATTTGGGGGTCTTTAGACTGAGTTATGTCTCAAAAAATATGACTGACTCAAACAAACCCTAGACAAAATTTTCACTACACATTGTTCCTTGTCATCTTCAACCAATTCTATCCAAGATAGCACGAAAATAACAAGAAGGCAACATCCCAAGAACAATTCAACATCCAAATGAATCTTTATATCCATTCAATCATACACAAAACAGAAACCATTTAAGTAAAATCCCAAACCTTAAAATTGACAAAGTAGTTCTTCTAATGCTTTTCCTTTGCTTTCTATTTAGTTTTGCTTGAATCACCAAGTGAAAAATGATCAAATGAAGAAGGTGAAGTGGAGAGGAGAAAAGATGAAGTTAAACTCTCAAATTTTCTTGCATCTCCCCTCTCCATATGCCTTTTCAAGAATGTTCTAGTCTTTGACACATGTTTCAATCTCATTGGTCCATATGTCACAATCCTATGGGACCATGTGTTACAATCCTGTCGGATCACATGTTACAATTTGATTGGACCATGTGTTGCAATGTTATTGGACCATGTGTTGCAATGTTATTGGACCATGTGTTATAATTTTATTGGACCACGTGTTATGATTCCATTGGACACACATGTTTTAATCTTATTGGTCCATGAGTTAACTTTAGCAAAATTTGCATATTAGTCCTTTTTCTTCCATAAATTCCCACATTTGCCCATACTCTTATCAATTAATTTTATTCCCCTATGTCTTAATTTTATAATGACATAAATTTCATGCAATTTGGTTAATTATATCGGAAGATATACCCCAAAAACTATAGGCTATTTGAAACAAAGACATCATTCAAAACTTAACTTCAAACCAGAATTCAAAACTACTAAAGGTATAATCAGATTTAGGTTTCTTCATGAAAGTTGTAGATAAATGTATCTACCTTCATATTAATTTAAAAGAATCAAATTTTGATGTCTACAATTCAAGATATAGCTGAAATACCAAAGTATGTTTAGTAGTTAAACCAAAATTAGCATATGACCACCATTTTTCTATCATTCAATTCTCATCATCTTAACACATATTCATGCCAATTCAAATCTCATAACACTTGTATTAATGCATAATATTAAGTTTAAAATTTCCTCATATGTTTAATTCCGAATTCCAACTCCAAAGAACTAGCCAATCATGCGTGTATTGCCATAAATATGTAACATTTCATCTAGGGTATATATTGGGGCCTTATATTTATTTTGTAAGAAAACACAGTTCAATCATAAAGTCATAACTTTAATGCAATTTTTATTATTACAAAAATCAACCATAAATTCAAAAATTATAACCCATTTTGTGCAAGTACAATTCAACCATAAATTACAATTCAACCATAAATTATCACTATAGATCAATTTGTATGATTATATATTTCAACCTTAATGTCAGAACTAAAACATATTTTGTATAATTATATAATTTAACCCCAAATTCACAATCATATCCCATATTGTGTGAATACAATTAAACCATAAAATCAAAACTATTCTTTATTTTGTAATATTACATAATTCAACTATAAATTCATAACTAAAACTCATTTTATATAATTGCATAATTCAATCATAAACTCACAAATATAACTCATTAATGAGAAATTACCTTAGGTAAACTTAAATATAGTTAATGAGAAATTAAAATACCTAAACTATCTCTTTTCAATTCCTATGAAGTCATTGATATCATGTATTTAAGTATTTAATTATGCATGAAATAAGATAATGAAAATGAATGTGCATTTCTAATTTTACTATCATATTAGAAATATTCCTTTCTAAAGTTTAATTTTGTATGTTTGTAATGCTATTTTCTAATGAAAATAATGCAAAAAATGTAAAGATTATTTCAATAAACTCAAAATTATCTCATTCTTATAATTATTAAGAAAAAAGTAAACTCAAATTGTGTACAAAACAACCTTTAATCCTTACAAAATCAAGTTGATAAGACATATAAATGTGTAATGAGGTAATGAGATGAACAATTTTCAAAAATAAAAGCATATCTTTAATTTGTAATTTTTAATCAGCAATACACAATACATAGACACAAGTCATAGATAATACAACCTCACAAAGTCACAATTCACAAATCATAATCCATACTTTCATACTTCCATGTTGCACAACTATGAGCCACGAGCCATAGTCACTAACCAATCAAGTGTATCCAACTATCTATTAAGCAATTATGATTTATGAAATATCAGCTTACCACTATAGCACTAAGGTTATGTTTGGTTAATTTTTTAATATAATGAAATGGTTTATAATGAAATAGAATATAAATAAATGTAATATTAAAAAATTGTTATTTGGAAGGGATGAAAAATTTCATAATATAATATAGTAAAATATTATTTGAAAGAAAGATTTATAATATAATATAGTGAAATGTTGTTTATCATTTTACATTTCATCTTAAGCCCTTCAAATTAAAGGTTATTTATTTTTACTGTTTATAATAGAATGAGATATAATTTTCTATCTTATTTCATTCCATTTTATTATAAACCCTTCTTTTAAACGATAAAATAATATTCTATTCTATTCTATTTCATTCCATTACATTAATAATTACCTGGCTAAACATAACCTAAGCGACCAACACAAACTCAAAAGCCACAATTCAAAATCTCGGATTTTAGAAACCAATAATCAGTATCCAATAACCACTCAAATCACAAGAAAGGCTTAACCACTAGCGACAAGAGCAGCCGGCAAAAGGAGAGAGGTCTTAACCACTAAAGTAGCTTAGCGCCGTGGAAGAGTTGCACACAGTGATGGAAATGGGGGAGCATATCTGAAAACGAAGAAGGCAACACTTAACATCTGAAAGAATAGACGGTGATGGCATTGGCTACAACGAGCAGACGTTAAGTAAGAGCAGTGAGAGACAAAAGTATAGGTGGGCAGTGACGAGCAGAAAAAAAGCGCATAGCAATAGAGGCCGACGATCTATGAGGATTGAACCAGTTACTAGCTAGAGAAGAGCAGATGACGAGCGAACAAGCGCGAACCCCACAAACCAGAGGTAGAGTCGAGGGTAACTATTAATTAAATCCTCAAAATTTTGAAAATTATAATTTAACCACAATATTTTACTAATAATAAGCAAGATTGTTCGTATCGTCTTGTACCAGAAGCTGGTATAATATTGGCTTAATTCACATTATTTTTCGATCATTATGGTACAAAATTCTTGAAAAAACTGAAGGGGGATAATTGTTTCGCAAACGTGCCACAAAAACAGATTCAATCTTGTAGCATTAAAACGAATTACTCGACCTCGCACATAAAGTACTCCAAAAGATGCTACATCTATATTTAAAATGTCACTAGTCAAGTTAGAGTAGAACTTCTTTACCAGATCAGCGTCATAATGTTGAGGAAGGAGAGAAGCTTATAGGAATTTACGCAATTAGGAAGACAACCACTGACATTCACAGACCCACGTATAGCACAAGAGAATCAACCCTTTCTTCAGCTTCAAATTCGACCCAAACAATTAACAAGAGAAATTGACAACACCCAATGCCAAACACCACACCATCAACGCTGGAAAGTCAAGAGGAAGAGATCTAGATGATAAAACCTGTTGTGGAAGAAAGATTTGTGTGTTGGAGAGACCCGTGTGATGAAGATGAGCTTGGCAGCAAAGACAAGAACACAAGTGCGTCAAGAATGTTGCTTCTTGAGGAGAGACAGCGTGCGGCAAAGTGAAGAGAAGAAGAGACTAAGTTAGGGATTTAAATCCCTTATGCATAAATGATGCATTTTCAATTTTCCCTTTTTTTAATTTTTTTAATTTTTTAATTTTTTTTGAATAAACAGAAAACTTCTAATTAAAGATACAAAGCCCCAAGGCTCCTCTGAGTTGTTCAAATCTTACTGTATCAAGGGGTTTTGTGAATATGTCCGCCAACTGCTTTTCTGTTGACACGTGTGACAGAGCGATCAATTTGCTTTCCACAAGCTCTCGGATGAAGTGATATCGAAGATCAATATGCTTCGTCCTTGAATGTTGAACAG
>JANZXR010000005.1:29741150-29751210 GCA_027575705.1 Erythroxylum echinodendron
ACTTCATATATTTAAGCTCAAAGTTCTACATAAACCAATCCAAACTACACATAATGAATATCCAACATTTGATTAAAACTATAATCAAGTAGCTCAACTACAAATTACAAATCCTAGACCTAGGAATTTATAAATTCATAGCTGAAGCATGGATTAAACTACTCCCCTTTTAAGTCATTTGAATCCAGCCATTGCTACACTTTCAAGAGGAAAAGAAATGCCTAGCCACTCATTGCACTCTGAAGCTTCACAACTGAGAATGAATCTGAGTCACCGATGGTGGAGGTTTCAGCAGTGGAAGAAAAGTGGAAGAAATTAGGCTTAGGTGAGAGAGAATGGACGGACGCTGCCTCCTCCCAAATCCGCCTATCACTTATCCAGAAATAGGGTTTCTAAATTAGTATTCAGGTCGGTTTGTACGAATGGGTAAGTGAAATTTCCAAAAAATGGTTCGTGTCTCGATTATTGATTCGAAGGTTTTGCCGCAGCAAAGGAATGAATTCGCCCCGGCAAACTTTACCTGAGAGTTTTTCTTTCTTAATCTTATGACTTGCAATTTCTTGGTCTTCACTCTTGGCTCTACTTCATGAGTGTCCTACAATGAAAAGCAATAGTTTGCAATATCAATTGTCCTAGACACCAAGTGAGTGCAATTACTAACTAATTATGACAATTTTTACCTTAAACTATATTAATTCAAAATAAGCAATCTTAAGCTAAATTAAGCACAATATCCAACAACAAGGGCCAAAAAGTATAATAAAAACCATGAAAAATCACTAAATAATATAGAAAACTTGGGTTCAATCACTCACCTATAAAAAAGAATATCAATATTTAAATGGATTGGAATTGATAATCATATGTAGGCAAAAGATATATCAATATGAATAGTTTGTCTATATATTATAATCATCAAATAACTAGTATTACATATGTCAGTAGCATATGCATCAAAAATCCAATAGATATAAATTTAAAAGCTAGAGGTATAAACATAAAAAACACCATCAACATCTTATATATCAATAGCATATTTATATAGAAAATTTAATCCACGTTGTTTCCTTAATTTGTATTTAATTGCAAAACTTGTTCTTGTGATGATTATGTCAATGATGTTCTCCTTTTGTTTGCTTTAACTTGTAAGTATTATGAAGTAATGTGAGAATGTCATTTGAACCATAAACCCCTTAGTTTAACTAATAATTTGAATACATGCAAATTCACATCTTCAAACTTTCTTTTACCTACATGTCCAGATGTACCAACCTAGAAAATTGATATAAAAAAATATTATAAGTACATTTGTCAATTATTTAAATTAAGATAAATTGATAAAAATACATTCCTTATAATATTTCTTTGTTAACTTGGTATAGCTTTATCGCTCTGTTTGCACCACTTACTTATTTTTCAATAAAAACAAAGTTTTCAATTATTATAACTAATATAAATTGATAAAAAATTAAAATATTATATACCTGTGAAGATGCATCTGTGATAACCTGATAAATATTAGTTATTGCAAGGTTTAAAAATCATATTCATAGGATTCAAATAAGGTTTGCATACCTATGAAGAAGCCTAACATGTAATGTTAAGCCATCTTTGTTTCATTTCCTGGATTTGTGGATGAAATTTCCACATTTCGTACATTTTTTCACTTATCCTTTGTGAGACAATTTGTTTGGATTTTTTAATTTCTTTGGCTCATTTGATTGCCTTCTTCTTTTATTTTCAAGTTTACTTGACATTATTCTTTTATCTGGAAGATGTATCACCTCTGCATCATTTGAAGGCCATAAAATTTCATCCCTTATAGGTTGTAATACTTGGTCATACAAACTCAGGAATCGACCTTTCTTATAACACGAATCTATAAATGTCTCATCCTTATGTTTTAAGTGATGGATTGTGCTAATCGCATTTTTGAAAGGATATCCATTTACGTTATATGCCCAATAACTATAGGTTTGTTGTGTACGAATCGTCACAGTATATTTGACATCAACCTTTAAAACTTTATAATTTCCATTTCCATTCCAGTCTATTCTCTATTTCATTACATGTTTTTTTTTGTTTTTTTTCCATCTTCTTCACTGTGGTTGGTGCAACATCTGACTTTCATCTAACTACAAAATGCCTCCTATCTATATGCCTCTTCATCACCCTGATTCTAATTATTTCAATCACACTAATTACTAGCTCCTCTTTACTCGTCAGATCTACCTGTTGAAAGTTTCATTCATATTATTTTCAACTACCAAGTGTTTAGATTCAAAGTATTGTACATCTTTCCCAGCTTTCTTTAAGATATTTAATTAAGGCTAAGGCACATCTAGGATTTATTTTTTCAAACATCTTCAGTTGCTTATTGAAATCTTCTATGTAGGTAGACCATGTGCAATTCTAAAACTCCTTTTTAAGGCCCTTTCCTTTCCAATTCCCATTCCAATTGTAATATATGTTTCTGAAAAACATTTACTGAGTTGTATTTGGAAAAGTATCATCTATAACTTTCACTAACCTTAAATCAATTGAAAAAATATTAATAAATATTTAATAATATAATCAACTTAATTATAACTATTTAAAGATGAAGATAATTATTGCATATCATATATGACTATAATTCCTTGACCACCATCAAATTCCAACGTAGATGTTAGTAGATTCATGAACCAACTATATGAATCTATGCTTTCTATCTCCACTATAACCCAAATCAATGGATTACATACCTCCATCACCATCTTTTCCTACTGTGCTCAATAATTGGCTTTGGAATTTTGTGTTAAGAAAGCAGCCATCTATCCCAAAATAGGTTTTAAATACATCCAATATATTTTCATTGCATCAAAACAAATGTATAATCTTTTGAATTGCAACAATAGATAATGAAGTGTGAATATGATGTACAAAAAAAGATAGTAAAGTATGAATATGATGTATAACATAAAATAATGAAGTTTTAATAACATAATGAAAATTTCATTTATCATTACCTGTAGCAAAGAACTCTCCTAATTTCTTGATAGTTGTAACAACACCGTTGATTCAAGATTATTTGCTTTCACCTTATGTACACGTCCTTATAACTTCATATATTTATACCATAATATATTGCCCTCTCTTCCTTTAATCTCCTCTTTTGTTTACTATACTTGCTTAAATTAACAAAAATATTAAGTTTCTCTCTGCACACTTAAACCTTTTTTTAATTGAGATCCTAAGCTTCTCAAGAATCCAATTCTTAAAATATCTCATCAAGAATCCAATTCTTGAATTGGTAGAAATCGATTTTGGTTCGTCAGTTGTGAAATAATTGTTATTAAGTTTATAATTCTTCACTTTGAAACATTTTTCTTTCTTGTAATATCTAACATACAACTCCCAAGGGCATCTGTTAATACACCTAACTCTGATTTTATTACTCTCACTTTTTTAACCTTACATTGTATCCTGTTTGTACTACATAATTGATAACATCATTTTAAAATTCTTTTTTAATTCCAAACTCCATACCCAATCTCTATTGATGTGTCTCAACTGTAGGATTATGCCTAATATTTTAATTTAGTTTATGTAAAGCTTTATATGGCTCCTATCTATTAGGATATTCATCACTGCTAGTAGATAATCATAGCCAATTGAATAAATTTCAACAGTTTGATCATCATTCAGAATGTCTACATGGAAATATGATTGTAGACATCCACCATGTTCATTTGCATTTTTGCTCTGTTCATCCATATGTTCATCCGCATTTTTACCCTGTTCGTCTATATGTTTATCCACAATTTCACATCCACATGTAAATCAATATGTGAATCATCATCTTCATCATGTTGATCATCATCATGCTCACCAACATATTCCTCTTTACCAATTATAGGTAGTATGTTAAAGGCAGGCAAAGATGTATCTAAATAATGGGTTACATACACATCAACACTCCTATAAATTTTTATACGTGTTGCTATCATTATATAACTTTGTTTTGACTTAACAAGTCTTAATGACACTTTGTAATTAAAAATAGGTACCCTATACTATGCCTTATCGATTTGATGCTACCCTAAAGCCTTCCCCATCTCATACATTTGCCTATTACAGTCATAATCAATGTTAAATATAGTAATATCCTTATCAACATATTTAAATTCAGATTATAACATGAACTTCCCTCCATGAAAAACCCTTATACTTCCATATTGAGCTATTATAACATATGCAACAACCATTAGATAACAATAAAAGAAATAGAAGCTGTTAAAATGACCATGTAAGATTTCAACCAATTTATAGTACATACGCATACAATTCCAAAAGCATCTTTATCAATGAGGACTTTAGGAAAAACAAAAATTTAGAACTAAATAGAAGCATAGCAGCAAGAAAGTCTAATAGGAGTGGCATTAGAGCTAGTGAGCTATAAGTTAGGTTAATTCTTTTATTTTTTTTGGTTGGATCACACTGTAGCTAATCATAAAATCAAGGTACCAACTTAGATAACATAATTAGACCGAACTAAGTTTAATTTATGTTTTTGGTTTTGACTACCATAAAGAAACAAAATAATCGAATGACTAGTTTCAACAAAGTAACTAAAGGATGAGTTTGATAAGTAGAAAATGACATCATAAATTTACATCATAAGTTCAATTAATTTCAAGACCAATATAAGGATAACCAATTTGTACTGTTAATCAATACAATAGACAATATACAATATTTATGATGAGGATCAACCATTTCTAGTGAGTAAAATTTGACATAAAGGACCATTATTTAAGTCCTTCCTTCACTTAACATTAGTTGGTGACTAAGTAAAGTAGTTATAATAAGGAAAGATTTAAAGGAAACCTAGTCATACCATTACTAGCCTTGAAGACATCAACACACTTATCCATACCACACTAACATGGCCAAATATATCTTTTTGTATTAATGACAAGTATGCTACATAATCATACAAGATTGGAAGGTTTATAAAATTCCATCTATAATTTGATATGACTTTGTTCATCAAGCATAAATTGTATGAGTGCAATTGGAACTCCAGAGAGTTTAAAACATTTGGACTACAATATGAGAAATAGTCATCAAATTATAACGAGATTTAAAAACTATTGAAGATAATGGTCCTTTTGATATAAAAACTAGAGAGGAATTTCAAGTTCATTTGATATCTTACAACTCATTTAGTTTGAGATGAAATTTATCGAAAAACATGCTAAAAATTAAAAGGGACATATTTGTGTGCTTAAGTTAGAAATGCTTTACAACTTGATAGTAACTTGTGGAGCACAATACTTTTCACATAACCAATAACATCTATGATCACTATTTATTATATAATGTAGGTCCCTTTTATAATGTGAATAAGTGATTGCTTCTTATGTGCAATAGGGACCACGAGGTGGTAGACAAAAATGTAAAGATAAATGAAAAATAATAGAACCTAATAAAAATAACATATATAAGTTATATTGGACAATAGAGCATACCAACAAAATAGAGCATAATCAGATGAAAGAACAAAATGACCACAAAAAAAGAAAGGAGAGCTGAGCCATGAAGAAAAGTGTCTTTGAAAAGTGTAAATAGCAGAGAATGACAGTGAAGATAGTGATAAAGATAGGATTCTGAAAAAGAATGGTAAGAGAGGTCGATGAAAAATAATATTGGTAATTTTAGGTTGGGAAATAATGAAATTAGGGTATTATAAAATTAATGATTTAGTTAAAGCTAGGTTAAATAATTTAATTATTTTAATTAATTAAAATTAAGTATAAAATAAAATTAAGGAAATAATTTGATTAATTGTAACATTTTAGGTTTTGTTCCTCAAAGTATGATTAGGTCCCACAATGCCACATAGCATACATATGGCATTGTAGGCCTGCTTTAAATGGAAAATATTATAAAATTGTGTTATATTAGTAATGATATGGTAGATAACTGATGAAGTCAGGTGTCTGGTAGAATTTTTGTCCATATAAGGTTTAATTTAAACAAGTGAAAAACATTAGTGTTTAATTTAAACATAGAGAAGTGTTCGGCCTAACTTGTATTCAGCTGTAAACATTAAACTTATTTTTTAAATACAATTTAAATCCTAAAATTTTAAAGCATTTAATCTGACCATAACATTTCTAAAACATGTAAAACAAACCTTAAGTTAATAGAAAATTTTAATAAGGTTAACCTTTTATTAGTTAAATGTCACATCTATACTAACGTGACATTATTTATTATTTTATAATATAAAAGTGGGTCCCATTATTACATATATATTATATGACACAGTGGGACCCATATTTATATTTTAGAAATTAAAATTAGAATTTTCTAATTATCATAATTAAATTTGGTTGCTAATTAGGTTAAGTAAATAATTTAAATCTCTAATTTTTTCTCTAAAACAAACCCTAAATTGATTCATTTAGGGATTTCACCAATTCTTTAAGTTAAAACATGTTGCTTCCTTAAGATCCCCCAATAATGCTTATTTTTATGTGAAGTTTGTTTCCTTGGATCTAAAAATCGAGATCCATTTATGAAATTGAATGGAATTTCGTTTATAAGGTGGGTTTCTAATGGCTAATATGGCTATCTTCTTTTCTCTGAGGGAGGTTTTTATCATTGGAGGGGTTCTTGGTTCTTGTTGTTTTGAGTGATGTTACACTTGTATATACCTTGACTTTTATTTCTAGTGAGCTTGAGTCTTCTTTTTTCTAGTCAATTATTATTCTTTTAAAAGAAAAGTCACATTTTTTGATTCATAAAGTTGAGTTTTTTATTATGTTATTAGAGTAAGTGAGGATTTTGAGTTTGGGTTCTTCTTCACCTTTGACCATAATATTTTGTTTCAAAGAGCTTAATTTGCTTCTCTATCAGTCTAAGTTATTACTTCATATTATGTTCAACCAAGTAAGTTATGGCTATTGCTTCAATACTAATCAATCTGGGCATTTTCATGATTTGAATCAATAGATATAGACCATTTGTTGCAAAGTTTAAGGGAGTAACATATTATGATTTAGGGATTTGGTGAAATCCCTAAATGAATCAATTTGGTGTTTGTTCTGGAGAAAACGATTTAGGATTTAAATTATTTACTTAAACTAATTGGGGATTAAAATTAAATATTATAATAAAATACTTATTTTTTATTTTTAAAATCTGAAAGGGGGGTCCCAATATCACATGTATGCCATATCACTTTTAGATTGTAAAAAAAATAAAAATGTGATAAATGGTTAATTGACTATATTGTTACCCCATATTTAATGTATTTTACTGGATATTTTATACTTTTCGTATATATTTGGTACTTAATTCATTTTAAGTGTGTTTGCAGAGTATAATTGCCTTTACGGACTTAAAAGAGAAGAATTCGTACAAAAACACGACGTAAAATAGAGAATCAACAATCTAGAAGGAGTGCACAGTCGTGTACTTTCATACAGCCCTACATTTTCATGATATTCCACAAATTCTGATTATGCACGATTTGATGCACGATTGTGCAAGAAAACTTGCATAACCCAAAAACCTAAATTTTCATATAAAATTGACATTTCGAAGGTAAATAGAAGGAGATGTTGGGAGGCAATTTCCAAAAGTGGGACTTATTCCCTAGATGTGATTTTGGTCCAAAGAAGTGGAGAACACGAAGATTTCATTGAAAGACCAATCAAAATACAAGATCAATCCTCTACATCGCAAGAATATTTGATAGAAGACAATCAAGGAGATCTAGGATTATGATTCCATTTTTTTCGATTCGTTTTTATTTCATTGTATATTTGATTTTGTGTTCGATAATGTGTAACTAAACATTTAGTTAGTATTTAGGTTAGATGAACCTGATGTTAATACTTCGATATGATTTGATTCCTTTATTAATGCAATTGGTTTGATTGATTATTGTGATCTGATTACGTGTTTTATTAATAATCTCCTTTCATATGTAGAGATTGACAAATCTTAGTGTGAATAGATCTATCGTAATTAGAAGGAGTTGATTGCATCCCTAGAGATAGGATGGCATAAATCTTCCAAATTACGGTCAAACCTAATAGAGGGACTTATAAATCGATAATGCAATCTTGTAAGATTTAACCTGAGTAATTCAGTTAGAGACCTTAGGATTAGTTATTAGTATACTCAAGGTCAGCTATTAGCATACCACAGGAGTCTCCATGGTCCAATATATCAATAAACAATTTCATGATAAAATATCAATCTATTAAGGGTTTAAGAGAATTCAAACCTAGATATCAATTTCTGATAATGATAAATTTTTGAGTGAATGCCACTGTCTTTGTATTCATTATAGTTTCCTATTTATTTAATTGTTTTAGTTTTATTTTCTTTTTATTAAAAATCTAAAATCAATCCTTAGGCTAGATAATAGGGGAAGGGTACGTACTAGTATTAATTTTTGTAGGATCGACTCGTACTTGCCGTACTAGCTACAGCTACGTCATATGCTTGCAGTTTATTATAATATTGATTAACACAAAAAAAGGTCAACAAAGTTTTTGGTTCCGTTGTTGGGTACTTTGGTATTAGGAAAGCCTGAATACTTTTACTCGAGTGATTTTTATTTTATTTTGTTTTATCTTTATCTTTATCTTTATTTTTATTTTTAACTCTATTTTTATTTTACTTTTGTATTTATTTTACTTTATTTTATTGTATCTTATTGTATTTGTAGCTAATTAATTCAATTATTTTTTGAATTTCTCTACTTGATCTTGATTGTAGTTTAGTATAAGAATTACGATTTATTATCATAGCCACAACTCACAATAGAAAGATGGAGTATACGAGACTTTTATGGGAGCCAGAATATGCCTTCGCGAACTATGACATCACCATATGGGAGAGTGAGGTGTTCTCACATATTTTCAAAAGCTCAAATGATATTTAGGCCATGTAGTGACATTGGAAGGAGTTATCAGTATAATCATGGATTTGAGCACCAACACATAGACGGGAGCAACCTAGCATGTATAATCAACCTTATAGTACAATGTACGAGAACAACTACAATTCATAGTGAACAACTCTTATACTTATGGATGAACTGATTACGCTCAAGCTGGATATTTATGACACCAAGCATCTCCATGTAACAAGTCAATTCTAGAAGATAAATTAATGAAAATCTTTGCTCAAATGAAAGCTGACTGACACAAATTCGAAAGTGAAGAGAAGACAATTTTTGGTTTTGCGAATGGAGGGACAATTTAGAAAGAGCATCTAAAAGAAAAAGAGAGAATTGCAGATAAACTAATGGAATGCCTTGCTAAGAGAGTAACTAGTCAATGTGAATTTAATGAGATATTTTCTTCACCTACATATGATGAGTATAATTTAAGTTTCCAACTGTCTCAGAGTGATGAAGAGACAACAGTCGATTTCATGAATGAACATATATTTCAAGAAGGCGAGGAGGCAATTGCTAATTTAAAAGATGTGATGACTGAGTTTATTCAAAAATCAAACATGAGGCATCAAGAAAGAGAGGCTCGTATACATAACATGGTGAATCAAATCGATTAATTAGCGGAGATATTATCCAATTAAAAACTAAAGAGTTTGCCTAGTCCTAATGAAATAGGTCCTAACGAATTTGGAATGACAATCACCCTTAATAGTGAAGATGAGCTCTTAGAAGAAGAAAAGGAAGAGGAAGCAAGTATTCCAGATAAATTACTGGAATGTCTCGTTGACATGAAAGTTGAGCAACGTGAATTCAAAAGAGAAGAAAGGTAAGGATTGGCTTATAATTGAAGTGACGTTGCAAGACAAGCTTCTTGAAGAAGAAGAGGAAGAAGCCTCTATCCAAGAAGAGAAAGTAGAGGAATGACAGAGATAATTGAAGAAGATGAGCTGGAAGCCCTTTTCTAAGAAGAAGAATGTAACATCCCCTCACCAATAGGAGTATATAAGTGTACAGTGATATATGCATGCATTCATATATGCACATGCATAGTGAATTAGTGAATTTTTGCACATGAAATGAATGTACATGCATACA
>JANZXR010000005.1:29751310-29765046 GCA_027575705.1 Erythroxylum echinodendron
CACCTTGTATCTTCTGTCCCAATGTTGAACCCTCAGGAGTTAGAATTGACCTTTGAGGTCTTCATGGAAGTTATGGATCTTGAAATCATATTTTCAACCATATAAAGAATACCCCAAACCGATTACCCTAGAGAAAGATATGATGCTTGAAAGATATCATCTGTGTTTCCCAGACTTCGTCTGTGACACTGTTCACGCTATTGTCTGGGTTACTGTTCGCGTATATCTTCTATCCCATTGATGACCCCTCAGAAGATAGAGTTGATCTTGGGGTCTTCAGGGAGGATGTAGACTTCTTCTGTGACACTGTTCACGCTATCTCTGGAAGATAACTTACGTAATAAGATATTCTGCATGTATGAAAGTAACAGGTATTGGTATCAGAGAAAGTAAGCAAGCAAAAGTTAGGCTCTGAAAGCGGGGTCTGACAGAGTTGGTATCAGAGCAAGCATAAATAATCATATATGATGAGTTAGGCTCTGGAAACAGGGCCTAACAATATTGTCCTCCGACTAGATTAGATCTACATATTGAGTAAGGAAGGGATAACGTATCACTCATAGATGATGAGGCTACTACCTTTAAAGAGGAAATGTCTGATATTGATTCTTTAAAATGGCAAGAAGATATGAGATTTGAAATGGAATCCATGTACACTAACCAAGTATGGACTTTGGTTGATGCACCTACTAGTATTGTACCTATTGGATGCAAGTGGGTTTTTAAGAGAGAAATTGACATGGATGGTAATGTACGTATGTACAAAGCAAGGTTAGTGGCTAAAGGTTGTAAACAAAAACAAAGAGTTGATTTTGATGAAACCTTTTTACTAGTAGCTATGCTAAAATCTATAAGGATCTTATTAGACATAACAGTAAATTATGATTATGAAATCTAGCAAATGGATGTCAAAACTGCATTTCTCAATGGAAATTTATAGGAGGATGTATATATGATACAACTTGAAGGTTTTGAATCTAAGAGATTTCCTAATCAAGTATGTAAGTTGCAAAGGTCCATTTATGGACTTAAGTAAGCTTCACAAAGTTGGAACATCCATTTTGATGAGACAATCAAATAGTTTGATTTTATCAAAAGTGTGGATGAACCATGTGTCTATAAGAAGGATAGTGGGCATGCAGTCATTTTCTTGGTAATATATGTGGATGACATATTGCTAATAGGAAACGACATACCTATGCTACAATCTGTAAAGATCTGGTTGTCTAAGAACTTTTTTATGAAGGATATGAGAGAAGTAGCTTATATTCTGGGAATAAAGATATATAAAGATAGATTAAAAAGGTTGCTTAGATTATCCCATTCTATATACATAGATAAAGTGCTAAAGAGGGATAGCATGGAGAAATCCATGAGTGGATTTTTACCCATATCGCATGCAATTTCTCTCTCACAGCGTATATGTCCAGAGATATAAGAGGAGAGAGATAAAATGGATTGTATTCCATATGCTTCAGCAATTGGATCAATCATATATGCGATGCTATGTACTAGATTAGATGTTTCTTATGTTTTGAGCATAACGAGTAGGTTTCAGTCTAATCCTAGTGAGGGTCATTAGAGGAGATGTTTTCTTAGTCTATGGAGGAGATGAACTGAGAGTTTAACGATATTTAGATGCTAGTTTCTAGTCAGATCATAATGATAGTAGATCACAGTCAGGGTATATCTTCATTCCAAATGGTGGTGTAGTAAGTTGGAAGAGTTCCAAACAACCAATCATTGTAGATTCAACGACCCAAGTAGAGTATATTTCAGTGTTAGAGGTGGAAAAGGAAGTAGTTAGGATCCATAAGTTCATCATTAAACTTGGAGTGGTTCCTAGCATGGTTGAGCCCATAGTATTGTATTATGACAACAGCGGTATTATTGCATAAGAAAAGGAGCCCAGGTCACATCAACGGTCCAAGCATTTACTCAGGAAGTTTCACTTGATCAGGGAGATAGTGGAGTAGAAAGACATAGCATTGGAATTTCCCACTGAAGATAATCTAACAAATCCTCTTACTAAGCCATTGGCTTAAAAGAGACATGATAGACATATGGATGGCTATTGTATTCGATACATTGGTGATTGGCTTTAGTGCAAGTGGGAGAGTTTATGCCCTTGCAGCCAATTTATTTTGGTTGTAAATTTATTTATATGACATTATTATCATTATTATTATATTAACCTTGCATCGGAGTTTTCTCCTGTCTTGCATGCTGAGGACACTTTCTAACCATGTGCTCCTTCTCTCCACATTTGAAATAAGCTCTAGTTAATCTGTAATACTCTCCTCCATGGAACTTGCCACAATGGTCACACTTAGGGACGGATGACTTGTCCCCTTCTCCCCATCTCCTACCTCCAGCCGTTGAGGCCTGATAAGAGACTGTCCTCATCTATTTGAACCTACTTGCACCAATGCTCCTCTCCTCAGACTACGTAGGAAAGCTCCTGGCACTCCTCTCTAACATAAGAGTACTGACTCCCCTCTTGAACTGTTCTCTCCCCTTCCTCTTCTTATTCACATCACTCTTTATATTCTCTATGATTTCAACCCTCAGTGCTGCTTCAACCGGCTGTTGAAAATCACAGAAGTTCTGCACCATCACTTTCTCTTTGATAGCTAGATGCAAGGCTGATTCAAACCTACGGCACTTAGCCACCTCCCTCATCAGCATCTCAATTGCATACCGGGGTAGCTGTGTGAACCAATGCTCGTACTCCCTCACTATCATCTCCCTCCGGGTGAGACTCAGAAAGTCCCTCTGCTTCTGCTGAATATACAGCTTAGACAGGTACTTCTTATTAAAATCGGCTAAGAAGTCCTTGCAGGCCAACACTAGAGGTCTCATCTGGCTCCCTAGCGAACAGAATGAGTCCCTTTTCAGAGCTTATATGCCACAAGCGAGCAGCCAGGAGAAGGTTCTTGTCAACGTGCACGTGACGAATAGAATGGCTCCACTTTTGCCCAAAAAAAAGGACATTCATTTAATCATATGCTCAGACTTTTATGCTTGTTTATCTTTTCATTAAAACGAAATGCCATGACTTATTTCAATGGCATAACTTGATAAAAATTTATAAATCACATGAATTTTCAATAATCACAAAATTCGCTAACAAGCAAATTGTACATGCACACATATATAGGCAAGAATTTGCCCAATCACACAATAACTATAAATAGATTACCCATCTAATTTGCTTGACAATCGAAGTTCACTGTTGTCTTTCCTCTTCGCCTTGGATCGGACTTGCTTGGTTTCCTATAACAAACTACGTTCTCATTCAATAAGAAATTCAATTTGAGAACCCATAGAATCAAAAGCATGAAATTGATCATAGAATACTTAAACCCATACATTTCCTAAGCTCTTTGAGCAAAACCCTTCAAAACTCCAAGAGATTAAGAATCGACTTACATTGAATCTTCATCAATTAGTGAGATTCTTTGCTCTAAGGAAAGCTCTTCCCTTCCTCTTTCTTTTTCCCTTTTTGAGTAACCCCAAATTCTCTCTTTAAGACTAAGAAAATTTGTGACCTAGTTTAAAGCTCTATTCTTTTTAACTTCACCGAAACCTCTCTTCTTCTTTCTCTCTCTCCCTTTCTGACTTTCTCTCCTTTTTTCCTTCATTCACGTTTTTAGGTCTTCTTATTTACAAGACAATCTTTTCCTCTTCCCATTCTACCCTTAATGGGTGAGAGAAGTCCACCTTACCCTTCCTTTAATGCCTTAGTGCTTCTAACCTTAAGTAATCTTCCAAAAATGCCCTTATGCACCATACAACATCAACACTTTAATTCCATCAATTCATGAATTAATCCTCCTAAACTTGAAATAATAATTAACTCCAATTAAAATGATTTATCTAACAATGCTACAAAATTTATTCAAATCATGCTTACTGAAATAAAAAAAATTCGGGGTGCAGCAACCTTGTTCTCGACTGTGATCGTTATGATCTATTTTGGCATTTACTAAATTTCTTGCCAGATTTAGCTTAAAACTCACCATGCCTCTTAATCCTAATCTCCTATCTATGTTCTCCTTATTCATCCTTTAGTAACTGCTTAATCCGAATCGAAGCAGCTCATAGCTCAGTAAAACTATTAAGGTTTGTAATTGCCAACCTTGTCCTGATCTCCATATTCAAACCATCCTCCAACTGCCTACATTTATCCTCCTCGGTCAGGATCAGAGTAGTAGCATACCCCAATAGTTCATTAAACGTTACCTTATACTTAATTACTTCCATAAAAGTCTACAACCCCTGCTTCCTAAGCTTATCGTAGCTCTTTTCTCTCCTTTCGGGAACTTTCTCAGGCATTTATTTAGGATGGGGTATAGGGGACTCTATTGGTTTTTACTGACTCAAGATTAGTTGATTATGTGACACAACCTCCTATAGCATATGACCTATAACAAACAATAATAATGATCACTAATGGCTTTCTTTCTATATGCCATGTTGAAATGCCCATATATTTCCCTAAAGATGCCAAACCATGTTCTTATACCAAAACTGTAACATACCACTCCCATAGAGCATAAACCTGAACATACCATAGGGTATTCAAGAATATAATCTATGAAAATGGAACATTAAAACAATCAAATCAACTCATTAAAGGCATCATACATACCATAATCATTTTAAATGATTATTTCTTCCCATTTCATTCACAAAAATAAAAGTCACATGTCATTACAATTCTCAATCCATATATATATACATTACACAACATTCTTATAAGTTCCAATCTCAGAATAAAAAATATAATATGAAATGGGATGTCCTTACACAAGACATCTATCTAGACTCCTCATATTCAGCTGATTAGACCTTTGATCCATTCTTGTGCCCAAAATGCAAGTACTATATTTCTACTATAAAACCTCAGTAACTAGAACTCCTTTGAACCTGAAAAATAATGTTACAATTTTGATGAGTTTACGAACTCAGTGAGTGAACCATCGTCAATGTATTCACTCAAGTCAGATCACAAGAAAAGTAAGTATTTCATATCATTCAGTATTGAATACCACATAACATTTCATCATACTTCAACAAGTACATCAAGTTCATCATATTTTTATAAGAACATCATAACACATTATCCATTAACTTCAATTATATTTCACTATTTCAAACAATTCAATAATTCAATTCAATTCAATCATATGATTCATGTAGTGATGTATATGTGATTGTAGGTTTTCAATATGAAAAAGCTTTAACAATTTAACCTCGATATTTTGCAAGCGCAATTTACCTAAGGTGTCGACTACATGAGAAGGGTAAAATCTAAGGCCGAAAATAAATTGCAATAACTCAAAAAGAACAAAACTAAAGTAAGAAAGTATTTCAATCACGCAATTAATTCCAAGAATCAATTTCGAAAATATAAACAAGATAGCAAATGCACTAAAGTAAGAAAGTATTTCAATCACGCAATTAATTCCAAGAATCAATTTCGAAAATATAAACAAGATAGCAGATGCAACACCTAATCATAAAACAACTTAAAAACTACCAATTGAGAGAAAGTTGATTTTTATCCAACTTTAATGAAAACCTAATTGATTATGAATTTAATGTATTACTAGTTCTATACAGTCCTAGGGTTAAATACTCTCTCTTAAGTTATAACCATTAACCCTAACTATTAACCCTAATCAGATTATGGGAATTGCAATCTCTCGATTTCTAATTTATCCAAAACCCAAATTGATCTGAAATTATCCAATAAACTATCCAAAACCTATGCAAAATCTCTCATTACACAAATTTACCAGTTTGATTCAATTCTTGATCCATTAAATTACCTAAATCTTATTAGCCTAATTTAATGATTTTTCACTTAGTTCACCCTCTCATTTTATTATCGAATTATGTAAGTGCATAATTGAAATCACAAGAAATCCAATAAAAAATGCAACGATCAAATTTCATTAATATCAAAGACAAATTATCCCGAAGGTGAGTTTAGACAAATCCTCAGCATTCAACAAATCTATCGTCTGCAGCTATCTCAACTTCTATACAATCATAAGAATTAAAACTCCACTAGAAATAGACTAGGAATGGTTGATGGAGGTAAAAATGGTAGGAAACCTACTGTTCCGAGAAGTACTTTACGTAGGTTTCCTTCGTTTCTTTCTCAATCTCTTGATAAAGCTCTTTAGGTTTTTGAAATTATGGCTGATGCAAAAGTTACCCCTCTTGTGTTCTTCATGTTTTGTAAATAACTTTCGTGTTTTGAGTGGCCCTAAGGATTTTTTGGGGTTAAAATGGTTCGAAAATCCCTCAAAACTTGATGTTGTCTCTTTTTTGCGCATCTGCCTGACGTTTTCCACGATCGTGGCCCTACATGCCATGATCGTGGCCTGCATCAAACCTTTCTGTAATGATCGTGGCCCAAATACCACGATCGTGGGCTATGGCAAAGTCTTTTGTCACGATCGTGGACTGGCTCCCTTATTTCTGTCACGATCGTGGCACAATATGTTTAGGCTTGAAAGTCTCTGAAACTTCTCCGTTCTTCGTTGTTGACCCTGAAACACTAACAAATACATTAAGGTACCTCAAAAACATAATATTTAAGCTCAAAGACTTATACTAATCCATAAAAACACTTAAACACACAAACTAACATAA
The DNA here is from genome assembly GCA_027575705.1 of Erythroxylum echinodendron. Classification (NCBI taxonomy): domain Eukaryota; kingdom Viridiplantae; phylum Streptophyta; class Magnoliopsida; order Malpighiales; family Erythroxylaceae; genus Erythroxylum; species Erythroxylum echinodendron. The sequence goes on from JANZXR010000005.1 coordinate 29,757,980, forward strand.
TTCTAACCTAAATATATACTAAACACTCAAATTAATGCTTAATACATAACAAATTAAGCGCTAAAACATGATGTAATTTACAACTATCAACATCCCCACACTTAAACATTTGCTTGTCCTCAGGCAAACAAAATAACAAACACATAACGAACAAACAACATGCAACGTAGTATTGAGTAATGGTTTCAACTTCATGAAATAAATTTAACCTTAAACACAATCATTCAAGTTATATCAAATCATTAACATGCAAAATCTGTGTTTAGTGGTTTTGAACTAAATATATAGATTAATCGAGATCTAAGTGTTAATTTATTTACCCTTTTCAATTGCACACACACATTAATAATTCTTTGGCCATTCAGACTCTGTTACTGTTCCTAAGTACGTTTTCATGAAAAGTGAAGCTATTACAAGTTCAGTATGGTTTTTATTAGAAAACACATTTTATTTATTTATTAATTGAACATGGACTTGGTCTTTTTACATGGAGGCAAACATTGTTAATGAATGTCGATCCGGTTACTTAACCATATCATGTTCTCAACTGTCTACTATCTCTATTCATAACTCGAAGGCTAGCGGAATTGTTATTTATAAAACAACTTTTTCTTATTACCTACCTTGTTGTTTTAGCTTCTCGTTTTCATGAAAAATACTAGTAAAGCTACTTAAATTGAAAAGCCTCAAATTATGAATGAATGTGACAATTTAAAGAGTGAAAAGTCACCCTAAATCCTAATTAAGCTGTATATTTATCCAAAGACCCCAATTCACTAATTTTTGTGAGCTAATGATTCTTCACAACCTAATAAACTATGTTCAAAATTAAATTAATTTCAATCTATCTAAGCTATTGACATATTCAAACAATTCAAAAAATGCAACCTAACAACTATCATACCATATGTAAAGTCACATACAAATCAAAACACATAACCCTCTCCAAACTTGAGCAACACATTGTCCTCACTGTGAGAAGGGAACAAATAAGCACATAAAAGAGAAGAAGAAACATAAATTAAAGTAAAAGGAAAATAAATAAAAATAAAAATAAAAATGAGGACTAATTTGAAAAAAGAAAAATGGTTTAAACAAAGTCTCTTGAAAATGGAGGTGGCGATTGAAGCACAAATTATTAACATTTTATTGAAAGCTCAAAACAAATCTAACTACACCTAACAATTTCAAACAAACTTCTAAATGCGCTAATTTATAGTCCTTACCTTGACTTTGCATCCATTGAGGCATCTTAATTATTCAAAGATAAGGAAATCACTTCCTTATCCTTAGGAATCGTTCCTCCAAGATAAAGCTTGCAACGATGCCTGTTGACCTTAAAAGTCTCCTTGTTAGCGTTTTCCAATTTGAGAGTTCCATGATCGAAAAATTGAATAACCGTAAATGGTCCACTCCATCTAGATTTTAACTTCCTTGGAAATAGCCTCAACTGTGAATTATATAGTAGAATAGTGTCTCCTACTTTGAATTCCATTTGTTTGATACGAGTATTGGGCCATTTCTTGACCTTTTCCTTATAAAGTTTGGCGTTTTCATATGCATTAAAACGAAATTCCTCAAGTTCATTCAGTTGTAGAAGTCTCTTTTCAGCTGTTTGTTTCCAATCAAAATATAATTTTTTAATCGCCCAGTATGCTCAATGTTTTAATTCAACCAGAAAATGTCAAGCTTTCCCATACATGAGCCTATAAGGAGTTGTTTCGATGGGTGTTTTGAAAGTTATCCTATATCCCATTCCTTTCTGAAGTTATTCGTCGTCTTTTCTAAAATTCGTTTTAACTCCCGGTTGATAACTTTCATTCAGCCACTCATTTACAAATGGTAGGGTGTAGCAACTAGGTGGTGCACTCCATATATTTTTAGGAGGGCATCAAAAGATCTGTTGCAGAAATGTGTGCCTCCATCACTTATTATCGTGCGTGGCACTCCAAACTGTTTAAATAACCGTTTAATGAACTTTTGCACTACTTTCCCATCATTGGTTGGAGATATTACAACTTTGGCCCAACGTGAAACATATTCAACTCCTACTAGGATATAAAATCGATGCCCATACATTGAAGACTTTCACTTCTTGAATGTTGGATAAAGGCATTTCATCCATTTTGGAGATGTTACCTATTCTCTGGCATCGATTACATTGTGCTACGTATGTTTGAGCATCCTTAAAAAACTGTGGCCAATAAAATCCACTCTCAAGTATTTGAGCATCCATTTTGTTGGCTCCATAATGCCCAGCATACTGACCTTCAAGACATTGATTTAGGATGTCTGGCATTTCCTCATCTAGAACATATCGTCGCATTAACCAATCTGTACATGTTCTATACAGAATTGGCTCATCCCATATATATCGGTTACAATCATGTAAGAACTTCTTCCTTTATTAGTAAGAGAGATCTAATGGAAGTTTACCACTGGTAACATAATTTATGATATCAGTAAACCATTATGTAGTCAAGCTCTCGAGTAACGCCAGAGTTTCATCAGGGAAATTTTTATTAATATCATCTCTTGACATGTATTCCCCCCCTCAAGTCTGGATAAGTGGTCTACAACCATATTTTTTGCTCCATTTTTATCTCTTACCTTTGTATCAAATTCTTATAAAACTAACACTATCGAATGAGCCTAGGTTTTTCATCTTCTTGTTTAAAAGGTATTTTAATGCTGCGTGATTGGTGAATACGGTTACCTTTGAACCCAAAAGATATTGTCAAAATTTATCACGTACGTACACTATTGCAAGTAATTCTTTTTCTGTAGCGGTGTAATTTAGCTGAGGTACTGTAAGAGTCTTACTGGCATAGTAATTCACATGCAACTTCTTATCTTTCCTTTGGCCCAACACGCAACCTATGGCTTAGTCACTTGCATCACATATAACTTCGAACGGAAGTGTCTAGATCGGTGCTGATAAAATTGGTGCTAATATTAATGCCTCCTTTAATATGTTTAATGTAGCCATACACTTGTCATCAAATAAAAAAGGTTCATCTTTGACTAAAGATTTGTTAAAGGTCTTGCAATTTGCGAAAAGTCTTCGATGAATCGACGGTAAAATCCTTTATGAACTAAAAATCCTTTCACACCTTTTACATTGATTTGCGGTGGAAGTTTCTCTATCACCTCTGTTTTTTCTTTGTCAATTTAAAATCCTTAATGTGAGAATTTATGCCCTAACACTATCCCCTCTTGCCCCAACAAATGGAATTTCTCCCAATTCAGCACCAAGTGTGACTCCTCACATCTTTGAAGAACTCTATCCAAATTATTTAAACACATTTTGAAAGAATCTCTAAAGACTGAAAAATCATCCATAACACCTCCATTATATCTTCTATCGTATTAGAGACGATAGACATCATACATCTCTGAAAGTAGCTGGGGCATTGCAAAGTCTGAAAGGCATCCGTCTGCGTACGAAAGTACCCTAGGGGCTAGTGAATGTAGTCTTTTCCTAATCATCAAGGTAGATGTAAATATGATTATATCCTGAATATCCATCTAAGAAGCAATAAAAAGAGTGACCAGCTACCCTTTCTATCTTCTAGTCTATAAATGAAAGAGGAAATGATCTTTCTTAGCCACTTAGTTTAGTTGGTGATAATCTATGCATACTCTCCATCCTGTGACTGTCTTTGTTAAATTTTTTCTCCACTATCAATTTCTATTACTGTCATTCCACCCTTATTAGGTACACATTGTACTGGACCGATCCATTCATTGTCAGAAATTGGATAAATTATCCCTACATCTAAGAATTTTAAGATTTCTTTCTTGATTGCCTCCTTTATATTATGATTCAACCTCCGTTGATGCTCCCTCACCGTTCTACATCCTTCCTCTAAGTTTATTCAGTGCCTGCAGATATTTAGGCTTATGCCTTGAATGTTAACAATCTACCATCCGATGGCTTTCATTTACTTCCTAACAACTTCCACCACCTTACTTTTGAATTAAATCACTTTTTAATATAGAAATCATATATAATATCCAAAATACACAAGAAGGGGGTTGAATTGTGTTAAATTGTCTAAGATATGAATCTTTAAAATCTTCTTGATTTTCTTGAAAAATTTAGATGATTACAGGTTTACACAATGCACTTAATTTGATGAGTAATGCAATAGAGAAATTAGTCTTTATTCTTCTAATGACAAGAAAATTAAAAAGGTAAGAGTTAGAAAATATAATACCACGATTTATAATGGTTCACCCTTAACCTTGGACTACGTCAAGTCCTTAGAGTTTGTATGAGATTTCACTATCTCCTTCAATGTTACAAGTATTATTTCTACATTTGCAGATCCTCTTCAGGTCTCTTTCACCAAGTATTCTTTATCTACTTCCTTATCCTCTTCAGGTTCTAGCCTTCCTTTCTCTCAAAAAGATATTGTTTGAGCTTTCACACTCACGTTATAGATGTATTTGCTCTCTTTCTTTCTTTCTTTTCTCTCAGAATATTTTTCACAGTATAAGCACTTGAGCACATAATTTCTCTTGAGTATTTTTGTACATTCAAAAAATTCTTATTGAAATCTACGACTACAACTAGTATTTATAACCTAAATCTCCAATGGTCTTTTTGAGAAATCTGTTTGTAGAGTCTTCTAAAGTCTGTTATTAGTTGAGTCTTATAACCAACTCTAACTAACTGACGTTCTAGCATATTTTTCAATTACATCAACTTGCTTCATATGCTTCGTCTTGATTTGATGATTTATGCCACATATATTTATCTATGCACTTAACAAATTCATCAAAACAGTTCACACACTTCTATTATTATTATTATTTGATTGTCATCAAAATCAATAGAAGAAGTGAAGTATTTTTGACTTAACTATCTCCCCCTTTTTGATGATAACAAATAATCATAATATTAAAAGAAAAAATAATATTCAGACGAATAATGGAATATATAATAGACAAAGATATGTACAATAATTTTCTAATTTCTAATTATCCTTTCTACTTTTCTATTTATCTCCCCCTATTTGTTATTAATAAAAAAGATAGCTTATTTTTGACACTTCAAAATTTTCAAAAACATTTGTTGAAGATCAGTACAGATTGTCTTGAGATCTTCTTCTATAAAAACACGTAGAAGTGCTAATTCCTCATGAAGATCCCACTGCATCGCCTAGTACATCAACCTTAGTGTTAATTTTCTTAATGTTTTTAGCTAAGGCTTCCTGAACTTCCATCTGCTTGTGACTAGCTTCAGTCCATTTGATGAAATTCTTCAAGAGCTCCGAATTAACGGTAGGATCTTGCAGCTTTTCACTAAGTGGATGAGTATACTCAAAGATTTCTAAGTGAATCGTCTAATTCTATGATTTTAATAGAGGGTATTTTGAAAGGTTATTTTTCATAAGGGATATCAAGATCATTAGGTCTGGGTAATTTGTAAATCGGTTGCCCTATAAGTTGAAAAATAGTTTTAACTGAAGGAATGAAACCTAAGGGTTTGAAATGAATGAGAAAATGCACAAAGGTTTCGAAGTTAAAAACGATACCTTCAATTGTGATACTTTCATACCTTCCCTCTGATATTGAGCTAACTATCTTGAAGCTTTGGTTTGTAATAGATGCTCTAAAATTACTTCCTGATTCCCTTAATATATGTTGTGATACATAGGTGCTTACAGGTTTAGCTGAGTGATATACATCGTCTATATTCTTTACTGCCGCTTAAATCTCTTCTTCTATCAAATCAACTTCTAGTCTTTCAGGAAACTTCTTCTTCTTCCCCTTTTCTTTACTGACTACTGGTGCTAGAATTCTAGGTTGTACATTTAGTACAATCTTGATTGTCGTTCTGATTGTCACTGGATAGATTGTATGAGGATTTTTCATAATCTTCAATAGACATGGTTCTGCCTTTTTGTCTTGTAGAATACTATATAATCTCCATTCTTCATAATTTAGAAGATGTATCATCTGATCATTTACTATTATAGGTTCAACTTGAACCTTAACTATCTGTTTAGAAGGTTCTCTGATGATAGTTGAACCTCTATTATGATCAGATGTTGATTCTTCTATAATCTTCATCTTCAAATCATCTTTCTTTATCGGTTAAGGAGGGTTGTAAGTTACTAACTATTGTTCAGACAATGTCTTCGTCTTCTTTTCAACAGTCTGTGTCTTTTGTGGAACATTGGACAATGAAACCTTCTTCTTTTAAATAGGCTTCGTCTTCTTTTGTTCTTCTATTGGTTTGAAAGGGTGTTATTGTTGAAGCTTCTTCTTCTCAAACACTAACTTCCTTTTTATCTCTGTCTCTCTAGACAATTATTCTAGTTGAGTCTAAGGGATAGAGATGATTGGTTTTGCTGACTACTGTTGTTGCTCTTGCTCTTTTTCACTCTCAGAGTCTACACCAAGAATCAGAACCCTTTGCTTCTTCCATTCTTACTATCGTAAGGTCTTTAATCTTGGTTACCTTCTTGACTTCTTGGGCCTTTCTGATTGGAGTGTCTCAGCCTTCCTTTTTGAAGACACTTGGTGAGTTAGTTGTTGAGCCTTGCTTTCCTTCTTTTCTGGAATCGTCTTGGCTTGTATCATCTTATCAGGCGATTGTTCAACCTTTACCTTTACTGATATTCTTTCAGACAATCGAGGTGTTGCTTGATTTTTAGATGGAACATTTCCTTTCCTGCTTCGTCTTACTAAAAGCTCCCCCTTAGACTACGGTTTCGGTGTGAAATCTTCATCAGGTTCAGCTTCAGTCTTGGTCCCCATTTTGTGAATATTAGAGGCATTGATAACACTCTTAACATCCAGCTTTACTCTGCTTCCTCTATCAAGTATGATCCCAGATGCTTTGAAAAGTCTTGTTAATGAAGTAAATCACACGTTAGTAAAGACTTTACATTTAAGAAACTAGATACACAAGAAGAGGGGGGGGGGTTGAATGGTGTATCCTCCTTTTTGAATATAAAATCTCGTAAAGAGCTTCTCTTTCTTATTAGAAGAATATCATAACTTATTACGTAGTTAAATCGCAAATTACTTCTCTATGAGTTTTAACAACAAAG
>JANZXR010000005.1:29774195-29787246 GCA_027575705.1 Erythroxylum echinodendron
ATCACATTTATTAACAAATATACCGAGAAATGTCATGAATGCATGTACAGTCATTTACATGTGCAAAATTCACTATTCACTTATATGTGTATGCATGAACATATCAAGGCAATTCTAAACACTCATAAACTATTCTAAATTACTATTCTACCCTTCCCATTGGTAATGGGATGTTATATAATCAGTGAATCTATGTAGTATAGATGGTAATGATTCAATATATAGAAAAATGGATTAATTACAACAAAATCCAAACACCACGTAATCTTTCAATGATAGCATTACTTTTAGAAAGTGACAAATAAATATCTAAACTTTAATTTTTAGAAAAAATAGCCCGATGTTAGTCTCTATGCTAATGAAGCTAACATAAGATGCCAAGTGTAATGGTAGTTTACCTTAGAATTTTATAAACTTTAATTAATTAATATTAAATAAAATAAAAATGAAAACTAATCCTTACCCTTACCCATTTGTTGTCTAGAATTTATAATTACAGTGACAATTCTGTACTTCAGGACTATATCTTATCTTGCCTCTTTTAATCGTGCTTATTTTTATTTTCACAAAATTTTCAACAGCTAATGGTGTTTTTTGTTTTTCCTTTTGCTAGAGTTATCATTAAAGAAAAAATTTGCATTTTTAGGTAAAGGTTTGAAATCCCTTTTCAAATGATCCCTCTATACTATAAATAACAGTTCTCATCCCAATTCCTCTTTTGTATTGAATATCATTTTCATTATATATAGAAAATTATTTTTGTAACTTATTATCCACAGTAAAGGGAAAATGTTTTGCATTTACCAAAGTAATAAAATGATAAGCATCATGTCATTCTTCTTCATGAAAATCTAGACCAGCAAATAATATCTTTAATACTAAGGTATCTTTTAGAGTTATTATAGGATTATTTAGATTAAAATCCTTAACCCCTTCTTGAATCCATATGGGAAGTAAGGATATCTCAAGAAACTCTAAATTAGTTAAATATATGACATTTATTGCTCCAAAATCATACCAATCTTAAATAGTTTGAGGGTGAGCTCCTTGCAAAAAGTTTAATCTAGAATATATCCAAGAAAAATTAATATAGCAAGTATCATTATTTTGTATATAGTATAATTCTCTAATCACCTCATAATGTTCTTGAACAGTAGCATGACCTTTTGGAAGGCTATCAACCATGATATTTTTTCTGTATCCTTAATTTCTAGGTAGTATCAGTTCTTAGAGAGATATTATCAGTAGTAATAGAGAAATTATTAGGAGTAAACTCTGTTGGCTTAATCTGTAATAGATTCTTCTATTGGATAAAAAGAGCCTATAGACGATGTATCTTCAACTATCTTAGCCAAGTTGACCAGGATATAATTGTAATGGTTTATCTTGGCTTGCCATATATGGAAAAAAGGAAAGAAGTAACTTTGCTACTTCTTTTGATATTGAGTTGAAATTTGCAATATCTAATATATCTTTGATTTGCGCTTGGCATGTAACAATATCTTCAGGCATTTGTTCCAACAAATCAAATATTTCTTATTTAAAATCGACCATTTCCTTTTAAAAAATATGTAGGAACATTATTATTAGATTTGATAATCTAAATATCAAAGATATATTCTACTAATAAAGTCTACATTTTATATATTTTTTAATTTTAGAATGTAAATTATTCTAAATAAATGCCTTGAGTTTAGTATTATCAATTTTTAATAAAAGTCTTTTAGTTAATAAAAAAATAATAGATTTTTTGACAACTTTTTACTACCGCCAATAATTATTTTTCATTTATGTGATATAGTTGTTAGGTATCTGTAAAGATTCTCAAAGTACAATTGTAAAGAGAGTCATTCATCTTAATATTAGAATCACCATAATTTATCTTTTTTATTATTCCACTCCATACATGATAAGAAGCATCAATTTCAAGGATCAAATCATCATCATCAGATAGTAAAGAGAGATTTGGTAGGGTAGTACAAAAAATCTTAGTTGTCTTTTCCATCTGCTAGATAGGAGATGAAGGATATTATGTTATCTTTTAATTTGAGGAAAGAACCTAGACCTGATGGTAAATATGCTTTTTTTTTTCAGTGCACATGGAATATAACTAGTAGTTTGCTCATTGTGGTGGTGTAAGAATTGCTACATTTAGGTAGGATGTTGAGGGAGCTAAATGCCACACTCATTTGCTTGATCCCCAAAATTCCATTTATTGTTTCCCTAAATGATTTCAGATATGTGTCTTGTTGCAACATAATTTATAAGGTCATAGATAAATTACTAAAAAATAGACTTAAAGTTCCTCATATGTTAATGGTTCATCAATCGAGGTGCATTTATTAATGGTAGAACAATATCTGCTAATATTCTTCTGGTTAAAGAGCAAACTAAGGATTACAACTTTAATAAACCAATCAAAGGATGTGGTATTAAAGTATATTTCTCTAAGGCCTTTGATAGCATCAATTGAAGTTTTATTACCATTAGTTTAGAATGGATCGGTATCCTCTTAAATTAAAGAGTGCATTTCAACATATTCTTATATTGTCTTTTTAAATGGATCCCCCACCAAGCTCTTTAAAGGTTCTAATGGGATAAGGCAGGGTGATTCTTTATCACTGTATCTGTTTGCAATCTTAATGGAAATTCTCAACAAAATTATCAGCTATAATACTATGGGAAATTTTGATTTCTCCCTTCACCAAGAATATGAGGTATTGCAACTCACTCATCTCAATTTTTCTGATGATTTAATGATGTTTTGTGCTACCTATCATAAGTCAATTTCAATTTTACATAAATCTTTCATAGAGTTTTGTGGAATTTCTAATTTGAAAGTGAACTACTTGAAAAGCATGATGTAAAGTACTTGAAAAGCATGATGTAAAGTACTTGAAAAGCATGATGTACTTCTCTTAGGATGTTTCCAAAACTGATAGTCTAAGTTTCAATACTCAAAATCTTCCTTTCAGATATTTTGAGGGTATCAACATCCTCCAAAAAGTTGAAGTACCATAATTGTTTGACGCTACTGGAGAGATATAAAAGCAAGATTAATGCCTAGTAGGATAGATTTCTTTCTCAAGTAGGAAGAATTTAATTAATTATTTTATTTTTAAATAACCTGCACTACCATTGGAACTCACGCCTGGTTCTTCCAAAGAAAATCAATAAAGAAATTCAAAGATGTATGAAGAACTTCCTCTGGTCTAGAAAAGCAAAAGATTCTAAGGGGAATAAGGTGAAATGGGACCATCTTTGCTAGAGTAAGCAAGAAATAGGGCTGGGGCTTGTTTCTTTTCGGCCGATCCAAACCAAGATAATTTCTAAGAGAAATTAGAAGCTTCTCAATAATAAAGAGGCTTATGTAACATATGGATAAATGTCTACTACTTGAGTAATTCTTATTTTTGGTAGTTTGAAGAGAAGAATGAGCATTCCTGGCCTTTCATCAACATTTTAAGGCATAAGAACAATATTTACCACCTCATTAAAATACAGATTGCTAAAGTGAGTATTCTTAGATTTCGTTTGATAACTAAACTGCTCATAGTCCATTGATTAAGGGAGATGAGCTACTCATATTAGTAGGTAAATGGGCAATCAACACTCAAGTCTCATATATTATTGCTAATAATGAGTGAAAGATCACTAGACGAGGAGCTGATAGATTTCAAGATTTTCTCCCTAAATATATGCCGAATTCATCCATCAAGGATAAACTAATATGGTATGTTAGTAGTAATGGAGAATTCACCAAATCTTCTTTCTTAAAATTTATAAGACCTTATCATCTGACTGTACCTTCATATAATATAGTGTGGAAAGTATCCCTAATGCCTAAAGTTTCTTTTGCAAATTGGTTGGTAGCTAGAGGAAGGTTGAAGACCAAATATACTATTGAGGGGAAGCAATTATTATATTTGTGTATTGTGCAATACATTACTTGAAACTACTAATCACCTATTCTTCAAATGCAAGTTTTCATCTTCTGCATGGGCAAGGATGCAACACAAATTGAATTTAGTTTACCTTAAGAATGATTGGGGAAAATTTTTGGTTTAGGATGAAATTCTCTATAAAAGTATTAGAGAAGATAGGATATGTTTGAGTCTAATTATAACTTAATATGTCTATTTAATTTTGGATTAAAAGAAACAAAAGGATCTTTATGGATATTAATATAGACAAATATGTTGTTACAAATAGAAATTGTTGTTTTATCAGAGAGATACTGATAATTAACTAAGTTACTAATAGTTTAAGTTATTTAATGAAACATAATTCAGGTCTTGTGTAATAATAACTTGATTTTTTATTATTTTCTAGCTTTGCTATGAAGAATGGCTTCTGAATCTCAGAGTTACATAAATATTGTATCTATAGTCTTATACCTGCCTTGATTACCTTGTTGGCTATTTCAGTGACATTTATTTATTAATCTTTCAAAAAAATTAGTTAACATGTTGCTTAATATCACCATTTCTTAAATTTTTGAATGGATTCATTTAGTTTCATACATGTTTTGATCGTGTATAACAGGGAGGACCAAATCTTAATTTGGTGAAGGTTGAAGTTCCATGGTTAGTTAGAAGGGGAAACTTTTCCTCCAAGTAGTGTGATTTGAAGACTATTAGGGGGTATCGAAAAATTCAGACATTATTTACAACATTTAGTTTTCAAATTTATGCTTATGCTGAAATTATTTAATTCATTAAATCAAGTTTATTAATACCTAGTCCTTTGGATTTTTTTAAAGGAAATAACAATAATGAATTAGGCCATAAATGGCAAGAAGAGCTTACAAAGTAACTACAAAGAGCTATACGTATTGAAAGCCAAGCATTAGAAGTTTATAAGCCTAAAGACAAAATAATACAAAAGTAATAGGCTTATACATTCCATATTATATTGTAGGAGTCTTAATTAATACCTAGTCCTTTGGCTTTACATACTCTTCATTGTAACATTTTCTTGTTGCATCAGGAAATATGCAATTGGTATAATATATTGTTCATATGTGATATCTTGTATTAATAAATTCATATGATGATATTGTAATAAGATAAACAAATATAGACTTAAATAAAATATTTGAAGCTTTTGTTGCTTATGCACTTGGTATATATTTAACGTGGGAGGAGGGTAAAAGTGTCGTTAATAGATTCAAGTATGCTATTTACTATTTTTTTGATAATTTAGCAGAAGTTGAAAAGATATATTCTCAATTTTGTCAAGGGAAAGCATTACATTCAATAATAAAACAGTTTTAATATTTTTTGTTATTGTATGTGATATGTTAACTGTATTTCATTTTAATTTATATCATGATTTATATGTAGATTGTAGATTCCTTTATTGATTGTCCCAATTGTAATAAGAAGACAAAGTTACAGGCATCAATTGCTAACTCTAACATTGGTCAACATTTTTATCAACACATTAATATAAAATAAATACTTCAATTATAGCTTTAATGATGCCATTATTGTACAAAATTTTAATCAATATTTGAATTGTAGGTGTCTTATAGGTATTTAGTATTGGTAAATGAGTTGAAATTTTGGTATTGTAAGAAATTATGTTAAACATCTTCTGTGTATTGGGGTAAGTCTTTTCAACAACATGTCTTATTGCTGACAAGAAGTGCGTATATATAGTAATTCATTTTAATAAGGCAAATTCAACATAAGTATAATATTTGTATTTATATCTTTATTTTGTAAGTCCCATGTGATTAAATATTTTTGGCATATGATCTACTTAGCTCAAGTATGAAAACATTATCATATGTTTGCAAAATGCATTGTTGTTGACAAAAGTTGCGTTAACTAAATTTATATATTAATTATGACAATTTGTCCCAACACTGTAATATTTTGAAAGTTGATTTATAAGCTGGCTTGTAACAATTAGAATGTATGAAAAAATTGTTTTTCCCCTTTTTGCAACAACTTAAAAACTTCGATTATTATGACAGTTTACTGGAAATTACATAAACAATGGTGATGAATGTTATAATTTAAACTTTTGGAACTCACACTTAATAAACACTGAAATTTAGTTGGTATACTAAATTCCTTGTCAACTTCTTCTTACAAACTAATGAAAATAAGATATAAAAGCTCCTCCATGAACTTCTTCTTGCAAATGACTTAAAATAAGATATAAAAGCTCCTCTACTGAAAACCAAGTAAAAGAAAGCCAAAAACTTATTGTAATCACAATTATTGCAACGACTTCTCCTAGAACATAAATGCAAAGCACAATGTAAGTCCCCAACGTATACCTTGGAAATATTATAGCATGTCTAGGGTGTATTAAGAAGTGATCATAACGAATTAAGTGCATCTAAGTATAGTAAGAGACGTAAAGGTACTTAATATGATAGACATGGGTAAATGGGTAATCTGTTCATTTCAGCTTAGACATACATACTTAGACGTGAAATATGGATGGGATGTTTTTGGTTAAATTCGATGTATTTTTGTGTTGCTCTTGCATGATAAGACCGAGGTAGTAGATTTGAGATCTGGAGGGATAGGTTCCACTGAACAGACTTTTGTAATTTGGCCATATCTTGGCCTGTAGACCTTTAAATTGGATATTTCAATTGGAGATTAAACTAGAAACATATATCTAACACTTTGATGAAGGAATCGAAATTTAATTCTGCTCTTAAGATTTTTAAGTTATAGTTTGAAGTTTAGTTCTAGCTTTGTTTTCAAACAACTTGCAATGTTTTAGGTATAACTCCTGAAATAATTAATCAAATTGAATGGAATTTATGCCATTAGAAAATTAAGACACATGGGAATGAAATTAATTGATAAGATCATAGGTCAATGTAGGAATTAAAGGAAGAAGAAGGACCAATATGCAATTTTTGTAAAGTTAACACATGGACCAATTGGAGTAAAGCATGTGTGATCAATAAGATTAAAGCTTATCTATGTCTAATAGAATTGTAACATATGGTCTAATAGTATTTTCACATATATTCCAATAGAATTGTAACACGTCCATTAGAATTGTAACAAGTGGCCCAATAGAATTGTAACACATGGTCTAATACAACTGTAACACGTGGTCGAATGGGATTATAACACATGGTCTAAGAGGATTGTAACATATGATCCAATATGATTGAAACATGTGTCTAAGACTAAAAATTTTATGAAAAGGCACATGGAGAGGGGAGATGGACAACACTTTCATGGCTTAACTTTAGATTTTTCTCCTCTCCATTTCACCTTCTTTATGCCATCATTTTTTATTTGGTGATTCAAACAAAACCAAAAAGGAAGGGAAAGAAAAGCATTAGAAGAATTACTTTGCCAATTTTAAAGTTTGAGACTACACTTAGTCTAATTTCTCTTTGTGTGTATGTTTGAGTAGATACAAAGATTCATTTTGATGTGTAATGGTTGCTAGGGTGATGCTTTGGTGTTATTTTGGTGTTATCTTGCATAGAATTGGTTGAATATGATAAGAGAATATCATGTAGTAGAATTCTGTCTAAGGTTTGTTGAACCAATCACATTGTTTGCATCATAACTTAGCCTACATACCTCTAAATTGAGTGATTTCAGTTGTATATGAAACTTAATACATAAAACTAAAATCTCTAAAAGTGACTCTGACTTTATGATCTTAGAAATTGAGATAAAAAATGGTAACCTGATGTTGCCCTGTCGCCCCTGTTTTGGAGCATCTTGTGATATTTGGTCTATATCACATGATTTAGAAGTCTAAATGACTATATTTTTGATGATTTGGAAACTAGAGACACAGGGAAACAAATGTCTAGAAGACCTAAAACTCCTAATTCAAACCTTTTCTATATGCATATTATGGAACAACTGGAGTCTGTCATGTGATTTGCTTATGGACCAATTATTTGCCTACTTTTAGACCACTGTAGACTTGGCCCAAATTGCACTATCTTGAGTTTGTTTTTGTTTCCAATTTTTACCGAATCTTATTCGAACCTTTTTTAATGTATATGAAACTTTTCAAACACTTAGAAATAAATGAAATAGGACTTACCATATGTGAATTGAGTGATTGAATATTGGAATTTAAAATTAGGCATAGTGCATTCTAAAGAAAACTTACATGTACATAAATGATTTGTACTCGTATTTATTGCTCATATGTGTATAGTATGATTATACAAGTGTGATTATGATACCTTTCTAACGGTGGTAAATTATGTCTTGCATGTATGAAAACAGATACAATTTTTATGATTTGAAATGTATATCATATGACTTGTCAATATATGAATTGTGAAATTGACAAATGGTTAAAGGAAATACTACAGTGTTTGCTCTATTGTCTTGGTGGTGGATAGATGGGCATGCATATAGGGATACAGTGTAGCTGCTACAGTTTGACACTAATGGTGTCTTCATTTTAAGACTATAATGTCTCCACAGTTTGATGCCTTTAGGTATCTACAGATTGATACTTTTGAGTATCCACAATTTTGATATCTCTAATATCTACAGCTCTCGTAATCTACACTCATAAAAATATGTAAGCGTAACATAGAAAGTAAAGTAAATGGTTATAAATAAAAAATACATGACAACATAAATAATTGATATTAATGAGGATTTGCATTTGTATAGATAAATTGTATCAATGAGGTTGAATGACAACATAAATAATTAGTATTGACGAGCATTTGCATTTGTATAGGTAAATTATATTAATGAGCATTGAATATCAATATTTGGCTTATAAATGTACATTTTTAGTAAATGAATAATATATTGAATCATATTTGTGTTATGTACTTTGCGTAAGCATATAATCATTGTTTACATGAGTGTTGAATGTGAATTTATGGTATGTGAGTTGTGCCATTTTTGAATGTATATGCTTAGTGGATGACTGCTGTGAGTAGTCATCCAAACTAAGTATTTTCTGCGCTAAGCTTTCAAGCTTAACACGGGTGTTATTTCGTGTAAGTCCAAATCATGAGAGTAAGATACACAGAACATTTGCAAAAAGCAAAGCCAACAACTATGAGTAAAAGTACTTTTAAATGTGTCTTTCGATTAAAAAATGGTTGTAAAAGTAATAAAAGAAATTGTATGTTTTCTTTTTAGAATTATCATGTTAATGTAAAAATACAATAATACCCTTCAATGACAATGTAAATGATATGAAATTTTGTAGTATCTATATATATAGCAATAGATAGAAAAATGTGTGATGAGAATCTCTATAAATGAATAGAAATGTATGTTATGACGGTTTGCACAAGAATTTGGTTGCCATGTATGTGGGTAGTTGCAGGTTTCGTATAAGAAATGTTACATATAAAACACATGAATAATAGGTTTTTTTTTAATTTTTCTTTGCATTATTTCAACTCAGAACACAAATCATGGCTTCCAACATGATAACAACACCCACCGCAAAGGATGGCAATTTCATATCAAATAATCAAGAAGTAATTTCATGATTTCCCTTAACCACCTTACAAATAAAAGCAGATCAGGATGACTTCTACAAACTACAACCCATGAAACACGTTCAGTCTTTTCAACCAATTTCTCCATCCAAAATTGCATGCCTAGTCAAAACTATCTCCTTGACAAGATTTCTATACGTGAATGGTCTAACAGCTGCTCGTAAAAACAACTCGGGTGGGATTTTACTCTTCCTTATCCTTTTACTCCACCTACCAATCCCAGCAATTTTCCATTCCTCAGGACTAACTTTTGCTCTAACACCTCTTAAAGCAGTTTCATCCCCATCTTCACTATTTGTTTTTCCCTTCCCTTGCATTTCCTCCCACTGCTTCTTATAAATTTCATTGGTTCTCTCCATACTCCATTTGGCTAAATTCTCCATTTCTTCTGCACTACTGATTGCTTTCTTAAACTTCTCATCCCAATACTCATCATCCTCTTCATCATCATCTTCTTCTTCAACCAAATCATCTTCTTCTTCAGTTGCTAATTCACTATCATTGGCACTTTCTTCCATATCCAAAACAACATCATCTTGATCATCACCATCTCCATCATCTTCAATCCATTCGCTGAACTCTGTTCCATTCTTATCAAAACCTTCATCTTCATCATCCGGCGCATCACATCCCAATTCCATTTCCTCCAACTTCAACTTCCACTCCTTGGTATAAGGATGTAACAACTGCACGGGATGATTTGTCAACAAGAACTCCAAACATTTTGACTTCTTCTCATTGCTCAATTTCTCATATGCATTCACGACATCGTCAACAAATGCCTTCTGACCGATTCTCACAATCTTACATAACCCCTCATAATACGTGCAAGTCTCCACAGTCCCTTCCTCCTCATTCTCCAACGCAAACATAAAATCCCTCTCTGTTTTTGGATCCAGAAAGGGCATCAAAGCCCTAAAGAAATCCTCTTGAGGTTCAAACCTACACTGATAAACTGGCCTCTTCACATACACAATATCTGGCCTAAACCAAGCGGCACACCGCGTAATCAAGCTCCTTGCCTTGTTCCCTAATCTAGCCATCAAATTCCACTTATCCAACCTCTGTTTACCAGCCTCTAAAACCACTTCACTCACTAACGTCCACTGCTGCCATGGAAATTCGTTCAATCTCCATTTGGGGTGTCTCACAAAGACCCAATAACGCCTCAAGCCCACATTTTTATCCAATTCCTTCACTCTCTCCCCAAAATCAACGTCCATTTCAAACTGCTCAATCTTATCCCATTCTTCATTGTCTTTCACTTCACTATACAGAGTCAGACACTCATCAGTAATTCGACCACGAACCGGGTCACCGACAACAATGCCGCGCCACGAGTAGGGCCCGAACTCACCGTACTTGTACCAATCGTATGGGTGCCTGAGATTGGGGTCATCTTTCGTCATGAACCGGACCATGCGGTCATAACCGAGACCGATTAGGTTCAATTCTGCCTCGGTGAAATTGTCTGGGTAGTTCTTATTAGGGTTTTTGAGCCTGTAGAAAAGGGACTCTGCTAGCTTCTTGGACTTTTTCCACGCGTTGCGCTTCATCTGCCGACGGAATTCGGCGTTGCCCTCGATCCTGCCAGCGACTGCTTCTCTCGTTTTCTTCTTGCTGCGTCCAGCGAACGCACGAACGTCCCTTTGGGAAGGTTCATTTTGGTGGGAAAGTGAGAGAACAGGGAAGAATTGGGTTTTTAGGGCTGGAGTTTTGGGGCGGGTATGGGGAGGGCAAAAGTTAGGATTCAGGCACTTGCAGAAGGAGAGGTCCCGAGTCAGCATTTCTGCAATTCGCAGAAGACGAATACAAAGATTGTCCAGAAAATGGTTATATAATTACAGCCTGTTCGGTTTAAAGGCTTTAATAAATAAAGAAGATAATAATTATTTTAGAAATAAAAAAGATGACTAACAAAATAAAATGAGTAATATTTATTTATTTTAATGTTGAATTTTTACGCCCATATTTAATTTGAAATTATAAATTTAAAATAATAAAAAAAATAACTAACAAAAACACAAATATCCTAAACGTTATTATTATTATTATTTATTACTATTATTATTTATTATTATTATTCTTCATCTTATTATTAATTTTATTAATTTTTATTATTATTAATTTTCTTCTTCTTATTATTAATTTCATTATTCTTATTCTTATTAATTATATTTATTATTATTGTTAAAAAATTATATTATTATTAATTTTCTTCTTATTATAATTAATTTATTATTCTTATTCTTGTTAATTATTATTACTATTAATTTTCAACTTACTATTATTCTTATTAATATTTACTTCATTAATTATATTTATTATTATTAATTATAAAATTTATTATTAATTTTCTTCTTATTATTTTATATTTATTATTATTATTATTATTAATTTATTATGCTTACTAATTTTATTATTTTTGTTCTTATTACTTATTATTATTATAAATTTTCTACTTACTATTATTCTTATTATTTTAATTTTATTATTTTAATTAATTAATTATATTTATATTTATATTATTATTATTATTATTATTATTATTATTATTATTAAATTCCTTATTATTATTAATTTTCTTCTTCTTCTTCCTAATTTTAATATTATTAATATTATCGGTATTATTAAATTCCTTAATATTATTAATGTTAATATTATTACTATTATTATTATGTTTCTTATTATTATTGTTTTACTATTATTGTTTTTTATCATCATCATCATCATCATCGTCATCATCATCATTAATTTTATTATTATTCTTCTTATTATTATTAATAATTTTCTACTTATTATTATTATTCTTATTATTATTAATTTTAGAATTTTTTAATTATATTTTATTATTATTGTTATTATTAATATTAATATATTTCTTATTATTAATTTTCTTCTTATCATGTAACTTTCTAATATTTTTCAGTGGTTAATTTTCCTAGTCCGACTCATGTTAGCATTCATTATATAGTCGCGATTGCAATATAAAATAACAATGTAACAATATTGAAAATAAATATAACATAGAGCTTTAAATTGTTAAAAAGTTATTTAGTTGAACAAAAATTAAGTTTAAACCCTATTTAAAATAACTAAACAAAATATTTAAACTTGAACATAACCTTCAATGTGTGGTACGAAACCTCCTCACGCACTCAAGTTTTTGAGAAGGCAGAATAGTAAAAAACACAAGCATTTGTATAGGATGATTAGGAATTTTGTTTAAAGCAACATCCTTTTCATCATCTATGAGCTTCTCTATCTCACCCAATGCACTATATAACTGTTCAACTGTTAGACTCCGTTTTCGGAGTCTAACTCCTACTTGTCTCTAATACCACACCTGTTGAGCCCCGTTTTTGGAATCTAACTCAGAGGTCATATTCAGAATACACATATCCTATCCTAACATTTAATCGAAGATCTCATGATACTCTTTAATACAATTAAGATAACTGGTTGTTATAAATCTCAACAACCATATCTTCATTAACATCATAAATACAAGAGTTTTACAAAGCCATAAAGGCATTTCTAACCCCAATACATTCATATCTC
>JANZXR010000005.1:29796394-29827724 GCA_027575705.1 Erythroxylum echinodendron
CATACAAAATATATCAAACATATATTAATATGATGCAATTTCTCAAGCCAATAAAATCAAATCAAATCATATGAACAAAAGATTATGCCTTATTTGATTCTAGTTATTGACTTTTATATTCTAAAATAATATTTCAACTACTTGGATAGATAAATTAGATTAAATCTATTGATTCCTAAATGAATTAAATTTCTATTCCAAATAAAAAATTGATATGATTTAAAAACAAGATTAAATTGGAAACTATCTCCATTTCTCTTGACTAATTTAATAAAGTTAATTAAAAACATTTTTCAATAAATTACTCTCCTATTTATCATAATCTAAAAAAAACTCTTGTTTTAAATTTTAATAAGACATTCTAATCTAATTAGAAATAATTTTAATATTAAAGGAAACCATTTTTAAAAATTAAATAAAATACCTTTAAATTGACTTTAAAGAAATCTTTTATTATTTATTTAGATATTAGTTTCTTAGTTGATTTATGTTTGATTTCATGCATTTAAGATTAAATATTTTGAATAAATTGATCTAGCATAATCAAAAAGAGTTACATGTAATCTGAGAGGTAAGTGATAAAAGCTTAATATACCATATTTTTAGTCTCATGTTTAGTGCAGTTTGCTTCTTTATTTGATAGTTTTTCATTATTTTTGGTACTTAATTCATTCTTCTTAAGTTTTTAGGTTATAATTCACTTACTTGGAGAAAAAGGAACAAGTTATGAAGAAGCTAAAAATGCATATAGTTTCTAGACACACTTGTGTCATTTAGACATGCCTGTGTATGTACCAATAGTCCTATGTTAACATTTTTTATGTAAAATATGATGGCTAAACAGTTCTAGAGAGTTTCACGGTCTTTGGATATGCCTATGTCGGGTAGACATACCCATTCCTACGCCCGAGTGCACATTTTAAGCCCGTCTTCATTTCAAATTTAAAAGTTTCACGATTTTTAATCAACCCCAAAAATGCCCTTGTTGGTGACTGTGTACCACCCAAAACCCTAATTTTTGAACTATAAAAGGAAAATTTATGAGAAAAAGTAAAGGGGAAGCTTAGGAAACACAAATTGACGACTTAGGACAATAGAGAGAATGAAGAACAAACAAGGAAATATATTTAAAGTGTATTTTCATCAATCTAAAATGGATTTCATGAAGATTAAAAGGGATTCAATTTTTTTAATTTTCTATTTTCTTTTAGTTTTGATTTAATGTCTATTATGATAAGGAGCTAAACCTTTGTTGGTTCTCATATTAGATGAACCTTTGGATAAACCTTAAGTAGTTTTACATTAATTTAATTTCTTTAGTCTCATTGAGATTCAATAAGGTACTCTTAATTATTCTTGCTTATTATTGCTAGTATGCTTAATAATATATGATTTTCATTTAATTGATACTAAGAAATCCTTCATATGAATAGATCACTTCTTGAGGGTTTAGGAATCTCCTAATGACTAACCCTAACCTTTAGATAGAAAAAGAAGTGTATACTGTGTAAAGTACACAAAGTCTTCTAAAAATTAGGTTTTCTTAATTTAAACTATCTTAGACATATGGGCCAATTATGGCCCAAGTTGTGGATCATTTTGTTTCCATTATGATAGAGACACGATCTCTGCCACTCTTATGCCCCAAACTATGGATCCTCCTATTGCTCTTAAGACTTATACAAATTTTGTGGCAAAAATGTGGATCAATTTGTGTTGCTCTGCAAATATTCTTAAACACCATATGGTCTCTTCCCAATTTATGCTTTTAGTCATATCTCTTCTTGTATTTGATCTATATAGGCTTGGTCTAGCACATTGGCATAGGCTAGACTATGTTCCTCTTAGAGTAGTGATTTTCTCCATATTTTTACTTAAAATAACCCCCAATTATTTATAAATATCATCCAAAGTTTAAATATGCACAATTACCTAAAACAATCAAAATTTAAGTAAAACAGGGTAATTTAACATCAAAATCAAGCAACATAATTGAGAAAATATGTGCCCATTATATATATATATATATATTATGTAGCATTTTAATTTATAGTAGTATATCCTATTTGTTAATGCCTAGAAGCTCCCTAAAAATCGAAGGTTATGGTTTATTTGACTAATTATTTATAATCCAACCGTCCAAATTTGATCAAAATTTTTAAGCAAGCTTTTTTGCACATGAATTTCCTTTAACATTGTTTATTTCCAAAATTGGCCTTGATTTGGGCTTCATTTTAAATTCTCGTATTTGTTAGAGTTGAAAATAAATTTAAAAGAAATGTGATTTTAAATTTAAAGAGCTTAATGGACTAAAAAGTAACAAACTGGCACTTAATAAAACTTCATTTTTTTGGGTTAACAAAGGTAACTTAATGTTTGTGTAATGAGAGAAGCTCTGGCTTCTCTCTAGGTTTCTGCATAACCTATATGGCCATCTTCCTCCCTCTATAACTCTTTTGTTTCAATTTAGTGATCATCCCCTAATCTTTACTTCATTTCCTATTACTTCCCTAATTATCAACTTTATACAAAAAACCAAAAACAAGTAGATTGGAATTATTCTAAAACTACTATACTCATAAAGAGGTTTATAGATCTAAAGAATGAAACACTAATGAGCTGTTTGGTTCAAGGAATGAAATAGATAAGGAATAGAATGGTTATTCTGAGTAATAGAAAAGATGAAGAATAGAATATAATGAGTATTACTTTGTTTAGTTTACTGTTAAAGAATTTCTATACTAATATTTGTTTTGAAAATGTAAACTTAGAATGACAAAGCAATAACCAATAAAAAGATGAAATTATTATTATTATTATTATTATTATTATTATTATTATTATTATTATTATTATTATTATTATTATTATTATTATTATATTCTATATTTTTTATTATAGTTACAAACTTAATTTTTGTAGAATTAAATATCTAAAATTTAAATTCTTATAAGAATAGTCATTGAAATACTAAAATATATAATATTTATATTCTTATAATTTTTCTAAAGTCATGTCCTCATAAGTCATTTTACACATAAACAGTTAATACTTAACAGTTAATTTTAACAAACATCTCTACCAAACAGCTAATACAATCCGATGGTCAAATCAACTGATAAAATCAGCTAATAACTAATACAATCAGCTAATTGTCAAATAAGGCCAAAGTTTTTAAAGTCCTTGTCATGTTTGGGTATCTTTTCATCTGCATCTGCATCTTCAGCCTTTGAACTATAAGATGACTCGTCAACTTGTGAAAATAAGTCACTTTCTACTGGAAATTTGTTGTGGGTGGAGCAATATGGAGAATTGGCAAGCGTGTATTTAGGCCTAGCAAAACTGGAATTCCAAAAACTGTTGTGGACATTTGGCTTTTAGGTTTACGTTTGAATATTATCGTAAAGATTTATTGGAGAATTGTTCGATTTGTTACTATAATGTAACCAAATGAATGAAAACATTTGTATATATATGCTCATAGTTACATGGCAGGAATAGTTATAGGTTAAGTTCTTGAAATCTAAGTATTAGTTGCACTATGCTTTATCTATAAACTATTTTAAGCATTCAAAAATATTTCAATCGCAAGAATTAATTGATTTAATTATATTAAATATTCATTTTCATATTTATCAATTATGAGAATTAATCAATTTAATAATAGAATTTGATACATTAAAAATAAAATAAAATAAAATAAAGATATAATAATATAGTAAGAATAAAATAAAAATGATGATAAAATAAGGGACTCTTTGATTTTACTTTTGTTTTTTTTGTTGTAGTTTTTATTTTTTGTTTTTTATTTTTAATTTATATTTTTGAAAATAAAAACAAAAACTTGTTTTGATGTTAATATCTAATAATTAAATATTATATAAACTTAAAGATAAATTATTTTTATACATATTATATAAACTTAAAGATAAATTTTTTATAAATAAATAACTTAAATAAAAATTATTTTAATTTCTTATATAATATTTGTTGATAAATTATCAGTGAAAATTATTATATTTTATTAAAATAAATAATTTAATAATTAAAATTTTATTTATAAATTAATATTTATTTTATTGTATTTTTAACTATTAAGTAAATTATATTTAAATAATAATAATTAAATTAAAATTATTTAACTTGACTATAAAATTAATATTAAATAATCAAATATATAATATTGAATTAGATTATTTATATTTATTATTAATAATTAATACTAATAATTAAATAATATATACTTTGTTGATAATAAATTATATTATAAAAGATAGAATAGGAAACAAAAATCACCATTTATAATTTTCATAATTTATGAAAACTGAAAGAAATTAAAATAAAAATAGAAACTAAAAATTTAAAATTTTAATTAAATTTGAAAAATAAAAAACTGAAAATATAAATGGAAAAAAAAGATTATAAGTTTTTTATTTTTAGTTTTTATTACAAATCTTAATTAAGATTTTTTGTTTTAATTTTTATTACAATTTTTAATTAAATATATTTTTATTTTTATTTACAAATAAAAATCATAAAAAGAATAAAAGTGAAACTAAAGGGCTTTAAATGGGCTCTCAATTTATTAACTATATATACTAAGCGTGAAGATGGGTGATGATGAAAAGTTTAAATCTAACCGTCTAATTGATCCAACGGCTGTACTCTTCAATATTCTCTTCCCGTTAATTAATTCAACCCTGTTTATTTGACAAACCACAACCTTCATTTATTATTTGACAAGCCCCACACGGCCTCCAACAAGCGTAGTTCTACTGTTTATCTCTTTCCTCTCTCAAAGTTCTAGCTCTTTCTCTAAAGTCTCTCAAAACCCAGATCATCCCCTCTCTTAAACCCAGATCGTCACTTTTAGAGGGTTGAGGTAGCGTCTGTCGATGGATCTTTGTTTCTTCCTCTCTCAAACCCAGATCGTCTTGCAACACCACCTTCGATATCGTCACCCCTACCATCATATGCAATGGATCTTTGTTTCTCCCTCTCTCAAATCCAGATCGTCACCTCTATAGGGTTGAGGTAGTATCATAGTCTTTTTCAACAAGTTGTCCCTCACGGTCATTGAACTGCAGATTCAGGCTATCAAGAATCGATTGCGTGAGGAAGCTGAGACTATCCTCAAAGGTAAGGTATAAGTTTGATTTACTTTACTATGTCGTTTAACCTAAATTAGGTTTTGTAAATAAAATTTGTGTATTTGTTTTTATGAGAGCAGAAACTCATCGAGCCATCATTAAGACAGCAAAAGATATTGCAGAGCATAGCTGTTCATGTTCTTTCGCACATACCAGAAAGGGCCACATCATTGTCTTTAGAAACTGAAGGAAGGTAACAATATTTCCATCTATTTTGATGCAATTTTAATGGATTTTGTGACCCAATGTTTTGAATTGAATTGGCTTTTATATATTTTGTATCAGTTCGAAGGAGAAGATAGCTTTAATGGGAATGTGAGTTTAGGCGATTCGATTGGTGCTGTTGAGAATATTGTATGGCCAGATTTGCCTTATGTGACTGATGAATATGGAAGTCAGTATTTGAATTTCATAACCTTCTCATTAAGTTTTTTACATCTGGTATAGTAATTCTTTATTTACAAAAATAAAACTTTAATGATTGCCAAAGAACATCAACGAAGGATGCTGGTCGCATTGCTGGCCTGGAAGTTCTTCGAATTATTAATGAACCTACGGCTGCTTCATTAGCGTATGGGTTTCAAAAGAAGAACAATGAAACCATCCTGGTTTTTGATATTGGTTGTGGCACCTTTGATGTATCTGGTACTGCAGTTGATATTTGAGCTATTGTTTTCAGTGTCTTGATTAATTAAAATGTAGTAATTTGTATATCATTCAAATGGTTGTTTTATCATCGCAGTGCTTGAGGTTGGTGATGGAGTATTTGAAATTCTTTCAACTTCTGGAGATACACATTTGGGTGGTGATGACTTTGACAAGGTTGCCATTTTCTTGAACATACATTATGATGATTCTCTTGTCTGTTAGCTTTGATTTCCCTACTGGTGTTAACAGAGTTCAGTTTGGCACTTGTTCACCTTATGCAGAGAATTGTTGATTGGATTGCTGCAAACTTCAAGAGAGATGAAGGTATTGATCTTTTAAAGGATAAACAAGCACTTCAACAGTTAACTGAGATAACAGAGAAGGCTAAAATGGAGCTTTCTTCTTTGACTTAGGCCAATATCAGGTAGGTTGTTAAAATCTCTCTCTCTCTTTCTTCCCCATCAACAAGCCACCACTGCCACTTGGAACATTTTGGAATTTATTTTATGATAATTGTCTTTCTGTGCCAGCTTTCCTTTCATTACTGCTACTGCCGATGGCCCAAAACACATTGAGACCACCCTTACAAGAGCTAAGTTTAAGGAGTTATGCTCTGACCTACTTGACAGGTTTGTCCTATTGTGAAATAAGGCGTAGGTGGTGGTTAGGTAAATGTGTTAATTGACTCACTGTCTTAGCTATCCACACACGCACACGAAACTTTATGTTCAAGATTTTGATGTTTTGATACTAACTGATGTTTGATGTTTGTGCACTGATTTAATGAATGTCTAAATTTTATCTGATAGGCTTAAAACCCCAGTTGAGAACTCTTTAAGGGATGCTAAACTCTCCTTCAAAGATATAGATGAAGTGATACTTGTTGGTGGATCCACCTGTATTCCTGTTGTACAGGAGCTTGTAAAGAAGATGACAGGGAAGAGCCCAATGTCACTGTTAATCCAGATGAAGTTGTCACTTTAGGTGCTGCAGTTCAGGTTGGCCTCATCCCTTTTGAGTTGTGGATGCTTTTTTTATGATATTGTGAAGAATTGATTGATTTGATTGGCACTAATATGGTCATTGTTTTTCCTTGGTTTTGGGCTGGTGTTTTGTCCGGAGATGTCAGTGACATTGTGCTTTTGGATGTTACCCTTTTGTCTATTGGTCTGGAGACCTTTGGAGGTGTTATGACCAAGATAATCCCAAGAAATACTATCCTACCTAAATCCAAATCTGAAGTGTTCTCAACTGCTGCAGATGGACAGACAAGTGTTGAAATTAATGTCCTTCAGGGTGAGAGAGAGTTTGTGAGGGACAACAAATCCCTAGGAAGTTTCCGCTTGGATGGTATCCCACCAGCACCACGTGGGGTTCCCCAAATTGAAGTTAAATTTGACATAGATGCCAATGGTATCCTCTCCATCACTGTTGTAGATAAAGGTACAGGGAAGAAGCAAGATATAACGATTACAGGTGCCAGCACCTTACCCAATGACGAGGTATGTTAGTTGCTGAGGATTTTGCTGTCATTTTATAATACAAATTGTTAACAAATGCATAACTTTGGATTGTTTTTGGAATTAGAGACTCAGTTTTAATCTTATAACGGAGATTAATGTGCTCGCTAGAGATTAAATTAAAATGTAATATTTAACAATTTTATCAGATGTGTTCTTGGTAGTATAATGTTGACGGACAACTGAATGAATTATGCAGGTTGAGAGGATGGTTAAAGAGGCTGAGAAGTTTGCTAAAGAGGACAAGGAAAAGCGAGATGCTATTGACACAAGGAATCAGGCTGATTCAGTCATTTGCCAGAAAAAGAAGCAGTTGAAGGAGTTAAGGGACAAGGTCCCAAGCACAGTCAAAGAAAAGGTTGAGGGAAAATTAAAGGAACTGAAGGATGCAATTGCAGAGGGATCAACCCAAGCAATGAAGGATGCTATAACTGCACTCAATTAGGAAGTTATGATTTCAAAATACTAAAAGTACTGAATTTGGGCTTCAATGACATCACTGATTCTTGTTTGGTGCACCTGAAAGGTACTTTTTATATTAGTTTTATATCAGATTTTTGTTCCTAACTTAAAGATTTAAACATGTCAAATTGCTATGCAACTATTAACTGAACAAATATCCTAAGTCGGACAACATAACCTGATTCTATAATTGATATTTTCTCCATCATTTTCCTTTTTTAGGGAATCTAGGAGTTTATTTTTTCTCTATTATGAATTTCATCATTAGTATATTAAATGTGGGAGAGTTTGTAGAAATATAAATCTGAATTCTCTTTCAAGTTTTCGAGATCATTAGGTTTTAAAAGTGATGGAATGGCTGACATGGTTTTTCGCTGCATTCAGGATATGGATATAGATACTAGGATGTCGGTAACAACATTATGCCTAATTGTTGTATAATGTACGGAAGAATATGATATTACTTAAAACCAACATTTACCCATTTGTACTGACATTTTGACCTGTTGGTTATATAGTCTAACAAGCTATATTATCACTATCTAAAGTTGTTCCTTTAATTTCCATCTTCTGATCTAGCCGCAATAATGTATTTGTATGTTGTAAAATGATGCGGATTTCAAAATAGTGGTTGGTGATAATTTTGACGAGACTGTTTGGGATGAGTCAAAAGATGTTCTCGTTGAGATATGGATACAAGGAAAAATTGTGGCTTAAAACATACTCCAGTTCCTAACCTTCAAGAATTGAGTTTTGCTGTTTCATTCTTTTTGTTCATGTAATTTTCATTTGTCTGGTTACTTTACTACTTTCCATAGAGTCTACTGACCATATGAACAGTGATAGAAATGTAATTCTCTTTCTGCTTGTGGTTCTCTTTTTTCCTATTTGAATTTGTTGACGTTTCACATGGCTTTCCTGGTCAATTTGGCGTTGCATTTATTGTTCTAGTGTGATTATTTTCCATTTGTTGTTGTGAGCAGGTTAGGTTTGGTTATTCGTATTTAATTATAATGAATAAATCTTATTTGGAGCCATATTTCTTCAAGGAGAAATGTTAGTCATAGGTTCACTTAGTCAGACAATTTAATAGGGAAGAGAGACCAGATATAGATTATTGCACCAAATATCTTGATAGCTTCGTTCATTCAAGAAGTTAATAAAATGAAATAATTATTACCTACCCTAATAATAATCACGCACTGATTAAAGAGTTATGAGGTATCTACTTTGGTAGGTGTTAAAAGATACAGAATTTAACATAGAAGATGCAAAAGGTTTTACACAATCTAGATAGCTGTTAAAAGATATAGGAGAATATGATTATTTAAACAATCGAAAAAAATATGATTACTTCACGCAGTCACCTACATTCATTCATTGTATCCTCTCCTCTTGATTCGTTTCAACATTTCAAAAAATTAAATATACCTTCTGCTTTCGTTCCAAGTTCCAACGTTTCAAATAATTAAATACACTTTTTCTCTTTTTAAGAATTAAATGAACAAGACGTAATCAAACATCAATTAAATAATCATGCAACAAAAACGTGTATATGACAACTTACTTTTCTCTCGGTCCAACGAAACAATAAAAATATCTATATTAATGCCACAATTTTTGTTCGCAAAAGTTTACTAGATTGTCATTCACCACCGAGTCCTTTGTTTTACTCTTTCTCTCTCTATGTGAGAAAAATTACGTCTCTCTTCGTCAACCAAAAAAGCATTAGTTTTTTTAGTTCTTCTCCTCCAAAACCAATATCCAAAGAAGATAGTGGCTAACGTGAGTTGAACGTTTCTCCTTCTAATTCTTCTTTTCTAAAATAATATCTCTAGAAGATAGCAACTAATGTGAACTCAACGTTTCTTTTTCTAGTTCTTCTTCTCCAAAACAATATCTCAAGAAGATAGTAGCTAATGTGAACTCAATGGTTGACAATATCAATTCAGAAATACCAACGACTAAGGACTTGCTTGGACAGTTATCAAAAATTCTTGTTCGTAATGATTCACATGCTATTCCACTCCCTCAGATGAAGTTAAAGGTGATATCCGTGCAACTTACAATCTTTTTTTTGGTTGTTGGTTATTAGTTTGTAATTTTTGTTTGAACCTGTTTTCTTTTTTCTTTTGTTAGTGAAAAAAGGGAAGAGCAATCCTTCTTAAAAAAACGATCCTTTTCGTCTCTACCAACATTCTTATCTGACTAAAACCAAGAACAGGAACATCATGAACAAATGCATAGAAGTGAAATGGATGGCAGAAGGACCATGTTTGCTGCTGGATGTGCTGCTTATTATATGTACGTTATGGCTTTGAAATAATCCTAAATGTCCTCCTTATAAAGCTACCATTCTATCTCCATTATTAGCGGTCAAGAAGCCTCGACTTGATTTCAATGCAAGCATTTGATTGCTTGGAGGTGCAGATTTTGTATGTTATAGACTATAAATTTATTTGAATTATTTTGAAGTTCTTGGACTTGTTTTCGTTCCAAGTTATATAGCATTATTTAGGATAAAGTAGTTACCTTCGTCCATTTAGTTGTGATGCACTGATGCAATTGGAATTATTTGTTTCACAAAACATAATCAAATTCTTATTTGGTAGTAGATTAGAATTACTCTTCTCCTTCTCCACCATCAGGTTCTTTCCTTTGATACTACTTCTCATTTCTCAAACATGAGACTTGGCGTCCCTCCAGACAGTTTATTCAACTTGGTTTGGTTTTATCATTTACTCTATTGGGTTGGTGGGTCTTGAGGAAAAATTGATATCTTTTAGTGCCTTTTGGGTTCTTTGTTTCATTTTTTATTCTAGGTCTAGAGAAGTTTTTGGTTGAGAGGCGGGTTTTGGGGCTTCCTTTTCTTTGTGGATGAGAAGGGGTTTTTGGGTTCATGTAGTGAGATTAACAAAGACCTCTTTTAAACAATAAACCGATCTTTTGTTTTGTTATTGTTTCCTATTTCGAACATGGAGTTCTTATTAAATACCGATCCAAAGGTAATTTGTTTTGTCGGGATACTTGTGTGACTTCAACACGATCAGATAGACGTACAACATACCAAATTGGATAATGAACGCTATTAACTGCTTTAGAGAAAACTTTTGTCAGATTGTTTATCAGTTTTTGTGTTGACAAAGAAGAGCCTTGTTTGTGGGTAGTTGAAAAGTTTGGGAGTTTTGATAACCTTTTAAATGCTTACGAAAGGATTAAGCCAACAGACGAGATATTGATGGAAACTTGGCAACTTGTGTTGTACGGTGTAATTAATCTCTTCTCTAGACTAACTGGAAGTTTAACTTGTACTATGTGTTACTGGACACAGTTAATCCTGAGGCAGTCCTTAAAGGTACCAATGTTAATGGTGTCTATGATTGCCATTCTTCAAACAACAATGTTACTTTTTAGCATATCTCTAACTACATACTTCTAGACAATTGTGATGTGCACAATTATGTTGTTTAACCTTCTTCAGCCTGAAAACATCTCAAAAGCCTTACGTGGAGAGCAAGTAGGTACACTTATAAACCAAACTGGAAGAACCTTTAAATGCTCTTTCTTCATTTTGATGCTCCTGTAGTTCCACTTGAACCAAAGTTTTATTTTTAGAATTTGTTGAGATGTGATCTTGGAATTTAGAACTCACCACGAGAAAAATGTTGAGGAATTTGGTGTTAATGTGCCTTAAATTTAGTTACTCAAAGTTTCCTTCTCATGAAAATTGTATCTTAATACTTTAATCTTCACTTATTTGTTGCCTTGTAAAACTTCATATTTTTATTTCCCCTCCCGAAGAAAGCAGCTAAGCTGGTGCAACCCTCATCTAAAAGAGAAGATTTCTCTATTATTCCTGATATGAAATAGAAAGATATCGGTGGCCTTGATTATATAAGGAAAGAATTGGACCTTCATATAATTGGGCGTTTTCATTTCAGGTTTCTTTTGCTAGATTCACATCTTATTAACTAAAGTTGCTTTCATTCCATTTTATTGTCTAAATTTGAAAACATTCTATCTTTTATACACTATAAGTTTCAAACTTTTTAAGATAATCTTATTCATATATCCTTTAAAAGCTTTACTTCACAAGCTGATGTAGTTTTTGGAAATTGCTGATTTTTGAACTATGATTTGTACAGACAAAGACTTTTTTTAATTTTCACTTCTATCTAAAAATGTGATAAAAAATTAATTAAAAAATATTAATCTTTAATAAATTCTACATTTACATACTTTTTAATTCCTAGAATGATTGAGCATTATACCACTGCGCATACGCGCAGTGTTAACCTGCTAGTTCTTATAAATGATCGATAGGAAGGGACACGAAAAGGAAACGAAGCGGGTCAATGAAACCAAAGCCCATAAATAACATCCATTCAGAAGCGGGTCAGAGTTTCGGGTCAGTGTCATCGGCAATTTTGGGTTTCTTGAGCAAAAATCAAGGTGTCACCGTATATATAAAATGCTTCCTCAGATCGCTCGGACCGAAAGCTTTAAAAAATCTGTTTCTTCCGCTCCCCGGAAAATTACAGATTGAATTCGCATATCGGTGTCAAATTCTCGAAACTGAAACCCATGTAAGTTCTTCTTGGAGGTATTGTCATAATTCATTTCATTATGTGGTTCTTTACTTGCTAACCCCTTTTCGCTCTGCTTTTCCTGAACCAGACCATGGCCCCTAATCAATCCTACCACACCCTCTTGAACCCTGAATCTGACTCCCAGAGAACACTGTAAGATACACACTCTCTCTCTCTCTCTCTCTCTATATATATATATGTATTTGTCTGTGTGTGTGTGTGTGTGTGTGTGTGTGTGTGTGTGTGTGTGTGTGTGTGTGTGTGTCTGTGTGTGTCTGTACGTAAATATCGGTTTTTGTAGATGTGTAAGTGTGGAGAGAGGCCACTGTTGTTGAAACATTTGATGATTTCTAGAGGTTGTTTGGAGTGGTAATGCTTATCCGTTTTTTGTTTTCATTTAACTTTTTGGTGGGTGGTAATGTTTTTCACCCCCTCGTCGTAGGTACCCTTATGTGACTGGGACATCTGTGGTGGCTTTGAAATATGAAGATGGTATTTTGATGGCTGCTGATATGGGAGGTCAGTTGCTACCACGCTTTTCTTGTGACGGTTCTTATTTGATTAATGACATTCAGGGTGTTCAACGGTTGGTTTAAGTTTAGGAATTGGGGGTTTGAGTTTTAATAATAATATCTATTCAAGGTGTAAAAGAGCTTATAGTTATATGATAGAATTACGAATTCAATGTGTGACAGAGGTCGAGGGCAAAAAAGATTCAATTTTGTGGTCTCGAAGAAAAGAATGAATTTTAGTGAACTGTAGGGAAGAGAATAGTTATGGGGTTGAAGGAGTGATTTTTGTACTATGTCATTATGATGAATTTGGTGGATATGTCCTCGTTAAGCGTGTCTAAGATATAGGGATTTGGCATGTCCGTTATAAATGATGAAAATTGGAAAATACGACAGTTATGATCACTCTGACTCTCATCCACATCAAACAAGACACATTAGGTTACGATTCTACACAACAAAAAGACACCATTACTCCTGGATCTAGTTTCACTTTCTGTGAGAATTTTCATCCATTTAAAGGATGACATTAATATTGGCACATCATTTGATTTGCTTATTTTCATGTCAGTTTTACTGTATTTCATCATCCTCTCCTATCACATGCCACTCCTTATTATGTCTCTTGGGTTTGGGAATTGTGTTACATTGAGAGTGTACATGTAATTGTGTTACATTGAGAGTGTACGTGTACCCTATATTTGCTAAATGATAATGACGTTCCCTATTAACATATCTGTGCCACTAAAACTGACAGGTTCGTATGGGTCCACCCTTCGATACAAGAGTGTGGAGCGCATGAAGCCAATTGGAAAGCATTCTCTTCTTGGTGCCAGCGGAGAGATCAGTGATTTTCAGGAGATATTGCGCTATCTTGATGAACTTATGTAAGTATTGGTTGATGCAGATTTTTTTTCTTTTTTGACTTTTTATGTTTGCTTTTAGAGTAGAGAATTGGCTATCCACCTGTTAATTTTCTTTGGATTTTGCTTTTCAATCTCCACTTTTCAATTTTTCCGTATTCCATTAGATTCAAACTCCTGATGGGCATGGTTCTGTGCTGTTTTTGTGTTGAC
This sequence comes from Erythroxylum echinodendron, assembly GCA_027575705.1. Taxonomy (NCBI): domain Eukaryota; kingdom Viridiplantae; phylum Streptophyta; class Magnoliopsida; order Malpighiales; family Erythroxylaceae; genus Erythroxylum; species Erythroxylum echinodendron. Next base: position 29,810,352 of record JANZXR010000005.1, read on the forward strand.
AGTCTATATGACAATATGTGGGATGATGGGAACTCCTTGGGGCCCAAGGAGGTGCACAATTACTTGACTCGTATCATGTATAACAGACGGAATAAATTCAATCCGTTGTGGAATACGCTTGTTCTTGGTGGAGTGAAAAATGGACAAAAATATCTCGGCATGGTATATCTGCTTAACATTTTTCCTTTGACAGTCAGTTATATTTTGCCGTGATCGAGTATCTGTGTGAGATGATGAAAAACCTGTTTACAATTAGAGATACTGAATCATCTCAATTTATACTGCCCAGGTTACAATGATAGGAGTAAATTTTGAGGATAATCATGTGGCGACTGGATTTGGGAATCACCTGGCACGACCCATCCTCCGTGATGAGTGGCGTGAGAACTTGAGCTTTGAAGAAGGTGTTAAGTTGTTAGAAAAATGCATGAGAGTGCTTCTCTACCGTGATAGGTCTGCCATCAACAAGCTACAGGTTTGATTCCTTTCTCTGTATAAAGTAGGTTGGTGAATTGAAACTTGATCCTCTCCCTGTTTGGCAGAATTTTTAAGGGAATAACGTGATATCATAAGTTATTCTCGTTCTACTGCACCAGGTTAAGTTGAGTTTCTTAAGTTGCATTTTAAGATTGAAACTATGCATTTTATGGTATAATAAGTCTGGTGGGTTTAAGTACTGTTGCACCACCGATCATATTGTATATTACACTGAAGTTTTATCCTAGTGGCGGTAATTTTTTTCTTGGACTTGATGTCTACAATCTTCAGAAAGTGTTCTCAAGAAACATCATGCATTAATATTTTTCATTTTTTAGATCTTAAATAATCTGGGGTGTTCTAGATGGATAGGCATTAGTGCTAGTTTTTCACTAAACTTAATTCTTTGTGTTCATTTCCCCTGATGCTATATCTGTGCTGCTGGCTATGCATTTCTTTAATTGTGTATCTTGTGACCTTTGCTCATTCACAATTAGGAGTCTCCCTCCCAGCCTTGTAAACTCTTGAGCTTTGGAAAGTTCTTGGAAGTTTTAACTTTTAGTACTAGCATTTCTAGGACAGAACCTATGAAGAAATCTGTTAGCCAAAAGGGTTAAAAATAGAGCTGTATCTTGTGGTTAGGTTTCATGTCAAAGATCAGAGGATATTGCCTTCCTATTGTAAGTAACATGTTGCATTTTCTCATATCTCAGATAGCTAAGATCACAGAAGAAGGTGTAACAATCTCACCACCTTATGGATTGAAGACATCTTGGGAATTGTCAGCATTCAAGAATCCATCAGTTGGTGCTGAAGGATCTTGGTAGATGGCTAGGAAGCAGGGTCTGTTTCCATAACAAAACTGCGAGGCATGTTGAGTTTGGAGTCCTCGAAAAGCTTTCATCCGCATAAAAATTATCTGAACCATGAATACAATCTTCTGTCGCTTGCGTATTTTTTTTTCTCTATGAGCTTGCTACGCTGTCAGCTATGATGTATGCACGTTCAAAATCATTTCATTTGCTAATTTACTGTTCCAAACATTTCTTCCATGAGTGTTCTATTGTTTTACTTAATTGAATGAGAATGGCAATTTGGTGACTTAGCTGTAATGTTACAGTATTTTTCGTTACTTTGCCAAACTTCAGAACTTGAAGAAGATGCTAACTAGTCTAATTGTCCATATTTAAGATCTGCTCTGCCTATCGGTGTTTTTCTACTCTTAAGTTATGGGAACCGGTGGTTGATTTTAATTGTGTAAAAGTCAGAAAGCAATTTCTCGCAAGACACAGGCATGTTGGTCGTCCAAGAGGAGGCTTTCAGCTTAAATCCCTTCGTTACGAGTGATGCTTAAAGTAAGAACCTGTTCTTTTTTTTTTTTAACATACTTAAGTTGACCATCATGTGATCAAATTACGAAAAGGCCGTTGAATGAGGGCTTATCTATGGATCAAAAGTCAAACAGTCGTCGAATTCCTCTTGTCTCTCCCATCTTCTAACTTCGTGAACTTCGTTGGAGGATATGGTGTTCAGATCAAAACTTGCCAGTGAATCCTGGATAGTGTTAGCTTGTTGTTGATGGTGAGATGGGAGATGTTGAATTTCCCCGCTGCAATCGGAATCATTTGGGAGAGATATATGAGCGAAAGGCTGGTTGTTGGATTCCAATTGCAGTGTAAGGATTAACTGTGGCGGCGGCCGATAGAACACCACCATGTCGAAATGTGAGTTTCCGTCGGAGATTTTGGCCAAACAATCGGCGGCTTCATTGAAATTTCTGGTGACATGACGAATTGCCACCAACTCACATTCTCCAGCTCTAGTACACATTTGCAGGTCAGGATTCTTCCCCTGTCACACGTTGTACAGATTGTGGATCACACGTTGTACAGAGTGTGGCATTATGAAAGTCTGAGCTTACCTGATTAAAGAATGAACCTGGATCTGACGGGGTGAAAGTGAGACACTGAGCATATTGCTTGTGCTTTAGTAAATGATGGACCTTCTTACTAAAAAGGAGTTAGCCTAATGAGAGTCCCTCTTCCGTCGACGTGGGAACGCGCTCTTAAAGGTCATAATCTTGCAAAACTTCAGTTAAAAAAAAAGGTAATTGAACAAGAAAAGACAAACAAACCTCGAGGTCGAGGGAGTGTCCTGAATGAGTTATATGGACATGAAAGGTTTACTCTGCGGGAGAAATGATACCGACGCAACACCGGGGATTGATATGCGACGGTGTCATATCTCCTGCGAAGCAAGCCTTCCAATGCACCTTACAGTGCTCCCACTCCTCCCGATAAACTAAATATAAGGAGCAGACTCTTCGTTCTTCTTCGTCATCCCATATATAGAGGTAACTAGCACTGCAACTCGCTCTGTGCTTCACGTTGAATATTCGTTGCTATCCGGACTGGCACAATCATATGGCGCTTATTATTTGTGCTCTTTTGTAGCATTCAATTGTTACGAGTACATCTTACATCAGCTGCGACGCAAGTGTACTCCATCTCCACCCTGTAATTGACGGTAGGCGACAAATTTGAAAAATAAAGCGCTACTTGCAATTCCTGGACATTGCATGGATATATGAATGATAAGATATGGAAACCCATTTTCGTAATTGTGAAAAATCTGTCGCATCAATTCAACAAAACTCGGTCTGGTAGCATCTGAATTATTGGTACTAAGTAGCTTGTATGTATATTTCTCATTTTTCAGGCTGAGCAATCAACTGCAGTTACTTTCACAGGCCATAACTGAACTGGTAGGGCTAACCAAAACCATATTTTACTGAAGAAAGGAACAAAATTGAAGAACTTATGTCTGTTACTGCTCATGGACATGGACATGATCATTCTCTACCTTAGTAGTAAAAACACATTAATGAAACTGACGGGGGCTTCCATTTGGCAGTCGGAACTGGGAAGTGGTTTAGTGTCAACCTTTCAATAGTCTTAAACGGTTGGCTGGATCCCACAAGCTTAACAATTATGAATTACCCTAAAATTATTTATTGCTTGTCGTAGATGCCTTGCTCTTTAAGCTCTTGTCGTTAATCAGTGTCATAACATTATTGTTTAAAGTGAGTCTGTTTGCCCAGGATGGATGATTTACTGGCGAGGAAGTCAGCTTAAAAGTGTTTTCAAGTCCTTTTGTCGGAGGTCAAATTCGCAAATTGACCATACTTTTGCCGATTCGTCCTTAATATTTCAGGTATGTTAGTACAAGTGTAGAAAAATGTGATCTCATCAATTAGTACTGGATCATAGACTATTTCTAAGTCGCTAGTTTGACATATTATTTATTTAGAAGAGTTATTTGAATTTTTTATAATCTTAAATTTTTTTAAGGATAATAGACTTTTTAAATAGTGATAATTAAATTGATACTATCACCGAATTTTAATTTAGTGACTTGCTAAATGATTTATTAAAATATATGATTGGTGGATCATTATTAGAATTGATAATGATTCTGACTAAAGGTAGCAATGGGTCGATCTATGGCTCATCTTCATCAATTTTTTTAAAATTAAAATTGTACAATAATGTTTTTTAATTAGATTCGGGCCTGAGTTAAGCCTACCTGAGGCCCAATTACTCTTTTAAGCAAAACGACATAAAAAATGTTGTTAAAATAGTTAAGTCTCGAGACGACCTGAGCCTGAGCCTAACTCACAAACCGACCCATTAAAAACACTTGATCTAAGCCCATGGGCCGCCCATTACTACCCCTAATTTTGACTTAATTCAATTTTTTATAAGGTTAAACTTGATTTGAAATTGAAAATTTTTATTTAAATTTAAATTAGGTTCAATGTTTAATAACTTTTTCTAGTGACTAAAGCCAAATTTAGACCTTTTTTCAATTAACTTTAGCTATTACTTGATCTAAATAGTTTAGTTACTACGCATTCAAAAGTTCTCACCTCATCGCGCAGATGAGTTGATAAGGGGCTTTCTTGGCTAAAGTGAGATCGTATGTTCAAACCCCCTCTCATGTGTACATCCGTTTAAAATTTGGGGCCAGAGCTTTGCCTCTTGCAAGGAACCTATCCGACTCGAGCGGAGATTAGTCTGAGTGTGGATGACTTAAAAGTGCTTTCCCAAAGTTGAGACCTGCCTAAGATATCTTGTGGGCAACCCAAAAAAAAGTTCCAAATTCTATCATTGTAAAGTGAAAAAAAAGTGGGTCAAAATTTATTAAGCGATTTCATCCTTTTAAATGTTAGCTTTAGATATGATAAAAGATATGACTTTGTAATTTATTAAGTAATTTCATATTATAAAGATAAATACTTTATTAAATAGATATATATTTATTAATTAAAAAAAACTCAAATCTTCATCTGCCAATTTTATTTAAAATAAATACACTCCATTTAAAATGATAAAAATTCAAAATAACTAAAATTTTTTAATACTTTTACTTTAATTTTTTAAATTTAACATCTTATTTTTTTGGTCAATTAAGTCCTATATTTTTTTTTATAATCTTATCAATTGAATTAGATGATTGATGTATATGCATTGTCAACTTACATTTAATAGAGTTGAAACTTGAAAGATCGATATCGAATGCTCAGCGGAGACAAAAAATTGCAATCCTAAATTCATTTGTTGCATTTAATATTCATTACTCATAGCAAGAACAAGCAAAAACAAAAACTTGAAATTTGTGGGGATTAATCGGTAATGAACCTCGAAAATATAAAATCTCTATGTACTCTACGCCAAAAAATACGTCCCGCTTTTAACACTTGATATAACTATGTTTAATTTTGAAGAACCCTTTATTTAAGAATAGAGAAAACAAACTTTCTTTTCTTTTTCTCTTGTTGATTTATAACGTAAAAAAAAAAGAGAGAGAGAGACCGTATATCTTACTCTCTCTTCTTTTTCGTTATTTTAACGTATATAGTAAAAGAGTATGTCCCTTACTCTATTCACTACGTATATTTAATTTCCATCTTTTAAAATGAATAACTAACTTGTTTTTGTGAAATGCCAAAAATGATGGTAACTCCTCCTTTTTTTAATTTAAAAAGGAAATAAAATAAAATAATTTTATTTTATTCATTTATTTTGCAAAAGAGAGTTTCCAATATTAATAATATTTTCTGTGCTAGCAAAAAATATAATAATATACTATATAGATTATTTAGTAAATTATCTCATAATAAATTAAATAATCATAAACAAGAAATATTACACTCATAAGTGTGTGACCGCATAAATTTATTACTAAGCCGGTAGTAATTAATCCAATTAATTACTAATCAAGATTGACGTCTAACAACACTCCTTAATGACCAGATAGTGTGAAGTAACAACCTTACAAAGACGGAATCTGGTTAAGGCTAATGTATTATTACCATCTATCATTACAACTCCAGATTATCCTAAGGTATGCTTTAATTGTCAAACCCTATTAGATAACTAACTATATTATATGTCGATCATTAATGATTAGTGAATGACTTAAGAAACTCCTTTCCTCACTTATTCAATCGCCTTGGCTAAGGTCTTGAAACAACCATTAAGATCAATGATAGCATAAAGCTCAAACTCATTACTTAGAGTCGATGGATTCTATCTTAGCTCACCACTAATCAGATAGATACTTAACTATATCTAATGATCATTCAACTAGCTTTTTTACACACTAGGTGTTTGACATCAAAACATAATAAGTGACCTATTGATTACTATGGTGATCTCAGGTCAAAGGAAAAATATACATTTAAATCCTTATGAGAATATCCCATTTGACAGTTCATAAGTAATATCAACCATTGAGAATTCTCAGTTTGGTCAGTTCAATGATCATATCTCCATATACATCATATATATATGTAAACTTAGTAAATAAGATCTACTAATATCCATCCAATAGATACTATTACATACATATTAATCTAACCAGATCATTAAAGTCCTTATTTGATGATCCTATGATTAAGAACACTTTTAGATTAAACCCTACAAACTTGACTATCATTACCATAATCTCCATTATGATGGCAAGCGTATAAATTTAATCAAGGAATTATTATATTAAGATAAAAAATAAACATAATATGATAATATAATCATTTTCCATATTATTAAACAAAGTTAATAATTACATAACGATTGGTCATGGACATAATTCCAACATTCTCCCACTTGACCTAGACCCAATAAGTCATGAACTTTAATCCTATTTTCCATTTGTGCTTATCAAACTCCTTTGATCCAAATGCCTTAATGAAGGGATCTGCAACATTCTCCTTTCCTTCAGCTATGTATTATGCTTCAGTAACTGAATCAACTACAATAGCTTACTTGGAACTTTTCCAACTCATTACTCCTTTATTCAAGGTGAACATATAACTAGAGGTAAATTTGCTATCATCCTTATCTGTTACAAGGCTAACATTAGTACAGCCTATTAACTTTAATTCATAATCTCCGTATATGAGGAATTGGTCTTTAGTTCTTCTTAAGTACTTAAGGATGATTTTAACCACTTTCCAATATTCCTCACAAGATTACCTTGATATCTGCACGTTATTCCTAGTGCGTAGGCTACATTTGGCCTTGTACATGTCATGGTATACATGATAGCTCCCACTACGCTGGCATATGGGACCCCACTCATGCGCTCTCTTTCTTCTATGTTTTAGGACAATCCTCCCTACTAAGAGAAATTCCAGTGCCTATCAGTAGGTAACCTTTTTTGGAATTTTCTATGTGATACCTTTTTAAGATAGTATCAATGTATATGGATTGGGAGAGCCTTAGCAGCTTCCTTAATCTATCTCTATAGATTTTGATTCCAAGAATGTAAGCTGCTTCTCCTAAATCCTTCATGGAGAACTATTTAGATAGTCAAATCTTTGTCTTTTGCATGGCTGGTACATCATTTCCTATTAGCAATATGTCTTCTATATACAGCACTAGGAAAATAATTGTGCTCCCACTAACCTTCTTGTACATACATGGCTCTTCTTCGCATCTAATAAAATCAAACCTTTCAATTATTATATTGAAGTGAATATTTCGACTTCGTGAAGCTTGCTTTAATCCATAAATGGATCTCTGTAGCTTACATATTTTATTAGGAGTAGATGGCATTGTGAAACCTTCAGGTTGAGTTATATAGACATCTTCCTTGAGCTCTCCATTAAGAAAAGTTGTTTTCACATCCATTTTCCATATCTCATAATCATAATATGTAGCTATAACAAGTAGAATCTGAATAGATTTAAGCATTGCCACAGAGGAAAAAGTTTTATCATAATCAATACATTCTTTTTTATTATATCCCTTGGCAACAAGACAGGCTTTATAGGTTTTAACCTTCCCATCTTCTCTAATCTTTTTCTTAAATACCCATTTATATCCTATGGGTTTTATATCCTTTGAGGGATCAACCAAAATCCACACTTTGTTGATTCTCATGAATTCTAACTCAGATTTCATGGCTTTAATCCACTTCTCATGATCTGGACTTGCCATAGCCTCTTTGTGAGCCTCAGGGTTATCATCAATATTTGTGATATCATTAATATGATTATCCTTGTCACCTTGCACCATTAGGTTTAATCTATTTGGTGCACGATGATCCCTAATAGACCTTCTAAGAGGCACATATATAATAGGTTCTTCCTCTACTTGATCTTATTATTGCACTAGTTTCGGGACATGTTCATTAACCGGTCCATTCTCCTTAATGGTTGAGACTGATACCTTTTGTGTCAACTTCAAGACATCAAGTAAAGGCTGCTCAACATGCATCTGATGCTCGAGCTTGTGTTGACTTATCAGAATCTTGAATTTCATCAAGATCTATTTCTACACCATGACTTCCACTATTAAGGAACTCCCTTTCTAAAAAGGTTGCATTTTTGGTCACAAACACTTTATATTCAAAAGGGTGATAGAAATAGTATCCTATAGTTTCCTTGGGATAGCCAATAAATCTACACTTGTCAGAAATGCAAAAAAACCAAACCGATCAAGTAAAAACAAAAAAAGTTTATATTTTTTATACTTCTAACTCTAGGTACATAACGTAAGTTTGCAACTTTGCAAGTATAACAATCATCCAATAGGTCCTAAAATAAAATAAAAATATTGAACATGTACTAAAATTGACCTAAATTTTAAGGCCTAAGATTAGGGCTCAAATTGATTAAAGTAATCAAATCGAACCGAACAGCAAGGCAAACCAAAAATTTGGTTTTATCTAACATTCGGTTCGGTTCAATTTTCTTGTTCCATAAAATCGATTATTCAGTTTGGTCTAAAAAATAGCTGAAAACTGATCGAACCAAACCATGCCCACCCCTAGAAACAATGTTCTAAACAAACTTAGGAACATAATAACAATATTTTAATAATAAAGTCTTTCCCGTAGGCATAACAAGGGAAATAGTTGCTACAGCTAGGGCAGCAACACTTGCTCCATTCCTAACTTGTAGCTTGAATTCTCCCTTCTTTAATCTCATACTAATCCTTAGACCCTGCAACAAACTGCAGATATTAAAGCTACTATCAGTATGTAATACCCATATAGTAGAATCAATAGTAGTTAAAGAAAACATGAAAACATTTTTCATAAACATCCCACCTTGTTTTTTGCCTTTCAAAGTAGCCAAATACTCTAGGTAGGTCCTCTTCCAGTGTCCCTTCTTTGTACAAAAGAAACATTTTGCATTCTTTTGATCAACTTTCTTCTCCTTAGCCTTGGATTTGTTCCAAACACCCTTAGGTGCAAGATGAATTTTCTTGGGCTTTTTCTTGCCCTTCTACTTGCGCTTAGAGGAGTTACCAACCAGGTTCACAGGCCCTGACACTTTCACCTTCTCAAACGATGCTACTTGATTTTCATAATCGATCAATAAGTTGAGCATTTCATGAAGATCACATTCCATCTTGTTCCTATTAAAGTTAACAATGAACGGTGAAAAAATATCAATAAGAGACTATAAAATCAAATCTTGTGACAGCTCTTTCCCTAGTGAACACCCTAATTTCTCAAGTTGTTCTAAAAGATCAATCATCTTAAGAACATAGGATCCCTCAGGAGATTTAGGCTTCATTTCATACTTGAATAGGAATTTAGATAACTAGTATCTAGCAGCCCTACTTTGTGGCCTATACATCTTCTTAAAATGCTCAATGATCTTTAGAGGATTTATACCTTCATGCTGCCTTTGGAGTTCAGAACTCATTGATGCCAGAATAATGCAATTGGCATTAGTACTTTGTTCATTGTACTTAAAATATGCATCCAATGCTTAGCATCATCAACTCCTCAGGAAGTGCTTCCTTCATGGGTTAATTGATCACATCGATAAGTTTTTTGTGCATGAGAATAATTCTCAGATTGCGGTACCAATCAACAAAATTGTTACCAACTAGCTTGTTAGCATCAAGAATGCTTCGCAGTGATATAGTAGATATTTTGAGAAATCTAATAATAAAAAGAAAAATACCAAAACAAGAACACAATCATATATCATTAAGATATGGACTTTTATCTAAATGATATTAAAAAACTTTAAAACATGAATGAGCCCCTTGGTTGTCACTAAGAGTGTGATTACATAAGTTCATCACTAAGCTGGTAGTAATTAATCCAATTAATTACTAATCAAGGTTGACATCTAAAAATACTCCTCAAAGATCAAATAGTGTGAAGTAATAACCTTACAAAGACGGAACCTGGTTAAGGATAATGTATTATTACTTTCCATCATTACAACTCCGGATTATCCTACAGTATGGTTTAACTATCAAACCCTATTAGATAACCAACTATGTTACATGTAGATCATTAATGATTAATGAATGACTTAAGAAACTCCTTTCCTCACTCATTCAATTGCCCTGGCCAAGGTTTTGAAACAAAAATTAAGATCAATGACAACATAGAACTCAAACTCATTACCTAGAGTCGATGGATCTCATCTTGACTCACCACTAATTAGATAGGTACTTAATTATATCCAATGATCATTCAACTAGCATTTTTACACACTAAGTGTCCAAGATCAAAACATAATAAGTGACCTATTGATTACTATAATAATCTCAGGTCAAAGGAAAAATATACATTTAAATCCTTATGAGAATATCCCACTTGATAGTTCATAGGTAATATTAACCATTGGGAATTCTCAGTTTGGATAGTTCAATGATCATATCTCCACATGCATCATCTATATATGTAAACTTAGTAAATGAGATCTGCTAATATCTATCCAATAAATACTATTACATACATATTGATCTAACCAGATCATTAAAGTCCTTATTTGATGATCTTACGATCAAGAACACTTTTAGATTAAACCCTAAAAACTTGACTCTCATTATCATAATCTCCATTATGATAGCAAGTGTATAAATTTAATCAAGGACTTATCACATTAGGATAAAAACAATAAACATAATATGATAATATAATAATTTACCATATTATTAAACAAAGTCAATAATCACAAAACAAAGGTGTTCAATCAATTACATAACGATTGGGCCATGGGTGTAATTCCAACAAACCTACATCAGTAGTTTATATGGACTTCCTTTTTTTTTTAAATCCTCTTAATTATCTCTTATTCTTATAATTTTGCTTTTGCTCCTTTTTTGAAAAAAATTTGATCACCTTCTTATGTCTTGCTTTAGTAGTAAATTTATATCTTATTTAAAAAATGTAAAAAAAAGACTCAAATCATTCAGAAGTATCAATACATAAACCATCTTCAATTTCTACATAGACCATAATTCTATGCTGGATCATATTCATCACCAAACCTATCAATCAAATACAAGTGATATCATTCTAACGTCATTCCCTTTAATTATACTGAAGTTATTTGAACCTTAATTTCCTTTGGAATATTTTTTATTTAAATAATTTTACATATGTATATTCGTATTTAAACATTCGATCCATCAAAAATAAGATCATTGAGGTTCGTAAATTCACCTAAAGCAACAATAGCCAATGAAGCTTGATAAGTAATAAGAAATTGTTCTTGTTTTCTTATTTCTCACCATCTTACAAGTTTAAGAATTTAAGATTTTAGTGGAGTGGTAGACAATAACAAAATAAGCCTAGGATGAACTATTCTGATACCGTTTATTTTGTAAATTTTTAGTAAAGGAGAAGAGAAGAACAGAGAAGAAGAAAAAAAGTAAAGAGAGAGACCACATAGAAGAGAGGAAATATATAATGTTTAATTCATGTACGTTTTCTTATGAAACCACTATACTAATTGACATACCAATTCTTTTTATATATAATAATTCCATTTACTTAAAAAAACTTATATGTAAGGTTTGATAGAAAATTTATTAAAATCAAGTTATGAAGATCTCCATAAAGACTAAAAAAAGAAAGGGATAATATATTCTCCCTTTCAACATTTTTTCAATTTAGTGCTCCAACTTCTAAAAATTTCAATTAAGTTGTCAATCTTTTATAATCTCAACAACTTAGTTCAAAATGCTAGTGCTATTAATATTTTGCTTATTTGGTTAATGGATTCTTTTTTTTCCATGACATATAGGCATCTACGGAAAAAATTAATTGCCAACTAATCATCTATATAGACTAAAACACCCAACTCATAACCTTTTTTTTTACATTTGGTTTGGTTATATGTTTTAGTCCACATAGATGATTAGCTACAATTAAATTTTCACGTGAACATTTGCATCTCATGAACAAAAAAGATTTCATTAGCCAAATAAGTAAAATACTAACATATTTAATGTTTTGAATAAGTTGTTAAGGTTATAAAAGGTTGATTTGAAAATTTTAAAAGCTTGAGCATTAAATTGAAAAAATCATAAAAAGTTAGGTACTTTAGATTTTGTTATCCCTAAAAAGAAACAACCATCCTCCTCTTATTAACAAATTTTTTTAATCATATATTTACAATTGTCTTGACTTTTAGGCTTTAGTTTTTTTATTCATTAATTCAATGCTCATCATAGAAAGGTGTGCTCATAAAACCAGCTAAGCAAAATTCTTGATCAATTGCCTTTCCCTTGTAGGGGCTTCGAAAGGGCATGTCCCTCTAGACTAATGATAACAAGTTTTATCATTTTTTGTCCTAAAAATATAATATCTCCACTTTTTACATGGATTATAGCTATGGCACTAAGAGACTTACACTGCTATACTCCATATAGTAGTGGCTCATTATTAATCTAAAACAATCCCTTGCATGATAGGAAAAACTTGAATAAATTTACACCTTTATCCTTCATCTTAACTTCTATTTTCCTTAAAACAACTTCGTTCTACTTAGTGATAACCATAATCTACATAAGGATTCATTGCCTTCTTTTTATAGACTTCAAAACTATCAATTAAACTACCATTTACTATTATAACAAAATTAATATCTATTATAGTCCCTCATACTAATACTAAAACTTGACCACTAGAAAAATCATCACTAGTCTTAATGCCCATAAACTCTATGGCTACGTGTGCTTGCGGATACATTAATCTTAGCACCACACATTCTCCAACAATCAATTATATTCTTGTCATTAAACTAATTTTTTTTTACCCATCTTGCAAAGTCAAATCATCATGTCTTTCATTTGTTTTGTCAACTTCTCATCACTTGATTTGTTGTCTTCATAATCACAATCATTATTACACTAATAAAGTCCTCATTAATATCAACAAACTCATATTTCTAGTTAGTTGTATTGGAAAGGAATGGCAAAGGTATCCTAATACAGGAAGGTCTCTAATAATAACATATAGTCATAACTTTCTCTTATTTTATTGCTAACATATAAGCTTCTTGTAAATATTTAAACTTGAGCCACCTAATTTGTAATTTCAATTTTGGATTATTCCTTTGTGAAATAAATAATAAGGTAAAGACCGATTATCATAATCTTGAGAAAAAAATATATCAAAAATGGTGCAATAATCTTTAACAAACCTATTTATATTATGTTCTTCAATTCTTTTTGTTGAACTAAATGAGGTTCTGATTGATATTTTGATGGTAACAAAACATAAGTACTAGTAATAGGTTTATTATTTTGATAAGAAGGAATATGAGAACAATGTGTAGTTATAAACTTAATAAGATAGTTCATGAAGTTGATAAAATAAAAAATGAAGATTGTAACTTACAAAGTGAAGACCAAGTTAGGAACAAAAGAAGAACAATGAACATCAAGGTTATTCTTTAGTTTGTAATATTAATTGTAATCTCATTTAGTCACTTTGATGTTCTAAAAGGCTCATCATATATAAACAGTTCATATCACATTATTGTATAAGTCTTTTCATATATTAAGAGGAATTGAAGTTTTTAGTTTTGATAAATCTGTTGATCTTTTAAACACTCTTTATGAAACATTTTGAGAAGAAATTAAATCATAATTGCATTAAAATAATTTAGTTTGAGTATTTAAAGTTATTAAAATCATATTTTTAGAGGGATTAGTTGACCTATATGGGTTATTTGTCATCCTATATAATTTAAAGTTGTCAAATTTAGTGTACCAGAGTTTATTATAACGTTAATTGATACATGAATCGACCAACATATCATATTAGTCAATTAATATGCCTATAAATTGACTAATTCCTCAACAACTAGTGAATATGCATATTCAATGTATATTAGTTGACCAATATACTATAATGGTCGATCAATGTTTTGTAACTAGTTGTTATAACAATTAGTTTTTGGCTCTAATGGCTAGAAAATGTTCCAAAATCCTATAAATATGTATTTTCTCCCTAGTTTTAACATAAAAAAGCATTTTGGTATTCTTTTACACACATTCTAAGTATTTTTTAATCATTTGAGCATTATTATCTCATATTTGTGTCAACATTACTATCTTGGTGTAAATAGATCACAAAGGAAGAAATTAAAAAATTTTGAGGGAGATGAAGAGCGAAAGGGCAGTAAGACTGGATGAGATAGCCATAGAGGTATGGAAGAGTCAAGGGGACGAAGGTATTACTTGGCCAATCAAGCTTTTTAATGTGATCTTTGAGTCTACAAAAATATCAGATGAATGGAGACTGAGTATGTTAATTCCTCTTTACAAGTACAAAGGGGACATCTAAAATTGTAACAACTATAGAGGCATCAAACTACTTAGTCACACCATTAAGTTGAGGGAGAAGGTAGTTGAGAAGAGAGTAAGAAAGGTGGCTTCTATATTGGAAAACCAATTTGGCTTTACGCCACTAAGGTCCACGACAGAAGCTTTAGATCTCCTTAGAAGATTAATGGAATACTACAAGAAAAGACAGAAAAATTTGCACATGGTTTTTATTGATTTAGAGAAGGTATATGACATGGTTCCTAAGGAAATCTTATGGAGTTGTTTAGAGGTTAAGGGAGTTCCTATGACTTATAAAAGGGTGATAAGAGATATGTATGAAGGAGCAATGGCTAGAGTAAGGACTATAAGAGGAGATGCTAAGAATTTTTCTATTGGTATTAGGCTACACCAAGGCTCCATATTAAGCCATTTTCTGTTCGCAGTTGTGATGGATGAGCTTACCAAGAATATTCAAGGAGATGTGCCTTGGTGTATGTTATTTGCTAATGGTATTGTCTTAGTAGATGAGAGAAGAGAGGGAGTCAATGTCAAGCTAGAATGTTGGAGAGAAATATTAGAGTCAAAAGGTTTTTAAGTGAGTAGAACTAAGACTGAGTACTTAAAATATAACTTTTCAAGCCATCAGGTGGCTACCGATGTGGAGTTAAAGATTAGATCAAAAGTTCTACCATAGAAGTCGTGTTTTAAGTACCTAGATTCTATCATCCAAAGCAATTGAGAGATTGATCAAGATATAGTCCATCGTATTAGATCAGGGTAGCTCATATGTAGGAGTGCACCAGAAGTTTTATGTTACAAAAAGATATTAATCAAGCTCAATGGTAAATTCATAGCTTAGCAATTAGCCCAACCATGTTATATGGGGTGGAGTGTTGAACCATCAAACAAATACATAATAATACGCTTATGGTGATGAAGATGAAGATGCTCCAGTGGATGTGTAACCTTACCGAAAGACATGAGGTTAAAAATTAAATGGTAAGAGACAAATTAAAAGTGGTTGGTATTAATTACAAATTGAGAGAGACAAGGCTTAAGTGATTCAGACATGTTAAGAGGAGATATCCTAACATCCCAATGAGAAGATGTGAGAAAATAATACTTAGAGACTGTAAAACGAAAAAGGGAAGGCCTAAAAAGAACTAGGAGAAAGTGATCAAATATGGCTCGGTTGGATCTTACCGAGAACTTAGCTCATAGTAGGAAATTTTGATGTACTAGGACATGGGTAAAAGATCTCTCTTAAAGAGGACATTCACGTTCTTTTAGGATATACTAAATTGTGTCCTTTGCATTACTGCATAGTATTTACCTCTTAGAATGTCTAGCTTAATTAGCTTATATTGGGTCAGAATTGCTCCTGTAAAAGTCTTTTTTGGTTGGTATATTTATTTTACCTTTTGACTTAATTGGAATTACTCTTGTACGGGTCTTTTCTTGTATGTATTTTCATCGTGCCATTTATTGTTAAGCTTTACACGTTCTATATGTTCATTATTTTGGGTTGCCATACCTATTTTTTAGTATTATGATTATTCAATATCTTTATTCGTTATTTATATTTATGTATTTAGTTATTTTATTACCTTCTGTTTTTTTATTTGATTAATTGATTGATTTTTTTTTTTTGTATATGTATGCAAATCTATTTACAATTTTGTAGTATCTTCATGATACATTGCATACAGGTCTATTAAAAATAACCCTTCTACTAGGTAGTGATAACGCTGCATATTACCGAACCTTTGAAGACCCCACATCTTAGCGGGACTTCAACTGGGTGTTAATGATGATGATGATGTGTGTGAGTAAGCCTTGTTGAAAATATCAAGTGATAAAGTCAGGTATTTTGAGTTATAATATTTTGTTGGGGTATTATATTATTATACTTCAAAGTGTTCTAAGTAGAATTAAGGTTCTTTTTTACCATAAAGGAATATTATAAAAACGTTTCTTTTTATCAAGAAAAATTTGTACAAAGGTTATTCTTCATCTTAAAAAGAATTATAGTGGAATTTAAAGAAGAGTTTTAAGAGTGAATGTAGGCCAAAGTTCTTTGCCAAACCACTATAAATATGTTTGCATTCCCTCTTCCCCATCCTCTTAAAACTATTGTTCAATTGTTTTTATATTAATCAATTTCCTCATCCTTGTTTATGTTAATTGTTGTTAATTGAGTACATTAGATATATAAGTTTGTTAAAATTTGAAAAATTCACTGTCTCTCCTGAGATCTACTTTTATTGAATCATATTCATCGTCAAAACTTGTTAATTAAAGTCAAAACATACTCCCTCCATTTTATATCATTATTAATCATTATATTATTCAAATAGCAGAATTGATATCATTATAACATCATTCCCTTCAAATATAATGAAGTCACTTTAACCTTATTCTCTTTTGGAGTATTCTTAATTAAAAATAATTATTAGAAGTGTATACCCATATTCGAATCATCATACTTCAAAAATAAGAATAATAAAATTAACACATTCACTTAAAGCAATAATCATTGCTGAAATCTTTAGTCATAACACATGATGAATGATATTTTGGTTCTTTTATTTGTCAAGATATTGGAAATGTAAAAAAAAAAAGTAAGATTTTAATAGAGTGATAGATACTATATAATAAACTAAGAATGAACGACTTCAACCATATTTATTGGATAAACTTTTTTAAAGAAAAAGAGACAAAAAATAACAAATAAAAAAGAAATAAAAAGAGGATAGGAAAAAGAAAGAAAAACACATAAAAAAGAGAGAAGATAAAATTA
>JANZXR010000005.1:29844202-29869551 GCA_027575705.1 Erythroxylum echinodendron
CAATGAGACTAATAAAAGGGGAGTTTTGAGAGGATAACCCGAAAGTGATCAAGGTGTTGTCTCTGGAAGATAATTTATGCAGTAAGATATTCTGTATGCATGAAAGTAACAGAGTTGGTATCAAAGCTAGCATGAATAATCTGGTAAGTCTGAGTTAGGCTCCGCAAACAGGGTCTAACAGATGTGGTATCAGAACAAATAAGTAAGTCCGAGTTAGGCTCGGGAAACTGGGTCTAACAATGAGAGGCAACCTTGCCCTTCCTTTTCATAGATAAAAGACCACCTTTCCTATCTTTAGACACCTGGACTCATCTCTAATTAAAGCACCTTGGTTTTGTAGAGGTTTTACTCAATGATGAAAAGTTTTTCCTCTTCAATTTTTTGACTTTTAATTAGGCTCAAAATGTATTAGAATATGGTTTTTGTCACTATAATGTAAAACCTTTTTTTCGTCAACCTAGGAACCTAAAATCAAGCTCTAACATCTAAAGTAGAAGCAGGTTCCATTATGGTTGAAGATACATAATGTCCTTCTTGAATATTGGATAACCAAAGGCTTAAGCCATTTGGCAAGCTTCATTAGTAAGCCATTGTGTCTTGATGAAGCAAAAGCTAACATGAAAATAATGATTTATGCATATGTTTATGTATTGAATGATATTAATAAAGAGATTTTAGAAACAATTCCTTTACTTAGAGTAGATGATGAAGACACGATCTTTGAAGACAATGTCTTTGTCACTTAAATATAGAGGCCATATAAGATGCAACAGAAGCAAGCTTAGGGACCAATTCAAAAGCATTTTCAGATAAGTGAATACATGGAACTCATATGGATACATCCTAACCATGAATTTAATAATTAATAATGATACAAAATCTATAGTGACAATGGAAACCTTAAATGAGCAACCAACATTAAATTAGAATGGAAAAATACTTAGCAATAAATGATTTTCCCTATCTATAAAAAGGAAGTCCAACAATATGACATCATCCGTAAACTCTGTGTTAAAATATTACAAAATTCTATGGGGATTACATTAGAGAATAGTTTTACTCAAGAAACATAGAGATTGGTAGGAGTCTTAGAGTAACAAACTCAAACTCTTTTAAAAGCTAAAGAAATAATAAACAACAAGCTAAGAATCATTGGTACCTTGTGAACAAGACATCACTAGAATAGATAAAAATAAAAGTTTCAAGAGAGTTTCTAGAAGAAACTATAGAAGGAAACATAAAGCATTAGCTTACTACAAATATGGATCCTAGCATGGAATACTAAAGGGCTTAATAGTCCCAATAAACAACAAATGGTTTTTGTTATATTTAAGACACTAACCCTCTTCTTATAAGTCTTTTTCAAACTAAAACCAGTTAGAGAAATTTTAAACACCTAAGCTTCCTCAAGAGACATTTTCTATCATCACACCATCACCATAATGGAAGACTGATAGTGGTTTACGATCTTAGTACATTA
The DNA here is from genome assembly GCA_027575705.1 of Erythroxylum echinodendron. Lineage (NCBI taxonomy): Eukaryota > Viridiplantae > Streptophyta > Magnoliopsida > Malpighiales > Erythroxylaceae > Erythroxylum > Erythroxylum echinodendron. Next base: position 29,845,683 of record JANZXR010000005.1, read on the forward strand.
GAGACTTCTACCTTAGCCATCAAGGATTAGATTATTCACATGCATATCAAAATGAAACAACTAAATTATAGTTTTTACATCTCATTTTTCTATTGCTTCAATTGAAATTTTCAAAGGATTACTATGTGGAATAAGCTAAATGAGTTTGGCATTGATATGAATGAACTTTAGCTGAATATAGGAGACTTTAATAACATATGACACTTTGATAAGATAGAAGGAAATCTTATCCTAAGGAACCATTATGATGAACTCAGGAACTATGTCAATCTTCTTTAAGTCATTGATCTTAGAATGGAGGGACACTTTTACATATGGAAAAATAAACAAAAAGGGAATTGGTTCTTATAATCCAAAAGGTAAAGCATCTCTTAACAATCATCTTATCAAATCACATTCCTATCCCAGTATAAATCATTTTCAATCATCAAAAAAGAAACATCCCCTATATATTTAACAACTATCTAGTTGATGTAGATAGATTTAAAGATGCATTTGTTAAGAGGACTTACTAATATTTAAGGAAACAAGCTTTATAATTGTTGGAAATTTAAATTTTTAAACATAGTGAAGGCTTAGATACTTAATTGGTTATTAAAGAAGAAAAATTTTAACTTAAGAGAATCCAAAATGTTCTTTATGATACCCTTGATGATCTGGAACTCTAAGGAGGAATAATTAGCCCTACATCATTACAACTAAGTTATTAAATTCAACTTGTCACTCATTAAGCAAAGGTTAAGAATATTATGTTGAAAATTGGTGGAAAAAATAGGGTTTTTTTAAAATAAATCTTTTTATCATGAAACAATTCTGTTAGTTTCTTACTAACTTCAAGAGAAAAATTACACAACAAAGCCTACTTATTCTTCTTCAACATCATTAGTAGATCATTAGTAGTAAGAATTCCCTATGAATGAAATTGATATATGCATATTACATAAGAAATAGGAGCTTTTAACGTCTCAAATCAAAGGAAAATACTTCATGGATAATAATTCACATTCTCAAACTTAGTCAAAAATTCATATTGGAGTTCGTATACAAAATTGGCAACAAACATTCAAATTCATTTTAAAACAATAATTGGTCCATAATTGGGCCATCAAGTGAATCTCTTCAAAATGCAATTTACATCTTCACATAACATGTTGATATCCAACTTTGTACATACAAGCAATCTAATTATTCAGCTCTCTTTAGGTAAGAAAACCAAATAAGATGGAATAGACACTGCACAGAAAGCTTTACAAATGATTCTTGTAGAAGAATATTAAAGGGTTCTTAAAATCCCTTGGAACTTTTTGGTCTAGTTTCACTAGGCATGTCTTAAAGCCTCCTTTATACTGTAGCTTGCTATTAAATAAAGTTTGAGTACTTTAGATATGATGAAAAGAGACATAAATGTACCTAATATTTGTGTGCTTTATAATCGGGCACCAGAAACCATAGAACATCTCCTTTTTTAATGCTTGTATTACTTTAGTATTTCGAGCATAATAAAAGGCTTATGCAATAGATCTATTCCTACATTAGATTGGAAAGAACTTATTGCTTAGTGTTATAAGAATCAAAGCAAAAAAAGAGGGTGATTGGATTGTATTCAAACTTGCACTTTAAAACACAATTTACACATTTTGGAAAGAGAGAAATCTAAGGATCTTTCGAAAGTTTTTTGTACAGGATCAAAGACTCCTCAATAACATTATTCAGTCTATAAGGGTTTTGCTACAATCAAGATCTAATACACAATTGAAGGCTAAATTATTGTCAAATGTGACATTAAGATATAGGGAATATAAACTTTTTCCTCTTTTGCATCTTCTTATAAAGTGGTGCCAACTTGTAGTTAGTTCCTACACAATTTATTAATCTCTATGTATGAAATTCAATTGTCAAGTGATATTTAAGAAAGTCTTATCATATTGGAAGTGTTATTGACCTATTATGGTAATGGTGATGATTTTGGTAATATTTATAGAGTGATAGGCTTTTCAAGTAAGCTGGTTTACATAAGCAAAGAATAGTCAATATGCTACTTTTTCTAGTGAATATCGATGTGCAAAGATAAGTATAACTTTTTGTTGGGTTCTATTTGGTAACATTGTAAAAAACCCTTATCATTGGTTTTTTAAGAATTGAAATTCTTTCAATTCTTAAAAAAGACTTCACTTTTTCACTTCTAGAGTTTTCTTTTTAGGTTTTGAAAAACGAATCAAGCATGTTTCCTCTTTAATGACAACTAAAACGAACTATTTTTAGATTTTTCTTTATTCATTTTTTAGTTTTCTAAAATAAGTAAGCTCTTCAAGTAGATTTAGGCTCATAAAATATAATGAAATACCTAAACCCAACGGTCCAGCGGAATCATATTAGATGTTGTTGTTGTTTTTGTTGTAAAATATAATGAAATAAATTTAGATTTACAAAATATCTTCGCCATTTTTAAAGATTTAAAAAAATGACCTAAAAAGGTTAAAAAAACTAAAATCTATAAGAATAAAATAAAATGAAAATTAAAGTAAAAAATTTTATTTTTATTTTGTATTTTGTATTTTGTATTTTAAAATTTATTTAATTTTGGTTGTACCTAATTATCACAATATGCTAACCATTTTAAAACTTTTAACTATATTGAATATGACGACAGTTGACCTTGTATAAGGTTTTATTGTAATTAATATTAAAAAGTTTTTTGTTATCTTGAAATATCGAGAGCATTTTATCACAATCAATTAATCATTCTTAGTATTTATACTTTTCTTTGTTAGAAATTTATGTTGATATTTCATAAGTAGAATTCAGTTTCTTAACTCAATGCTTAATAGCCTTTATATTATTGGTCGGTTCACCTATTCCTTCCTAAATATGTCATCAAGATGTTAGAAAAAAATCGTAAGGAAGTTTTAAAGTGTGGTAATGACTTGCAAAATGTACCTGCTAAGGCAAAATGGTATGATATGTGTGCTCTAAAGCAACAAAGGCGTATTAGTATTAATTCCATCTGAGACACCAATAGGACCTTAATAATTAAGCAAATATGGAGGATTTTTAAGGATAAAAGGCTTTAAATGGTGATAGATGCATAATTGATAATTTTTTACACCCATATTTGATGTATTGTGCTTGATATTTTATACTTTTATTGTATATTTGTTATTTAATTCACTTCAAGTGCATGTACAAAGTATAATTGCCTTCACCGACTTAAAGGAGAAGAATTCAAACAAAAATATGACATAAAATGAAGATTCGACACATAGAAGGGATGCACGACCTTGCATTTGCCCGTACACTTCTCCCAGACTATGCACATTGGCGATTTTAAGAGATTTTAGTTATGTACGTGCATTACCCTACGTTAATACTTTGATATGATTTGACTCTTTTATTAATGAAAGTGCTTTTATTATTATATTTTGATTCAATTAAGTCTTTTATTTATGTTCTAATAAACCCGAGAATAGTAGATCATAATCTTATTTCATACATAGAGATTGAGAAATCCTATTGATAAATAGATCTATTGTAAGTGGAAGGAGTTATTTGCAACCCTAGAGATATGATGACATAAATCTTTCAGATTAGCAAATTTAATAGAGGGATTCACAAGTCGGTAAACCAATCATATAAAATTACCTGGTAATTTATTTGAAAACCTTAGGATAAGTTATTAGTAGTCACAAAGTCAGATATTAACACACCATAGAAATCTCAACGGTCCAATAAATTAATAAAAAATTAAGTAATAAAAATAAATCTATTAAGGGTTTGGGGGATTCGAAACCTAGATACTAATTATTGATATCGATAACTTTCTAAGTGAGTAATAAGCCTATGGTTGGTACGATGATGCTCCAGATAGATATTTATAACACCAAGCACCGCCAGTTAACGAGCCAACTTTAGAAGATAAGATGACCAATTCATTCAAGAATCAATTATGAGGCATCAAGAAATAGATGCTCACATACAAAATTTGGTGAATCAGATGGACTAAATAGTGGAGATATTATCTGACAAACTGTAGGGGAGTTTGCTTAGTCCTACAAAATCAAGTCTTAAAGAACTTGGAATGGCAATCACCCTTAGGAATGAAAACAAGCTCGTAGAAGAAGAAGGAGAAGAAGAAAAAGGAAGCATTACAAATAAAATAATGGAATACCTTACCAATCTTAAAGGTAGCTGACCTGAATTCAAAGAAAGAGTTTCTTCACTTGAATATCTTAAGCATAATGTAGAATACTATTTGAACCTATTAACGCAGAAGAGTAAAGAAAAGTAAAAGGTTGGCTTCACAGATGAAGAGACATTTCAAGAAGAACTTCCCAAAGAAACGTTCATCCAAGAAGGGAAAGCAGAGGACTAGTATAAGGTAATTGAAGAAGAAGAGGTAGAAACCTTTGTCCATGAAGAACAAGAAGAAGAGTCGACAAAGGTAATTGAGGAAGAACTGGAAGAGGAACCAAGTAAGGAAACTACTGATGAGGTGCTGGTAATGACCTTAAGTGTGAAGGAAAGACAAATTGTTCGAGTTAACTAATGATTCAGGGAGTTTTATTATTACCAATTTTCTTAATAGTTTGTCAATAAAAAGGGCATTGTTGTAATCAATTATGTCCTTATTATTATTATGAAGGAAAGACAAACTGTTCGAGTTAACTAATGATTCAGAGAGTTTTGTTATTACCAATTTTCTTAATAGTTTGTCAATAAAAAGGGCATTATTGTAATTAATTGGTTTTACTAACTTAATCAATTATATCCTTGTTATTATCTTGCAACTGGTGGCTTACTTACAGGCTATGAAACCTTTATGTGGAGAAACGGGTGAAAGTAAGCCATTAATCATAGGCCCAGGATGAGGTCAACATGCATGTGACGTTGAGTTAAAGACGTTAAAAAAGCAATGCATAAGAGGTAACTCATGAATTAGGATATATTTTATTTTATTTTCATTTTGCTTAGTTATTTTCGTTCTTTTTATTTTATTTTATTTTATCTTTTTATCCCTTTTATGTTTATGTTTTGCAAGGATGTATCCTCTCACTTATTTTAAATTGCTTATATTATGTACATTAAGGATAATGTACAACTTGCAGTGTGAGGAAGGGTATAAATGAACCTTAATTCTTTAAGCTTATTATACTATTGATTATTAAATTTTATTAACTGATATTCTAAATTGGTTGAAATCTGTCCATCCATACTATATTTCATTGTTGAATATTGTTTGAATTAGTATACAAAAGGATGAGAATTAGAATAAATTGCTTTTGTAAGTCATACTTCTACTATTCATTAAGATGATCAAATTGAATGATATTGCATATTATTTACATACATATACCTTTCTTTTTCGTGACCTCTTAGGCCTTAGAGCAAAATTTCAAAATTTGTGAGCTCTTTTTCTTTCTTTTATATGTGTTATCTTTATGTAGTAGAATGATTATAGAACTTGCTTTTATTATACATATTGAGACCATATTTGTTGAATTATAAGCATTAACATGATAAAGACATTTAGATTTAACAACTTGTTTTAATCTATTTCTTTGAAAATTACCATACTCTTAAATTTACCTTTAGGAATAACCAAGTCAAGCCTTAGCCTTTTTCATTATAATTAACCCAAATTGCTAACCTTTATCCTATTTTAAAGCCTTTTTATTGTTTTGAACCTTGAAGGTTATTTACATTATTTACTTATTGAAACTTGAATTTCTTGAAAGGTTTATTATTTCTTTAATTGTGGTACTGAATACTCAATTATTGTGAAAAAAGGAGTTATTGTACGAGTAAAAAAAAGAAATTGTTTTTAAATAATTATATAGTACCAATAGAATTATATTAAAAAGACGTGCGCTTTACGAAAAATTCTTAAATTTTCCTTCAATTTAACCCCTTGTATTATCCCAACCATACCATACCTAAGCCTCATTACTAATAAGTGTAAATTGCATCATGTTTTAAGGTATAGTTTGATATATGTTTAGCTATTAATTCAATCATTTAGTATATGTTTAGGTTAGAATTGTGTTAGTTTGTTAATTATTTGTAATTTAAGTGTTTTAGGGGTTAGTACAAGCTTTTCAGCTTAAATATTATGTTTATGAGGTACTTTGACGTGTTTGCTAATGTTTCAGGGTTAATATTAAAGAACAGAGGAGTTTCGGAAGACATTCGGGCCAAAACCATAGCCCACGATCATGGCACAATAGTGATAAAAAGATGCGAGCCAGCAAGATGTAGGTCACGATCGTGATAGAGAGGGTTAGGCATTGGCCATGATCATGGCCTGCATCGGGCAGACACTTAAACAACTGAAAATGTCAACTTTCGACGGACTTTTCGGATCGTTTCGACCCTGAATCAACCCTAGGGATTCCAAGGTATAAATAGAACATTAAAGAACAAAAGAGAAGTTTTTTTGCATTAGTCAATTTTCGAAACTCTAGAGAGCTTATCAAGAGATTTGAGGAAGGAGACGAAAGAAGAGAGACATGGAGAAGAAGCTTGACGCGAAGTACTTCTTGGAACAGGCGGTTTCCCGCCGTCACTACCTCCACTAATCCATTCCAATCATATTTTCCAATTTTATTTCAATTTTATTGATGTATAAAATTAGGATAGTCGTTGAGAATGGGTTTTGTTGAATGTTGATTATGTCTATACTCACCTTCAGGCCTTTTTATCTTTGAGATTAATGAAGTTTGAGTTGTTGTGTTTTTATTGAGTTATTCGTGATTCAATTTTTGTTCTTAATAATTTGGTAATAAATTGAGAGGGTGACCTATGTAAATATTATCAAATTGGGCTAACGAGAGTTAGGTAGTTTGATAGATTAAGAATTCAATCAAACCCGTAAAACCGTATAACGAGAGATCAAGCATAGGTTTTTGGTAGGTTATTGGACAATTTCATAACTAAATTAGGTTTTGGTTTAATTGGAAATTGAGAGATTACAATTCTATAATCTAAATTAGGGATTATTAATTAAGCTTAAAGATTATAACTCGAGATAGAGTAATCCACCCTAGGACCATCTAAATCTGATAATTCAGTTAAAGTCAGATTAAAACCCCATTTCTCTCAATTGGTAGTTCCTAGGTTGATTCTTAATTGGGCTGTGCAAAATTGCTATCTTGTTTATAATTTCTGAATTTAATTCTTGAGATTGATTGTTGATTGATTAATTTTCTGCTTAGTTGTTTAATTTAGTTATTTGTGAATTTGAGTTAAGCTTTAGACTTTAATTAAATTACTCCTCCTCATGGGATTGATACCTTAGGTACTATGCCAATGACTGTGCGCTTGTAGAATTATCGAGGTTATAAATATTAAAACTTAGCATAAGTAAACCGTCGATCAAGTTTTTGGTGCCATTATTGGGGAGGCAATTAGTTTAGTTCTTTAGTCTAAGGCTTTTCCACTATCATTTGTTTTTCAAATTAGTTAAAAAAATTAGGGCATAAAGTAGAGACACATCAAAACATCTTAGAGTGAGAATGAGACATCTAAAGAGTTGAATGCTAAGAAGAGATAAAAAGAACAATCATAGAGGATGTATATTATAGGTATCAAGGTACTCTTGCGGATTTCAATGAGCCCCAATTTGGTTGGGAAAACCATCATCCTTATATGAATCCGTACATTTCGAGGTGGAAGTACCACCTAACTTAGAACATCAAGACCTATTAGGATTTCAATAAGATGAGCCCAATTCATGGGATTCTAATTTGGACAAGATCCTAGATAAGATCCTGGATATGGAAGAGGGCCAGAAAAGACTAGAAGAGCAAACTGAGCAAGTAACAGAAAATTATGCCTCGTCCATTCACAACCTAGAGATTTATGTGAGACAACTTTCCTATGAATTTGGTAAGAGAAGTCTGGAAGACTCTCTAAGTAATATGGAAATATATAAAAGAGAGCAAGGCTATCGTACCTAAGAATGGGGGAGAGCTAGAAGGATCAGTGGAAAATCAAACTAAACCCTACCTTATTAAAGACCAAGAGAGAATGAAAGCGTATGAAGAAAAGAATGCCAACCCTCCCTTACACCAGTTCTTGATACACCATGTGTGAACATTGAAAAATCTTTAGTAGATGTCCACAAAAAGCACCTTATCCTTCAGATTAATGATGACCAATTGAAATTTAACATGAATGATGTATTAAAGAATCCGAAGGAGAGTAGCTCATTCAGGATAATTGATGTGTTCGAATCTTCTAAAGGACAAAAAGACGAAGAACAGATGACAACAGACATCGAGTTTGAAGAAGCTATAAAAGTCTCTGTTCATGAAGCAGAAGAAGTAGAGGAGGTGATTACTAAAGAAAGAGAGAAACTCACCTTCTTACAGGATAAACTATTGGATTCGATGGAAGATTTAGGGAGTTTTGTTATTCCCTATTTCAATGACAGCTTATTAGAAAAAAAGACATTATTGAGCTTAATTGGTTTTCTCAACTTTACTAATATTGTCCTTCTGATGATTTTTCAATTTCTAGGTTACACATAAGCTATAAAACTGATGTTGACTGAGAAGGATGGAAGCAAGTTGCTTATAATTGATCCTGACTACGTTTTGAAAGATCAAGGTCAATCTAATGATTATAAATTAGCACGTTTAGTAGTTAAGTTTAAATTATTGCATAGTTAGATTTGTTTTAAATTTCAAAACAATTTCTTAATAATTTGGAATGTTTTGGAGTGCTAACTCTCTTACTCTTTTTCTTTTTCAAGCAAGTATAAGATAGGGCAGTAATCATGGGCATTAAGCACAAGTGATCTCCGCCTCCATCACCATCAGCACCTTAGTCAACGTGACAGTTTCGTGTCCTAACCCTTTTCTTTTCATTTTTGTTAGTATTTTCTTTTTATGTTTATCATATATTGTGTTTATTTCTCTTGGTTGTGATGGTGTACCGTTTTCACATTGAGAATAATGTGTTGTTTAAGTGTGGGGAGGGTTTTGTGTTTTTACCTTGAGTATTAATTTTGCATTTTGTATGATAGTTTGTTCAAGTTGCAATATGTGAATTGTGTTAATGCATCAATGGCTAGAGCTTAACAAGATAGATTTTGCCTTAAACATAGCCTTTTAGGTTGTGAAGATTTATTAACTTGTGAAAATAGTGACCTAAGTTACTTAGGGCTAAATATGATGGTTAATTAGGATACAATGTTAGTTCATTCACCCTAGGAATTTTCCATACTCAATTATAATTTTAGGCCAATCAGATAAATAACATTATTAGTACTTTTTCATGAGAATGATTAGCTAAGGCAATAAGGTAGGCAAAATTTTTTTTAAAAAAAGAGTTGTATAATTTTTAACTAAAGTAACTATTTTGCTAGCCTTCGAGTTATGAATACAGCTAATAGCCAGTTGAGAATGTGATATAGCTGAGTAATCAGGTCGACACTCATCATAAATATGAGCCTTTGTGTAAAAAGGCTATGATGACATTCCAACCAAGCAGCTTAACAACAACATGACTTAGTTGAGTAACCAAATCGACATTCATAAGTAATGTTTTCCTCCGTGTAAAAGAATAGGTTCATGTCCTTAAAGAAAAATCAACAAAAAGAATGTTTTCGAATTAAAACCTACTAAACTTATTAGTATCTTGATTTCCCATGAAAACTTACTGAGCAATAGCTACACTTTTGTTTTGACTGAATGATTATAATGTGTGTGTACAAGTGATAGGGTTGAATAGACTCAACATTAAAATTTTGATTAGTTTTTATATTGAGTCCAAGGTGCTTAGACACAGATTTTGCATGTTAATAATTTGGAATAACTTGAAAGATTATGTTTAGGGTTAAATTATTTTGTGAAGTTGAAGTCATTGCCTCATTTGTTGCATTGTGTGTTTTGTGTTTTATGTTTTATGTTTTGTGTTGCTTTTTGTTTTGTTTGCTTGAGAACAAGCAAACATATCAGTGTGGGGATGTTGATAAGTGTAAATTACATCATGTTTTAAGGCCTAGTTTATATGTGTTTAGCTATTAATTCAATCATTTGGTATGTGTTTAGTTTAGAATTGTGTTAGTTTGTTAATTATTTGTGTTTTACGTGTTTTAGGGGTTAGTACAAGCTTTTGAGCTTAAATATTATGTTTATGAGGTACCTTGATGTGTTTGTTAGTGTTTCAGGAACAATATTGAAGAACGAAGGAATTTTAGAAGGCATTTGGGGTCTACGATCGTGACAGAAAGATGTGATCTACTGGGATCCAGGCCACAAACATGACACTTTGGTCACAATTGTGACAGAGAGTTGGTCACAATTGTGACAGAGAGGCCAGAACTAGGCCACAGTCGTGACACTTTGGTCACGATCGTAACAGAAAGGGTTAGGCACTGGCCACAATCGTGGCAAACATAGCCACAATCGTGGCAAACATAGCCATAATCATGGCCTACATCGTGCAGACACGAAAATAGCTAAAAATGTCAAGTTTTGAGGGACTTTTATAACCGTTTCGAACTTGAATCAACCCTAGGGCTTCCAATGTATAAATAGAGCATTGAAGAAAAAAATAACATCTTTTTTCCATTAGTCAATTTTTGAAACCATAGAAAGCTTATCGAGAGATTTGAGGAAGGAGTCGAAGGAAGAGAGACAGGGAGAAGAAGCTTGACGAGAAGTACTTCCTGGAATAGATGGTTTCCCACCGTCACTGCCTCCATTAATCCATTCCAATCATATTTTTTGATTTTATTTCAGTTTTATTTATGTATACAATTGGGATAGTCATTGAGAATAGGTTTTGTTGAATGTTGATTTATACCTATACGCACCTTCAAGATTTTTATCTTTGAGATTAATAAAGTTTGAGTTGTTTTGTTTTTATTAAGTTATTCATGATTCAATTTCTGTTCTTAATAATTTGGTAATAAATTGAGAGAGTGAACCGAGTGAATATCATCAAATTGGACTAACGAGAGTTAGGTAGTTTGATAGATTAAGAATTGAATAAAACTGGTAAAATCAAGTAACGAGAGATCGAGCATAAGTTTCCAGTAGATTATCAGACAATTTCATAACTAAATTAGCTTTTTGGGTTAATTGGAAATCAAGAGATTACTCCATAATCTAAATTAGGGATTATTAACTAGGGTTAAAGATTATAACTCGAGAGAGAGAGTAATCAACCCTAGGGTTGTCTATACTCGGTATTTTAGTGATTCCATAATCAACTAGATTTTCATTAAAGTCAGATTAAAACCTCTTTTCTCTTAATTGGTAGTTCCTAGGTTGATTCTTAATTGGTTGTGCAAAATTGCTATCTTGTTTATAATTTATGAATTTGATTCTTGACATTGATTGTTGAGTGATTAATTTTCTACTTATTTGTTTAATTCAGTTATTTGTGAATTTGAATTAAGCCTTGGATTTTAAGATTAAATTACTCCTCCTCATGAGATTGATACCTTAGGTACTGTATGAACGACCTGTGTGCTTGCAAAATTATCGAGGTTATAAATATTAAAACTTAGCATACATAAACCGTCCATTAATTACAACCTTATAAAGATCTTTTGATCTTTGCTTCTAGTTTATACATAAGTGGTGGAGATGTGATTTTATTAAAATCCTATGGTAAGAGTTCTACTATGGTAGATATTGCATATCGTAACATTACTCAAAATAACTCGATCTACAACTATAGCAGTGATGAGTATAAGTCGATCCCATAGAGAATGTAAAATTTTTCAAATAAAAAGAATCGGTGTTTAGGTTTATACGGGTTTTGGTTGATTTTCAAATAAGAAAATAAAATGAAACTAAACTAATGAAGACAAATTAAAGAAACATTAAAAAATGATGAAAAGTGATTAATGCGTTATGGACCTGATCATAAGTTCAATCTTAGCCTACACTCAATTAAACATACTTCATTGAATTGTTATCCTTACACCTCTTCTAGCAACTATTAATTTTAGGTTAATAACAAGATTTATTAAGCCTTGTTTTCCCTTAGGTTATATTTAATTAAAAGATGGTCATTAATTATACCTAGCTATCGAACAACTTAAAATACGATCTCTTGATTTAATGAATAGCCACATTATGCATTAGGAAAACAGATTAATCAAGGCAACAACCATATAAGCTCGGGTCATTTAACCTAGGTTATGTTATCTCTAATGATTCGACACCAATCGAAAACACAAAAATTACAAATTATATCCCTAATGATCTGGAACCATTAGTTGCTACAAAGGAATCTCAATATAACAATTAAAGATTATATTTAAGACTCTAGCAATATCTAAACACAATAATTGCAAATTGTGTTCAAGGTTCTAACAATGGGTTCATACATAAACAATCTAACGATAATGAGAATAAAGATTATTCATAAACGAAAACCTAAATCTATAAGCATGGGATAACATAATCAATTCCTAAAGAGAGAAAGCACAAAAAACAATGAAAGAAATGTTTAACCGAGTTCTTCGCCATCGATATCACATCGAATCAGGTTAGGAAGATCTAGCCCTCCATGGGTCTCCAAAGAGAGTTCTGCTCCTTTTTCACCTCCCAAAACCCCTAAATCATTTTCTCCAACCTTTTATGTGTCTTCCGTTACATTATAACATTTTATACCAAAAAGAAGGGTTAAAATGGGACAGGTGGCATATGTTATAGGTGTGACACACCTCTAAAAGCCATGAATTATTTGTCATTGATCGTAGTGCCTCATAACACTACACAAAATAAACTATACCTATAATTATAGCAATGGTGAGTTTAGGTCGATCCCACAGAGAGTGTTCGATGAGATGTATTTGGGTATTGTACTGTAAAACCCATTAAAGCTAGTGGAACAAGAAAAACACTTAATATAACATTAAGTGCAAAAGCCAACATTCACTCACAATTGTGTACATCAACTATAATGAATGCAAAAAACTATGTTTCATAGCTTGAATTCAAGCTCTTACACCACAAACTGCATGAAGTATAATCAACCTGAAGGAATCACTCATACAATTGATGACCATACATTGAAATTATAAAGAGTGATCCTTCAAAGCCACATCTACCTCATATGCATCATATTGAAATTACCCATTCAATAAAGCTTTACGAGGAAAAACTAAGCATAAATAACTTTGCGAAACATATGCATTTCTTTCTTCTTCTTTTTTTTTTCCTTTTTCTTTTTTTTTCTTTTTCTTTTTTCATATAAAAATTCAAAGAAGCTACATCAACATGGGAATTTTATTGATAAGACAAAAAATGTCATCCTAATAATTATAACTATCTCACACATATGCATACCCCCACACTTATACTCTTGTACATCCACAAACTTAACAATCAACAAATGATCCGCTAGCTCTAAGGCTTGGGTAGGAAATTTGGTTAGGCTTAAAACATGTAATGTGTTTAGCACAAAAAGAAAGGCTAATAAAGCCCAAGGGGTTTAGCAAAGAAAATTCATATCAATAGGTAGGCCATTTGGCTAAAGTTGCTCATGAAACAAAGAATGCCTAATCATTTCATGTTTATGCATACGATAAAAATGTGGTCTTAAATAGAAATTCAAGGCAAAGTCAGGACGTACATGTCATGAATGTCGTACATAAACAAAAGACAATGAAACTAATATAGATATGTCAGTTTAGTAAGGCTCAAAATCACACTGGCTTGTGTCTACCACTAGTCTCTACTCATTTGAAGATAATGCACATTGACCAATCACAAGAGTAAAAGTACATGCTAAAGTTTCCATGGATTCTTCTGGTTAATTCACACTCTAATTATGACTATATAATCTTTAAAACAATAGAAAAAGAAAAATGTGAAAATATAAAGGAAAAGAAATTAACTTCCCTTGGGTTGCCTACCAAGAAGCGCCTTTGTTTATTGTCACTAGCTTGACTTCTTATTCTCCTCATTACGTGAAAAAATTATGATCTTTGGGTGTCACATGTCGTTCCCCCACTTGAGGTTCTTCAGGATAGCCTAAGTTGATGATCATTCACCTCTAACATCTTCCCTATCTTCAAATTTTTAATCTCTACTGAGTCCATGCACTCTAGAAAGATCTCGAATGTCTATTCACCTTTTTCTTCTTCATTCAATTGCTTTGACCTGCTAGGTAAAGGTAAAGAGTCAGTCTTAACAACAATTAAGAACTCAGTATTTATCTTCGAGCTAAAAGAAGATTCCTTTTCTTCTTCGAGCTCCTTCTTCACTTTTTTGACACAAGCAATTCCTTGAGTAGTATTTTCAAGATTCTTAACCTCCTTCTCACTCTGTAAGGTTTGTCCACTAACATCCACTGGGTACACCTTAGGTTGATATGGCTGCTTCTCTTCACTTTGTGATGCTAAGTGGTCAAGAGTTTTCATCATCTGACCCATTTGGCTTGCCAAGTTTTGGAGTTTAGACATTGTATCTTGGTGGAATTGCATCATTTCCTATTAGAACTACTATAACTACTGCTATAAACCTATTGAAATTACAAAGTATTAACATTAAAAATATTAATCAATTCTTTCAAAGATGTACTTAACTTTTGTTTTATTTAAGTTTTGTTAGCTCTCTAAATTTTGGAAACTAGACCAAAATTTCCTTTCATCCTGCTAAAATTGTAGAGTGTTATGCTAAAATTGTTGTATACGCCGTTGAATTGTTACATCCCCTATTGTAATTGAAGATTTTTAGCAGTAAAATTTGTGAAAAAATCTTCTAGAGACATACCTGAACTGGAAGAAGAGGCTTCTAGTATATACAGGAATTATTGTGTGTCCCGTAAACTATCAAGGAAGTAATTCTGTTGATTATCCCATATATGACTAAAGTTCATATGATTAGTCCAAACTTGGTTATAAGATTATGAATATGAGTTATAGAAAAGTTACTTCCTTCCATTTTTTTTACAAAGTACTGAACAAAAAGTGAAAAGATTAAGAAATAATTGAAAAGAAACTAATTATAAACAAATATATATAAAATACCAATTAGAATTTAAAACTAATACTAAAACACCATACTCTCTGGCAACGACGCCAAAATTGACGTAGTGTGTTGTAACACTATTCAAAATAACTAAACCTACAACTATAATAGTGGTGAGTCTAGGTCGATCCCATAAAGAGTGCGTGTAAAGCTTTTGAAATGAAAAGAATTGGTGTTTAGGTTTATAGGGGGTTTTGGTTGGTTTTCAAATAAGAAAATAAAATAAAATAAACTAACGAAAACAAATTAAAGAAAACATTAAAAAATGATGAAAAGTGGTGAATGCGTTAGGGATCCGGTCATCGGTTCAATCTCGACCTACATTCAATTAAACATACTTCATTGAATTGTTATCTTTATACCTCTCCTATCAAATATTAATCGTAGGTTAACAACAAGCTTTGTTAACCCCTATTTTCCCTTAGTTCATATTTCATTATGAGATGTTTTTTAATTAAACCTAGCCATCGAACAACCTAAGATACGATCTCTAGATTTAATTGGACAGCCACAATATGAATTAGGAAAATAGATTAATCAAGAGAACAATCACACAAGCTCGGGTCATTTAACCTAAATTATGTTATCCCTAATGATTTGACACTAATCGAAATCACAACAATTATAGATTATATCCATAATGATTTGAATCCATTAGTTGCTACAAATGAATCTCAGCATAACAATTACGAATTATATTAAAGACTCTAGCAATATCCAAACACAACAATTAGGAATTGTGTTCAAGATTCCAACAATAGGTTCACACATAAACAATCTAAGGATAATGAGAATAAAGATTATTCATATATGAAAACCCAAATCCATAAGCATAGGATAATATAATCAATTCCTAAAGAGAGAAAGCATAAAAAAAACAATGAAAGAAATGCTTAACCGGGTTCTTTAGTGTCGTCATCACCTCCTAACCAGGTTAGGAAAGACTAGAGCTCTATGGGTCTCCAAAGGAAGAGAGTTTTGCCCCTTTGTCGCCTCCTGAAACCCCTAAATCGTTTTCTCTAACCTTTCATATGTTTTCCATCACATTATATTGCTTTATATCCAAAAGTAGTGTTAAAATGGGATAGGTAGCATATGTCATAGGCATGACGCAGCTCTCATAGACATGACTTATTTGTCATAGCCGTGAGATGTATCTTATGGCCATAACAATGTCACTTTTCATTCCTTTTAGTGTTTTCTTGTCTCCTTTAGCTTTAATCCTCTCCTTCTTGTTCCATAAAGACACGTGAGTGTGAATGTTAAGAAGACGACTCAAATATAGTGCTTTTGAGTCACTTTAGGTCTTTCACTTCCTAATTATACCTAAAACCAAATATGTATTAAAGTCAATGTCATAAGCATTTCATATCATTAACCACTAGTGTTGTGGAATAAATGTATAATCAATTAAGCACATATAAAAAAGATTAATGTTTTTTATTTTAATACAATTATTGATGTGATTATTATTAATATTGACTTAGAAAGTTAATTTTAAGATAATTTTATTCCAATTGTATGTTAATTTGATTTGATAGGATATGATGATCAATATTATGAATGGACAGGTATTCGAAATTGATGTTGTTGTTAGAGTAGTGCTCTAAAGGCAATAACCTTTAGCACTTTTGTATAAACATTATTTTGATTAATAAAGCAAAAGGAATTTTTCAATAGTTTGATACTCATTAATACATGAATTGATATTGATCTTAAATCTAATTAATTAAATTCATGATACAAAACATAGAATGAAGGAAATTATGATGAGATCATGATAATGAGATCCTATCATAAGCAATTATATTAGTATCTAAATAATCCCTAGTCATAGGATTAATCATATAGGACATTATTAATCCAGACAGATTAGCACATGTTATACTCTTTGATTTAATCAAGCAGTGGATCTTACAAACTGTAAGTATGAGTTGCTTAAGGTTAACATGTGGATGCTTATTAAGAGTAGTAAGTACACCGCATGACTTGCTATGAGATTATCATATGGATGATCTATCGAATGTCAATAATTAATCTCATCATAGCAATGGTGGAAATATCCTTAGACTTGAGGTACCCAAGGATATCTTGGATACGAATCATGTGCTTTGACATCATTCTTTGTTACCCTAAGATGAGGTCACTCTTAGGGTAATGATTGGCTACAGCTATTTGTATTCGAAGATAATTGGGTAGCCAATAAAAGATTCACCACTACTAATAGAAGGAGATAATACCTATAGCCTTTTTTCGGGGTCAATACTCAGGAGTCTCTGGCCAGAGCAATTATGTTTTATGAAGAGAGTTTTCAATGACACATAGAGTAATGAGATCCCAGGACATGAACTAACATCACTTGGACTAGATGTGACGTAGTCAGTCTAGTGAGAAGTGGGATATAGTATGGTAAAAGGAAAAGTTGCACGGTAATTGTCTATAAAAATTTCCATAAGTTGGATAATTAACTATCAAAGAGTTCATGTGTTAATCCACTTATATTCTGATAAATTGGCATTATGAAACCCTTCATAATTTAATTGAATTAAGAGTTAATTCAAATGCCTAAAATAACTAAGAACTTAAGGGTCACACGCATAAAAGATTAGATGAAAAATATAGTGTGTATTGCTAATTTTAAGCAGGCGATGATCGTGACTCATAGGCCACGATCGTGGATGAAGGTGAGCCAGGCCACAATCCTGGTCTTGTTGGCCACGATCGTGACAGAGGGAACGAATGGATACATAAGTGAGCTCTTCATTTATGTAGATAATGTTTTTACACTTCTTACAGACTCAAGTGAGAGGATAAGGGCTCTAGAAGAGTTCTAGAGTGAGAGACAGGAATCAAGAGTCTTATTCTTGCAATTTATGCACGAGTTGTATGAATCAAAGTGCATGTTATCTTTTCATATTGAGCATCTACTAAAACTCATCTAGTTAGGTCCTCAAATCACCCTTATACATTATTTCTTCTTAATTTTTGCGTGTTCTTGGGTGATCAAAGAAGGGTTTGGTGTTTGCAATAACCCAAACAAGGAGAATAAACAAGAAAGGAGGAGAAACAAAAGGTAAAAGTTTTATATATCCTTCAATGCATGTATGATTTTGTGGTTTTCAGGTAGTCATGGTGTCGAAATCTTGATTCTGAAACTTCTCCTGCATACGTATGCATATGATGCATGCAACCATGGCAAACTCAATAGTGGTATCAGAGCTAGTTAATGCATGTAATAGAAGATGTATTGAACATATGCAAAGTGTTTGCTAGGTTGTGACTGACATAGATGTTGATTTGGAATAATTTGTGTAAAATGAAGAAAAACATTTTTCTGATTATCTTAGGCAGAAATGTTTATAAGATGTTATATTATGTTTTTGTTAAAGGAAATTGCAATTGAATGTCATTTGCTATTTTATTTCAAATTAATATCAAGACTGTTCATATGTTGATTTCTGGCAATTTTTGGAAAACTGAATGCATATACTGATTTTCAAATTTTTTTATTAATTTTAGAAAACTTTTTTTTTTCTGATTTTCTTTCACATAAATGTTTATAAGGTGTTGTTTTATGTTTCTATAAAAGGAAAATTCAATTTAATTTCATTTTCTATTTTATTACGAATTTAGTTTCAGCCTTATGCATGTATGAAGTTCTGGAAATTATGGAAATATGACGAACATGCATGCATGCAAATTCTATATTAATTTTTATAACAATTGTTTTTATTAATTTATGCATGAATATTCATGATGAGATGTTACCATGTGTATGAGATGAATGACACCTGTTGTTAAAGTGATTATCTTATGCACGCATGATTTAATGTTTGACTAGTGTTAGAAGCAATATGACAAATATCATACACATATGATATGTTGGCTTATTCCTATTTATTAATAAATAATTCCAAAAAATTAGGCTCTGGATTTTTTTATTAAACACATTTCGAATCTATATAAGATTTTAGAATTTTTCCAGAATTAATTGAATTTCATTCAATTATTAAATCAAGTCAAAGTCAACATTGGTCAACTTTTTGAAAGTTAATGGAGTTGACTGACTTAATGACTTATAATATGTATTTTGGTTATAAGACCTAAATAGGTTCTTATGTGATAAGAAATGTATTATTATAATGTTAATAGCATGGTTAATGCATGTGTTTAAAGTTAGGGTATCGAAAATTTTTCGAACATCGAATCGTTCCCTTTAGTGTTTAGTAGGTTAAATTATTAATCTTGACGATTTTGGCCATCAAGATAATTTTGGCATGTGCCGAAATTGTTTAAATAAATTTGAGATGACCTAGGGATATTGTAGATGACTTATTGATGTACGGGAATTTTGAAAACCTTAGGGATTAATTTAGAATTAATCCAAGTAGAGCATAGCATTTCTAGTGTGACTAGATAAAGGCTTATAAACTAGGATTAAAGTGTTTAATCTAGTCATCAAAATAATTAAATTTTAGGGTTCCTAATCGAATCACATTCATAGTTTGGATTAGCCAAGACTAAAACTAGTACCCGATTAGGTTCAAAAGTTGAATCGAATCATGAACTTTAGATGCATATCAAGTCACAACCTAAATCAAACCTCCTTTGTGTGATACATACATTATATAAAGGTAGTTATGGATATAGGCTCAATTTAATTGAGTTGTCCATAATCTGAATGTATATATATGATATACACAATCAAGATCATCCAAGTATTGATGAGACCAAAGGACAAATCCCTCATCCAAATATTAGGACTTACACCTTCCATTAATATAGGAAGAACCAGAGTTCTTTTAGTGTTGGGTTGTTAGGCAAACCTAAGCCCACTCTACATAAATATATTCAAACCATGGAAATTAGATTTTTGGATTAATGGGTTAGTCCTAACTTGAAGCGTTGATTTTTTGGGCAAACCCAAGGTCAATCTGGATAGAGGCGAAGTTGGGTAATATATATAGGATGTATACAAATCAAGAGTTGATAACTCAATGAGTGTGCTAAATAAATAGTTGATGGAACAAGTATATAGTTGCATTACTGAATGCAATTGGTATGAATGATACCTACTGATTGACCTAAGGTGGCTTATTAGGCAAACCCAAGGTCATTCTTGGTGATATCAGATATCGACCCATTAAGAAAACTACAAGTTTTCTTAAATTCATAATGAAGGCTATGGATTTGAATTAGAATAATGGGACCTATAATGTATGTGATTAAATTCCTTATTGATATGCATTAATGTTCATTGTAACACTTTCTCTCGTTCTTCTAGGTTATTGAATCGCCACGATGTGTTCTAGTGTGAACTTATGCTCCCTATTAGATTCCAACAAACTTACGGGACCTAACGCCTTAGATTGACTATGAAATTTGAGCCTTGTTCTCAAATCTGAAAAACTAGGATATGTCCTAGATGAACCATTTCCCGATCCCCCTGCTGTCAATGCATCTGATAAAGATCAGAAAGCTTATAAGAAGCTACTGGATGATAGTGAGTTGGCTATCTGTATAATGCTAGCCTCTATGTAACCAGAATTGCAAAAGTAACATGAGGCTACGGATGCTCATACCATAGTCTACCATCTGAGGGAACTATTTGATGAGGAAGCTCGGTCTAAAAGGTTCGAGATCTCGAGGTTACTTTTCCATTCTAAGATGGATGAGGGATTATCTCTAGTGTAGTATGCGCTGACGATGAACGGATACATTAAGAGATTAGCCAGTTTGGGCTTCATAATGGATCATAAATTAAGTATAGACTTAATTCTGACTAGTTTGACCGATAGTTATTCACAGTTTGTGCTTAACTATCGGATGAACCAAATGTCCACGACGATACCTAAGATAATTAATCTACTCAAAACAGCTAAGCAGACTGTCAAGAAAGACAGTAAAGTTGTGATACTAGTAGACTCTACTTCTGGTTCTCGAAAGAAGAACCAAAAGAAGAAGAAGAAGTCCAAAAAGACAGTGGGAGGTGTAGCCAAGAAGAAGGCAAAGGAGACAACACTAAAGGCGATATTCTTCTATTGCAACAAGGAAGGACATTAGAAGTGGAACTACAAAAGCTTATCTGGAGTCACTAAAATAGAAGAAAGCATTAGATGCCCCATCATCTACTTCAAGTATGATATTTGTCATTGAGGTTAATACTATTTCTGATCATAACATTTGGGTAATAGATACCGGATGTGGCTCACACATATGTGTTGATATGCAGGGTCTCAGGGATAATAGACCGTTTAAGAAGGGAGAGATGGCCCTATATGTTGGAAATGGACCAAGAGTTGCTACATTAGCCGTAGGGACATGTTTTGTATCTTCCTAGTGGGCTAGAGTTAGTTTTGGAAAATTGCTATTATGTACCTGTTGTGACTAAAAACATTGTATCTGTTTCATGTCTTAATAAAATGAGATTTCATTTAACTTTTTCAAGTAATGGATGTTTAATTAAGTTGAATGAAATGATGTATGGTATAGCTACATTGTGTAATGGAATTTACATATTAGATATGTCCAATCCAATTTTAAATATCAATGACAATGAAAGACAAAAACGAGATAACTTAAAATCATCTTACTTATGGCATTGTTAACTTGGCCATATATGTTAGAAACGCATGATTAAGCTACACAAGAATGGTAGCCTAGGATCATTTGATTATGAATCATATGACACATATAAACCTTGCTTATTAGGCAAGATGACTAAATTACCTTTTGAAGGAAAGGGTGAACAAATGAATGGGTTATTAGACCACATACATTCTAATGTATGTGGTCTAATGTCCATTCATGCCAAAGGTGGTTTTGTGTACTTCATTACTTTTATCGATGATTATTCACGATATGGCTATGTGTATCTAATGAGATATAAGTCTAAAACGTTTGAAATGTTCAAACAATTTAGACATAAAGTAGAGAAACAACTCGGTAGAAGTATTAAGACACTTCAATCAGATCA
The DNA here is from genome assembly GCA_027575705.1 of Erythroxylum echinodendron. NCBI lineage: Eukaryota > Viridiplantae > Streptophyta > Magnoliopsida > Malpighiales > Erythroxylaceae > Erythroxylum > Erythroxylum echinodendron. The sequence goes on from JANZXR010000005.1 coordinate 29,867,652, forward strand.
AGGTGGTGAATACTTAAATGAGGAATTTCTAACTTATCTCAGAGATAATGAGATAGTATCTCAGTGGACTCCACCTTACACACCACAACATAATGGTGTGGCTGAAAGGAGAAACCAAACCTTGTTAGACATGATAAGGTCGGTGATGGGCTTAGTAGATCTACTAAAATCCTTTTGGGTTATGCACTCGAGATTACTATTTATATGACAAACAGAGTCCTTTCAAAGGCAGTTAAAGTTACTCGATATGAGATATGGACTAATAAAAGGCCCTATCTTTCTTATATGAAAGTTTGGGGTTGTCCGACTTATGTGAAGCGGATTCAATCAGACAAGCTTGAAGCAAAATCTGATAAATGCCTGTTTATAGGATATCCTAAGGAAACAATTGGATATCAGTTCTATAATGCTTTAAAGCAAAATGTGTTTGTCTCAAAGCATGCTGTCTTTTTAGAGAAAAAGTTTCTTCTAAGAGAAGACAGTAGGAGCAAAGTTGAATTTGATGAAGTTCATGATGCTCAAATAGATGCAGATCAATTACATAAACCCAAAATTGTTGTTCAAAGAAATGAGCTAACAAGTGAACCTTCTAACACACAAAATGTTCGTAGGATAAGTAGGATACACAATGTTCCAGGGAGATATAGATTTCTCGTAAGTGAACACAATTATGTATTGCTTATAGAGGACGATGAGCCTACAACCTATGAAGAGGCTCTGAAGATTTCAGAATCTAAAAAATGGCTTCAAGCTATGAAGTCCGAAATGAATTCCATATATGAAAACCAAGTATGGACTTTGGTTGACCCACCCAAAGGGTTAAAATCTATAGGGTGCAAGTGGATTTTTAAGAAGAAAATCGACAAGGAAGGTAATGTGATTACCTATAAAGTGAGGCTAGTTGCTAAAGGTTATCGTTAAAGACAAGGAATTGACTATGACGAGACATTTAACCTTGTAGCTATACTTAAATCCATTAGAATACCCCTAGCCATTGCTGCTCATTATGATTATGAAATATGGCAGATGGATGAGAAGACAACTTTCCTAAATGGAAACTTAGTTGAGGATGTATATCTCATATAACCTGAGGGTTTCGTATCTAAAGATGGCAGAAAGACATGTAAGCTTCAAAATTTCATTTATAGATTAAAGCAAGCATCTAAAAGTTGGAACATCCGATTTGATGAGACAATCAAAAAGTTTTGTTTCTCTCAAAATCCTGATGAACCTTGTGTATACAAGAAGGTTAGTGGGAGTATTATCATATTCCTTGTATTATATATGGATGACATATTATTAATGGAAAATGATGTCTCAAGTTTACAATAAGTCAAAATTTGGTTGTCTCAGAATTTTCCATGAAAGACCTTAGAGAAGCAACTTATATATTAGGAATAGAGATCTATAAAGATAGATCAAGAAAGTTGCTAGGTCTTTCACAGTCAACATATATAGACAAAGTGCTAAATAGGTTTAGTATGGAGCAGTGTAACACCCCACTCCCGCCGAACCCGAACCCGATATCGACAGTGATATCGGAATCCGTGCCCCGCGAGGGTGGTGTGTCACATCACTTAACAAAAGTCGGTATAAAATTTTTTTTTTGTAAACTCTTTTAAACTTATCACTTATGAGTGATCACTTTTTCTTTTCAAAAATACTTTGTCTATTTAAACAGAGAACGGAACACATTACAACACAATGCAAAATCACAAACCTTTATTAGCCACTTGGGCCCATTTCCAATTATACAATACAATTGTTTCAATACAAACTTACAACTAAATTAACTGAGTATAAAATAGTACAACAAATTGCGGAAAAATACAATTAGATTACTAGACATAATGCAGACGCGAACTGATCCCGACCTCTTCTTTTCTCTCTCCTATGCAAC
>JANZXR010000005.1:29869651-29883187 GCA_027575705.1 Erythroxylum echinodendron
GCATGAGCATGAGATGTGTTTTCCTAATTTCTCTGATTTACCACACTTGGACCCGTTTCTTTGGTCCGACCCGTTCTGCTGAACCGAGATGTTACAAGCAGTCTAAGAGAGAGTTTCTTCCAATGACTCATGGGATAAAACTGTCGAAATCTATGTGTCCCAAGACACAAGATGAGAGGAATCACATGAGTATGATCCTGTATACTTTGGTAGTAGGATCAATCATGTATGCTATGTTATGTACAAGACCCGATATATCGTATGCTCTAAGTGTTACAACCAGATATCAATCGGATCCTGGTGAGGGTCACTGGGTGGCTATCAAGAATATCCTAAAGTACTTGAGAAGGACTAAGGATATATTCTTTATATATAGAAATGGAGATCTCGTAGTGAACGGGCATACAAATGCCAGTTTTCAATCTGAATAGGATGACTCTAAATCTCAGTCAGGTTTTGTTTACACATTGAATAGGGGTAGTCAGTTGGAAGAGTTCCAAACAAGAGACGATTGTAGATTCGACGACTGAGTCAGAGTACATTGTAGCTGTAAAAGAGGCAAACAAAAGTTATTTGGATCAAGAAGCTCGTTATGGAACTTGGAGTGGTTCCTAGCATAGTAGACCCAATATTATTGTACTGTGACAACAATAGGGCAATTGTACAAGCCAAGAAACTAAGGTCTCATCAGAGGTTCAAGCACATACTTAGGAGATATCACCTGATCAGGGAGATAATTGATAGAGGTTATGTGAAGATAGATGGAGTGCCCACAAATCATAACATCGTTGATCCTTTAACTAAGCCACTTCCTCAAGCAAAATTTGATTCTTGTGTACACGCCTATGGTATTAGATACAAAGGCAATTGGCTTTAGTGCAAGTGGGAGATTGTTAGAGTAGTACTCTAAAGGCAATCACCTTTAGTACTTTTGTACAAACTTTATTTTGAATAATAAAGTGAAAGAAATTTTTCATTAATTTGATATTTTTTAATATATGAGTTGATATTGATCTTAAATCGAATTAATGAAGTCTATAATACAAAATATAGCATGAAGGAAATCATGTTGAGATCATGATAATAAGATTCCTATCACATGCAATTATGTTAGTAACTAAATAATCCCTAGTCATAGGATAATAAGACAGGACACTATTAATCTAGATAGACTAGCATATGTTATACTCCGTGATTTGATCAAGTAGTGGATCTCACAAATTGTAAGCATGAGTTGTTTAGATTTAACATGTGGATGCTTACTAAGAGTAGTAAGTACAACTGATGACCCGCTATAAGATTATCATATGGATGATCTATCGAATGTTAATGATTAACCTCATCATAGCAATAGTACAAATATCCTTATATTTGAGGTACTCAAGGATATCTTGGATACAAATCCTGTGCTTTGACATCATTACTTGTTACCTCAAGACGAGGTCACTTTTAGGGTGGTGATTAGGTATAGCTATTTGTATTCGAAGGTAATTGGATAGCCAATAAAGGATTCACCACTCCTGATAGAAAGAGATGATACCTACGACCTCTTGTCAGGGTCATTGCTTAGGAGTCTCTAGCCATAGCAATTATATGCCATGAAGAGAGTTTTAAATGACACATAGAGTAATGAGATCTCAGGACAAGAACTAACATCACTTGGACTAGATGTGACGTAGTCAGTCTAGTGGGAGTTGACATATAGCCCATACTTCGAACCAAGTGGGGTATAATATGGTGAAAGGATGAATTTTCACGATAATTATCTATGGAAAGGTTCATAAGTTGGATAACTAACTATCGAAGAGTTCGTGTGTTAATCCACTTATAATCTAGCAAATTGGCATCATAAAACCCAACCTTCATAATTTGATTGAATTAAGAGTTAATTCAAGTGCCTAAAATAATCAGAAATCTAAGGGTCACACCCATAAAAGTTCAGATGAAAAACATAATATGTATGGCCAATTTTAAACAGGCCATGATCATGACTCATAGGCCACGTTTGTGGCCGAAGGCGAGCCAGGTCACAATCATGGCTTTGTTGGCCACGATCATGACATAGGGCACAAAAGGGTACTTATGTACACGAGATTTTTACACTTCTTACACACTCAAGTGAGAGGATAGGGACTCTAGAAGAGTTCTAGAGTGAGAGAGAGGAATCAAAGTCTTGTTCTTTAATTTATGTAAGAGTTGCATGAATCAAAGTGCATTTAACAAGATTCTTGATCTATCTTTTCATACTGAGCATCTAATAAAACTCTTTTATTTTGGTGCTCAAATCACCCTTATATATTGTTTCTACTTAATCTTTGCACGTTTTTGGGTGATCAAAGAAGGGTTTGGTGTTTACAACAACCCAAACAAGGAGAAGAAACAAGAAAAGAGGACAAACAAAAGTTAAAAGCTTTATATTTCATGTTCTTTCACATATCCTTTCGCTGCATACGCATGCATGTGATGCATGCAACCATGGCAAAGCCAACAATTGTAAGATTTAGAATTTTGATTATGGTTTATTTGAGGACAAGCAAAAGCTTATATGTAGGGATATTTGATAGATGCATAATTGATCATATTTTTTACACCTATATTTGATGTATTTTGCTTTATATTGTATACTTCTATTGTATATTTGGTGCTTAATTCACTTCATGTGTGTATACAAAGTATAATTGCCTTCACAAACTAAAGGAAAAGAATTCAGACAAAACATGGCATAAAAAAAGATTCGATGCATAGAAAGGATGCACGACTGTGCATCTGCTCGTGCACTTCTCCCAGACTGTGCAAATTCAAGATTTTCAAATATTTTGGTTATGCACGAGCTGATGCACAACCAAAACCCTAAATTTCAATATAAAAGAACATGTTAGGCCTCAAATAAGGAGAGCAAACAGAAGGAGGTGATTTTGATCCACAGAAGCAGAAACCAAGAGGAATTCATCGAAAGATCCGTCGGAATGCAAGATCAGACCTCTGCATTACAAGAATATTCAACAAAAGACAATCAAGGAAATTTAGAATCATGGGCCCATTGTTTTCAATTTGTTTTTCTTTCAGTGTATGTTTGATGTCATGTTCGATAATGTGTAACTAAAGTCAATTATTAGCATACCATAGGAATCTCCACGGTTCAATAAATCAATAAAACAATTAAGTAATAAAAGATCAATCAGTTAAGGGTTTAGGGAAAATTCAAAACCTAAATACTAATTATTGATATCGGTAATTTTTAAGTGAATTCTTAATTCTTTGTTCAATATCATTGCCTATTTTATTTTACTTGCTTTAGTATTTATTTTCCTTATTAAAATCCAAAATCGATCCGTAGGCTAGATAATAGGAAAAAGGTAATTACTAATAATCACTATCTTCGTGGGATCAACCTATACTTGTTGATATGTGCACTTATGGTTATTATAATATTATTCAGTGTTTTGAAAATCGGACTGAACTGGCCAGTTGGACCTGTGAATCGGTGAACCAGAGCATGAAACGGTCCGATTTAACCCTTATTTTTTGTGAGTAATTGACCCATTCATTTTGCGATCGGACCGGTAAAAACCGCTGAACCGGTGAAAGAAAAGACCGGCTGGTTCATTTAAAATGAAGAGTTTTCCTTTAAAAATCGAAACTTTTACAGCTATGGTGATTAAGAAGACAAAACGCCGCACTCTTCATCGTCTAAAATCTTTTGAAATTTGAAGGTTTAAGTTAGATAAATAATTAAAAAGTATGTTTAAAAATTATCTTATATATATAATATATAAAATAAAATTTTATATATTTATTAATCATTGGTTCGATCACGACTGAATTTTGGTTGAACCATTGATTCTTGAATCAGTTATTTCTCCGGTTCAGTCATCGGTCCAGTTTCTAAATTATTGATATTATCGGACCCACAAAAAGTTAATCAAGTAGCTACACAAATATCAGCGAACACTACTTTTTGTTGTACACAACTTCCTGATAACACTTCATGAACTTTAATGAATCTGTTCAGATTAAGGGAAAAAGGTGAGAAGCCAGTTTTCATTCAAGATAGGTGATGAGAAATCTACCTACTTTTAACACGATTAATGGACACAATAGAGCCTCTCTAATATGTTAATCAAATTAACACTGTTATAAATATCATACCAGACAATGCTCTAGTATAGCAATGCCTAACCACCTTTAGAGGCCAATTACTCAAAGATGAAGGTTTAGGCTGGTATCTACAAGAGTAACGCTTAAGCCGGAACTGATTAAACCGAAGATAAAGTAAGACGAAGCACTATTGTGGATGGGGAACCTCCACCATATTGTGCACTTGCAAAATTTCCATACATTCAAAATATTTCGTGGAAGCAGATGCAAAGAACTCTTGAGGCTTTTTGGCTGAAGTCCACTGAGAACTAAAGAGTACGAAGAAGGTAGGACATTTGTCCTAAACGAGACGACAAGTGGCAAAAGTCAATTAGAATTAAAATATTTCAAATGTCCTGTTTAATAATTTGTCAGACATGTTTACGATTAATAGTTCCAAGAATCTTGCATGTAAGAATAAACTCTCCAGTTTTATCATGAATGTACCTTTGATTTTTTTTTATTGGATAGAAATAAGAATAAGAAAGAATAATTAATGAAGTAACTAATAAATAATAGTAAAATATAATAAAGAGAATGGAAACGAAAATCATTTGTTTTTCTTATTTTGACAATCAACGAATTATAAATGTTTCTATCAGTAGTTAGTTATTATTAGATTAATATAATTGATTTGACTAGCGGATAATATCATCGATTTATTTAATGACGTTTGATAAATTAGTTGTTTATGTATAAAAAGACTTAAGAAAGTGCCTTAAAAAGATTTATAAGAACATAAGTATTAGTTGTTTATTATATCTTAGCATTTTTTTGAATATTCTTATAAGAATTTAGAAAGAGCAAAAGAAGTTAACACTATCATTTTCTGCAATATCTTCCATGAAGTCTTAGAAACACCAAAAATTCTCTCAATATAGCTTCTCGATGATGAATGATTTCGATTAAAACTTCTCAAAATTATCTTAAATTGACGAGAGCCAACTGAAAAACTCAAAAGATTACTAAAATGTCACTAAAAATAAACTTGAGTATAGGTCACACTAGAGATTTTTTCTCAAATGCAGCACCAATGAGCTTAATATAAAATTGAGTCTATAAAATGATACCGATTTAATTTCTAATTTAAGAAAATATATTTTTTAATTTTAATTTTTAAATTTTAAAAATTGAAAATATATTTTAATATATTAATTGAATAAAATTATTTTTAAAAATTGTTTATATTAATTTCTTAAAATTTAAACTTAAATAAAAATAATTAATTTAAATTTGACTTATTAATTTTAGATTAAATTGAATTGAATTAAACACAATATATAAGTGATACTAATATTATATATTATATTGATATAAAAGGGACTTAAATATCGGGACTTTACAAAAGTAATTAATGTAATATAATTAGAGATAACAAATTTAAAAGTATTTAATTTTTTTGAAAATTTTAATTTAATAATAATATTTTAAAATTTTAATTTAATGACTAACTTTTTAAATTTTGAATAAATTAATTCAAATTTATATTTCTATCTCTATCTTTAATTTTCTATCTCTATCTCTTTTAGTAATTTTTAACAACTTTTAAATATAATAATAATCTTTTAATTTCTTAATTTTTTGGCCACTAAAAAAATACTTCTTATAATAATGTTTTCAAAATTAGCGGAATGAGTTCATTCGGTCAATTTAATAAGATAATTACGACACATAATTATTGACAATTTAATATAATTAAACTGTTAAAATCTTTTGATCCCGAAAAAAAATGACTGAATCCATTTAGTAAAACAATGCCAAAATCCAGTTCCTAAATAACAAGCCTTTTAACACGCACAAACACATATATGGGACAACAGGAGCGGAGAGAGGAGACACGGATAAGATATACCTGAAGCACATGAAAGTGAGCCCTCTCTTTAAACTAATTTGCTGAGGACGAAAAGCATAGAATGAACTTTTCTGCTCCCACCAGGTAATTTTATCAGCTTTTAATCTTAGAGTCTCTTTCCTTCTGTCTATTAATGTGTGTGATAGTTGGGAGTGGTTGCAGTACGTGCAGCTGTTTGTCATGGAAGAGCATTTCCCTTTTCTCTGTACAACAAATGGGGTTTCTCTTGAACGACTCGTATAGAGGAAAACTCTCTACTCATCGGAGATGTCGTATCTCTTGCTGCTCTTCTTCTTCCGGTATGACTTATATTCTTCTTTTCTGGATAGTATGTGGAATAATGGAAAAGCCTGAACTTTGGTTGTGGGGAACGTTTTCAGTGAATATAATGAAAGAGCGACGTGCGTTAGTATTGGGAGAATGCTATACCCTTTTTTCTTTTTTCCCTCTTGAGCCTGCTTTCTACCTTAAACGACAACTTTGGACCTAAGTGAATGAATGCTTGGAGTTGAGTAACTCTTGAAAGAAGATTTAAACTGCTTGATTTCCTTTATGGTGAAGGTGAAACCATATGGTTAGTGTTTGAGAAATGAATGGGGATAAATATAGTGCTTTAGGTTTGATGTAGGCTACGTGACTCTTGTCTTAGTTATCTAATGCTCTAAGATCATTCTGGGTCCTTGTCAGCAAGATCCAATAATGCCAGAAACATCTCATAATCAGGCATTGTTTTCCTCAAAATGCCGATTTTTATTTACTAACGTGTTGAAATTGCATTTTGAACTCATTAGTTTATATTGTGGAACTTTATTTAGATCCACTCTTGGTTAAGGCTGCTAGAGGAGAGCCGGTAATTAGGCCTCCAGCATGGATGATGCGTCAGGCAGGAAGGTACATGGCTGTTTACCGAAAACTTGCAGAGAAGTATCCATCCTTCAGGGAGAGGTCAGAGACAACTGATCTCATTGTAGAAATTTCTTTGCAGCCATGGGAAGCCTTTCATCCTGATGGTGTTATTATATTCTCGGACATACTTACACCTTTACCAGCATTCGGTGTCCCATTTGACATTGAAGAAGTGAGGGGGCCTGTTATTCAGTCACCAATTCGCAATGAAGAAGACTTGAAAACTTTGCATCCCATTGAATTGGAAAAACTTCATTTTGTGGGGGACTCGCTTAAAATATTGCGACAAGAGGTAATATTAAGTTAGGAGTTAGATCAAGTGTGCAGTGCTACCTTTACGTTGTGTTACTAACTTGACCTTGTTGACTTTCTTTTAACACTCTTTTGATGCCTTATGAAGGTAGAGGGGCATGCTGCAGTTCTTGGTTTTGTTGGAGCACCTTGGACAATTGCTACATATATAGTGGAAGGGGGCACATCTCGCACATATGCAACAATAAAGGGCATGTGTCATACAGCCCCACATGTATTGAGAGCCCTTCTTTCTCATTTGACAGAGGCAATAGCTGATTACCTTATTTTTCAAGTTGAATCTGGGGCTCACTGCATACAAATATTTGATTCATGGGGGGGACAACTAACACCTCACATGTGGGACACCTGGTCAAAGCCTTATATTGAAGAGGTAAGTGGTATATATTTTGACTTCTTTTAGTTAAGCATACTACAAAAGAGTGGGAATTTCAATCTTTGAATTGGGTACTATGGTGCCATTTTCACCTTCTTTGTTGTGGAACAGTTTCTGGATGATGTAAAAATATGACGGCTACTTTGCTTGCTTTTTTTTTCTAATGTGACTGAAATGGCATCTTTGTTATAATGCTGTGTTTTTATCCTTACAGCTCATAAAATTCGTTATGTTTATCTTTATTTATTTTTATCTGTTAATTCATCTTTTTCATTGCAGATAATCAATATTGTAAAGATTAAATGCCCCACTACCCCGCTAGTTCTGTATATCAATGGGAATGGTGGCCTTCTTGAGCGCATGAAAGGAATTGGAGTTGATGTCATTGGGCTTGATTGGACAGTTGATATGGTAGATGGAAGAAAGCGCTTGGGTAGTGTGGTCAGTGTACAAGGAAATGTGGATCCTGCTTATCTTTTTTCTCCTCTTCCTGCATTGACTGATGAAATCCATAGGTTTGTGAATAAATTTGCATTTAATTGATTACTGTCACGTTAACTGGATGATAATTCAAGGAATAGTCTTTCTTTTTGTTCTCCCCAAGTTATGGCTAACCATGATTTTCTGTAGTAGGAACAGTAATGGAAGTGATCAGTAATAGAATCTAATTCTGTTTCTTGGTTGAAGATTTATCATTCCTTGTCATAATGAGATGCTTGAATAAGTTTCATTCTTGAAATAATACATATAAAGAAACAAGGAGAAAGTGAAAAGTGTTTGGCTACGTAATTCAAGCAGCATTTTGTGTATCTCTAATGGTTTGTGTGATATATGGGAATATATGCAATGTTAGGATCAAACTACTAAAATGGATTTGTGTAAATCTGCTCAGCACTGGGCCTCACAGAATTTATCTATGATTCATTTGATTCTTTCTCATTTTCCAGAGTTGTGAGGTCAGCTGGGTCAAGGGGACACATTCTTAATCTTGGACATGGTGTCCTCGTTGGAACACCTGAAGAAGCTGTTACTCATTTCTTTGAAGTTACAAGAAGCTTGAACTATACTTCACCTCTTCGAGGTCATGGAGTAGAAGAAAAAAGCTTAGTTGTTTGATAGTTAGCAACAAGAATTTTGTTTATAAATTGTTTGTTGATGGCTGGTTCAGCCCTTAATGCTTCATTGTGATTTCTGAATCTCACTTTATTCTGCACATCTTTGAGGGTCTGATTAGAGTTGTGAAGTTTTGTAAACAAATAGTCTTGAGCTAATTATTTCTTTTTAATGCTTTCAGCAAATTAAAATATTTGATATGATTGAACTTATTTATTCATGATCTCATCGAATTTCCTTATGCCTTGACAATTACTGTGCAAGAGGATGAATTTCATAGTTATGAACTTGAAATATTCATTTTCACATGGTTTTTCCTTTTTTCAGCGTGAAACATATGGTTCAATGTTCTGATAAAAACTCTTTTTCTTTTATTATTGTCAAGCCAAACAATTAGCTTACCAGTATTGAATTTGGTGTGAATCAATTAACAGAACCCCAGATTTTGAAAAAAGAATTGAAAAAAGAAAGGGTGATCTAAGGAAAATGAGAGCTAATCTTTTACCTACTGAATAAAGTTTACTTGAGGATCGAAAGTTGTAACTATTTATTCCTGGGAGGATCAATTTTTAGCTGCAACTGATGCATCTATTCATTATTGTATTGTTACCAACTGCTCGGCTACTTGTTTTTTGTAATATGGGTTCTTCTTTCTCTGAGTTTTGAAGACGCTCAGTAATTATGTTGCAAATTATTGATCCGTATTGCAGATTCTTATTTTTCTATTGCAAATTATGATTATCCCGCTTGTTCTTTTAATTGAGATCTGCACCAGGTAATAATTCTCACTAAGATGAATCTTCAAGTCATCAAGATTCTTAAATTAATTTTTCCTGTTGCTATCTTATTTTTTCTTTCTTCGAAGTCCTTAATTTGTATTTTCCATTGTGGTATCCTCATCACTTGACTGATCATAAGTTAATTGTTCATGTTGAATTTGTTGAAACATATCTTGCAGTGGATTCAACTCTGAATGATTTTGACAGTACCACTGCCGGCAGCTAGTATGAGGTTACCTGGAGAAGGTAAATGTGAGCTCAACTGCAGTATATTTCTTCAAATGTTCTGGTCCATCTCTGTTTGTTAGGTTAGTGAACCTTCCCATGCTGTTACATTTCATTTGATTAATGATGTTTATCTATCAGCTTCTATTCTTGTAGTAAGGCAATGCGACATTCTTTCCTAAATTTATCAACTTGAAAATGCACACCTACGCTAATTCACCTTTGGACAATGAATGGCTTCTGGTATACTGTAGACTTTTTAAAGACCAATGAAGTTTGTCAGTTTAATTATGCGAATGGTTGCAAGTTAAGTTCCTTTGGTTTGTTCCCTGAACTTCTGGAGATAAAACATGGAAGGCTATTTTTATCTAACGAAGGTACATGTTTGACCAGAAAGAATGTTAGGAACTGAAGAAATAAAGCACTACACTCATGTTAAAATGGAAATATTTTGCAGGTGATGGCATAGGAACTGCATTTTAGCTTGCTTTTACAGGGTAAGTCTATATAGATCTGTCACTATTAACATTGATGTCAGTTAATCAATCGGGTATTGAAACTTCTGCTAGCTGCAGTTGGCTATACTTGATCAAAGTTTACAATATTGGAAAATGTGACAAGTAAATGTTGGGAACCTTTTACACTCTTGGAATAAAGTAAATGTCTTTCTTAGTTTAGAATTTACGTATATTACACAAAAATAAGATTCCTTATTGAAACAGATTCTATAGTTGTCTCCTTAATGGATAGAATTAGGGTTTCCAAATTTATATATATATATGTCTCTGTGTGTGTTTTCAATGTTCAAGGAATAAGAAGAATAGAGCAATCTTTAAGTGGAACGTGTTCTCTCTGGGAATGAAACTTAAAATCTACAAGTGATTTTTAGACACCTATTATTGTAATTCTGGTTAGTAGTTTTTTTTTTTTTTCCAATTCCTAGGCTTGATTCCTAGTTTTTGATCCAAACCCTAGGAGTGATTCTTGACACGCCTTACCAATTCCAACCTATATTTCCTGCAACCAAACACCTGAAATATTTAGTAACATATAACTGAACTTCTGAACCTGAAACTTATTCCAACTTAGCATATTCCAGCTGCCCAGATTTCCAATTTTCTGGATTTGTTTATTTAGCTGACATATCTTATATTTGTCCTTCATCACTTTTAGTTTGGGATATTTGATTGTGTCATTTCTTTCAATTTTCTTAGTATTAAGAGGGCCATTCATCTCTTTTCTAGCTTATTTAATCACATTGATATTCACAAAACCAACTTCCGGTTTATCTTAAGTTTGAACTCCAAACAATGTAAAACGATTCAAAACTCAGTTAGCACGATGCCATGTCTTGATCAGTCTTTTGATCCGCACTGTCTTGTATTTCTATGTTTAGATATCTCTGTAGTGCTTGGTTTCTTTCTGAATTTAGTAGATTTCATGTTGTTCAGTGTGTCACTTGCATTTCTTGAATTTTCCTCTGCTTTATGGGTGGTAATACTGGTAGGGGTGGGTGAGAAGTGTTGTTGGAGCTGTACTATGTTTCCTCTGGCAATTAAACCATGTTTATGTTAGACAGTGACTGTAAGAGTTCCGCTATCATTTTCTTCAGTTCATTGTTCTCATAGTTTGATTTCAGCAAGGCTTGAGAAGAGGCGTTTGTCCAATGCTTTAGCTGAGATGACTTATGCTATCTCCACAAGGAGCTTCATTATATTTTGCTAGTGTGTGTGTGATAAGATTAAGGAATCTTAGTATTTTGTCAGTTGTGTACTACTACAGCATCAATATTAGAGAAAAGAAATGCTAAATAAGAATCCACCTTGTGAAACATATAGCCCTCTATCTGTGCTGTGGTTAATACTTCTGAGCTGTTATTCAATCACGGTTGTTTATGAACCATAAGTGTAAAAGAAACAATGTACTTTTTACCTATCTGGACATCTAAGGAAAAAGTTTGTGTAATGAGCCAACTTGTATCACTTTAAACTTCATTGTTTGCTTTTTAATACTTATTACCTTCTTATAAATTTAATATAGTCTCAGGATTTCAGAAACTGAGCAAGGTTCAGAGACACTTTTCTAAAGGATTTGTGTAGGCTGTTATGGTACCTGAGTTTTGTGGAAGCTTGCAATCACGATTAGCACTTCACAGTTGAAAAGTCTTTCGACATCTTGTGTTGAAGTTAGCATCTATCATCCTGTGGTATCTGATTATCGATGTTGTGATATAAACACCGCAGCTGTATCTAGTTTCAAGTGCTACATCCAAATTTAAGTAGGAAGCCTGTTTTTATTCCTTTTTCAGAATTTTTGACATTGCTGTGATTATCATATTACTAGTGTGTTCCCCTGAATAGGAGGTATGAAGGTGCAAGGGTTATGAAAGTGTGCTGCTCATTTTGATATCGATTTCTGCCTAAACAATGCTGATAAAGGTTCAGATGTCAGAAATTAAACAGCTTACAAAGAACTGCTAGTTTCCTGTGTGATTTACTTAACCTTTATGAAATTATGAACTTAGGCATTTGTGCTTCATTATTGATGACCATACTTGGAGTCTTTAAGATCTTACCACAACTGACTGGGTTTGCTTACATATTTACTTTTACCTTTGGTCTTTTGTGGTCTTGCTGTCATCCTTGATCATGGCTCATGAGTTCTGAATGATCCCAATGGGAACAGTGTGCTCTGATACCAATTAATAAGAACTTTAGGAGAGTCATACCCCAGAAGCATACCAATTGATAAAGACTTTAGGAGAGCCACACTCTAAAAGCCAGTTTATGAGGGTGAAGAGCCCAAAGTCTTTGTAAATCTTACACTAATTTTGTATTTAATCAATGTGAGATTCAAGTCTTATATCTTGAAATTGGATCAAACCTTAACAGTGCCCCTTTTTCTCATTTCCTCTGATGGGAAGTCTAGGTTTTGGAAACTGGCATCAGGGTATAGTTCATGGAGTATACTAGGATGTTTGTACTTGCGAGGTGAGCAATTATACTTTTATCAGTGTCTCTTTGATTGAATTCAAAGTGGGTTTCCTTAACATGGATCAAGAATTCGCAATATTTACAAGTTTGTCGCTTCCGGATCAAAAATTCCCTCATGATTTTAAGCCATTAATCTTTTGGCCGATGCCACCTCCGTCAACACCATAGAGAAGCCAAGTAATTTGTTTTTCTTTTGGCCTCAATCATGTCTCCCAGCTTTTTTAATTCTGCACTTTGTTTTTTTCTTTCAAAGTTCTTTTTAAGTAATTGGTCAAAATGAACATGGTTTCCATTCTGATACTAAGAGGAGTTTTACCATCTTCCATGTTAAAGAGGTTGTATTCCTATTGAATGTTAACTAAAAGTTTTAGGAGTGGTCAGTTTTATATTTATTCTTCTGACATCAAAATATTGCACGAACACTCTGGTATCATTCCGCATCTTTTTCCAAAAGAAATATAATTGAATCTTTTTATATGTTTCTACGAATCTCGAACGTCCACATGCAGTAGCATGAAACATAGAAGTGATTTTGGCTCGCAGGTTTGCAACTTGCCCAGCCACCAACCTTCCCTTCCATTGTTCTATTGGACTTAAGTATGCATACTCTTATTAGTCCCTTTTGCTTGTAGTTTTTGTGTCAATGCCTGAATATTTACAGCTATATACTAGCTCCTTTTCATGTTTTGCAGCAAGTCACTTTATATATTAGGTACTAGCAGAGTATTACTGCGCGATGCGCAGTAATAATGCGCAGTAATAATGTCCGGTTAATTTAGTTTGTTATAATGCAAGGAAAGAATAGTTGTGGAAATAAAAATAATATAAGATTATAAAGGTAAA
>JANZXR010000005.1:29883287-29893766 GCA_027575705.1 Erythroxylum echinodendron
GACCGTCAGATTAAACGGACGAACGAGATGAATTCCGTGGTCGTCCATCCCGTTCGTCCTTAGTATATATACTTAATGACCATTTTGTACACCTCTTCCCATCTTAAATAATGCATTTGCAATGTTAATCTCCCCACTTGTTTTTATTTATCAAAATCAAACGCCGACAACTAAGTTGCCATGGTTGTTGATAAGAAATAGGATGAAAAGGTCACATTGAATTATAACTTTTTCAGCCAAATTTAAATGGCTAAAAGTGTGTTTTAAACCTTAAAAGTTTTTATCATAATATAATTTCAATCCTAAATTTTCAAAGCGTTTAATTTCCACTTTAATGTTTTCAAAATGTTCTTAATATACTATAGATGAATGAAAATTTTAATAAAGTTAAACTTTTTTGACTTTTTTTAAAATAAAAGAATTTTATAAAAATTTAAAAGGAGGAAATACATGAGTATTACTTCAAACAACTAAGGCAAAACCAAGTCGACAATGTGGAACATAAAAAATAAAAACAAACAATTGCATTTAGTAAGTGGATGTAAGAGGCGTTATTAATGTTTGGTAGTTGTAAATGGTATAGAAATCTTCTCTCATTGTTGGAGTATCGCGAAGCTTCCAAATTAGGGTAGCGGATGACTTCTTTATCTTCAAGAGGCGTTCTTGTATCCTCCTAGAATTTCGTTAGATGGCGAGGGTCTCATGGAGGTCTAGTGGTTGTTTTGACACTGTTATCAGTCGATTAGGTATTTTAATTTCTTCATTTCTTCTTAACTGTACTATGTGTCTTCTGCTTCCTTTTCATACATGTGATTATCTTCCGTCCATAGCTTCTAGTTAAACATTTAGTGAATCTAGAATGTTTGTGTTGCATGTCTGATTGAGGTTAACTTTTGCTAGTTAAATGACATGTTAATGTTGAAATAAAACTTGTTACATATCTTTAAAATTTATTGGTAGATCTTACAATCAAGTGTATGTCATGTGACATAGTAAGCCCTACCAACAAAAGTGACTGTAAATTTGAATTGTATGTAGAGTTTGAGGAATAAATTGAATTGGAAGTAAAACAACTTGTTTGAGTACTAATTGAATTATTTGTCCTTTTAGACGTAGTTATTGGAGTAAGTTTCCCCTGAGGCTTCAATGTGTAATGTTTCATCAACACACCAAACTTGCCCATATTTAGGTAGAAAATAGATTATTTGAAAAAAAAAAAGAATGTTCAATATCTATCTTTCAATGATGATCTATGAAATGTATCTTTTTTATCTATAAACCATATGAAAAAAAAAATACAAGCAACAATCACTAAATAACACTCCTAATGGAAAGAAGCCATCATTTGTTTTATAACGTCAACATTTTTACTCTCAACCATTATCAGTTGTAAGGTTTAAGGCCCTAACTTCTCTATTAACTCCATATTAACCGTATTAGCACACCCCATTAATGATCATGTTGCATACCTTATGCTTGATGAAACATCTAGTATCAAAAATGTTTTCCCTTTTCTTATTCACATTATCATATCCTACTTATATGCTCAATGCCCCCTAATGGCCAACACACTTCTTATGTCAAGTCTATCAATGCATTTAGTATCACTAGCATCTTCCAAGTTGGGCATCTCATCCTTTGCCTCCTATCAACTCATGGTAACCTACTTGCCATCCTCCTTTATCATCATCACCATCTTGATCGGACATTGTGATACAATATGTCCTTTTTCCCTTGAACTTCAAGTAGATGATATCTTTTTTTTTTTTGGTGGAAGTAAAATCAATATTGACTTTCTCTTTACCAAGTGCAGGCACTTTTGGCATGGTTCTTTCATACTTAGGTTTTGAAGCCTTGTCCTCCTTTTAATGTAAAAGTTTGCTCCAAGGTGAAAAGCCTACACTAGACATCCTTAAAGTATTAGCAGGCCTCCTTTTGAGTTATCTCTCAACCTTCATAGTCATATGCACCACATTCTCCAATTCCATATAGTGATGTAGCCTTATGACATTAGCAATTTAGGGTTTAGCCCACAAATAAATTGATCTGTTTTGCCTCATTATCTATCGTAATATTTTCTCTAGATATCATAACCTTTAGATTCTTATAATACCCCTTCACACTATTTGAGCCTTGAGTTCAT
This sequence comes from Erythroxylum echinodendron, assembly GCA_027575705.1. Lineage (NCBI taxonomy): Eukaryota > Viridiplantae > Streptophyta > Magnoliopsida > Malpighiales > Erythroxylaceae > Erythroxylum > Erythroxylum echinodendron. The sequence continues at coordinate 29,885,431 of JANZXR010000005.1, forward strand.
ATTTGCAGCCTTTGATAAAGCCCCCTATAATAGAAACTCAATATAAATCACTTCCTTAACACCATCTTCATCTCCTCTCAAGTTCTAATAAGTAATTCATGATTCCTCCTCTTAGTGAAAATGTGTTAATTACATGGAAATATCATAATTATGAAGTTAATAAGGATGATAAACTCATCAAATCTATAATGAAAATTATCTATTAATAAATCCAATTAAAGGGGGATAAGGCTAAGGTATTGGTCAAAATTATGAAAAAAATTGAAATGGTAAAGCACTATGAACTCCTTACAATACAAAAGTAAAGCTTACAAGTTGAAACATTAGTTAAAACTTAAATAAAGATCAATCATGAGACCAAAATAGGTAACTAGGTTAGAGAATTGGTTATTGATATTATGTACTAAAACATCCAAATAATTGGTCGAGATCATAAAGGTTACAACAGGGGTATCGGTAAAAAAAACATTGGTTTCCACTTTCAGAAGAAGAGGAAAATGGGGAAACTCAATAAGATATGCATAAGAAGATGACTTACTTCATTTTGCCAAACATTATAAAGGAGTAAAAGAACTATTAATTCCCATTGAAGGAACGATTAAGGTACATATAGGATATATAATTGACTTTTCAACAATTAAACTCTCTACTAAGTTGAGTAAGTCAATTTCAAAGAAAAACCCTAATTAAAAGTCAAAAATGAAAATTTATAATCTCCTTTATTCTACTCCAGGAATTTCATCATATGAAACTTAAGAGGATTTAATAGTTCTAAGAAGCAACAAATAATATGAAACTTAAGAGGATTTAATAGTTCCAAAAAGAAATAAATACTTAATGAATATCTTTTGTTTAAGAAACCAAGTTCTTTTCTTTTTTGTCTCTTAGCAACCAAAATAAAAGCTCTTCATTTTCAAAATGGGTTATGGTTCATCTGCACAAAATGGAGCACCGTCACCAATCATGCAAAGCATTACAATGATAAGACTTATAAGAAACCAAGTGTTGATGGTCTCTTAGAGACTAAGATAATGGATCACCATTTACAAAAATGGATTGTGGTTTATCCACAAAAAATGGAATACTATCTCCAATCATATAGAGGATTACAACGGAAGGATTTTGATTTCATAAAACCCTGAAAACATTAAATTCCTTTGAACCAGAAAATTAGGCCAATTTAGTCATTGCTAGTTATGCTCCTAAGCAATGTGAAAATAATTAATATTATAGGGATTTATGCTGTCAATTTAGAGAATTGAAGAAGAGAATTTTAAAAAGACCTAGTGACATAATAAGTATGGATTACAACTTCATGACTTATAATAGGGACTTAAAGTATGAAGTCTTATACTTAGAAGTTAAAAGGAAAGTTCTAATTTGAAGCACTATGATGAAGATCTCATGAATTTCTTAGGTAGGATTGGAGTATTGAATCTCATATTCAATGGGAACTTGCTTACGTGGAGCATTAATTAGAGTAGGAAATGGCTTCTAAGGATTAAACTAAATAGGTCCTTGATGAACTTTAGTTAGCTCATAAGATTTCATAATAGCTATGCACACTTTAACAATCAACTTTATTTAGGCCATTTGTCTATTGAGATCCTAACAAAAAATATTTTAATGGAAAGGAATGTTCCATTTAGGTTTAATAATTATTTGGTCAACATCCTAAGCTTGCAATGAGTAGTGGAAAGAGGCTAAATAAAGTGTGCAGTTGGATTTGAAGCTTTCAAATGTATGACACAATTGAGGGCCACCAAAGATGAGATAAAATATCCTAATAAAAAAACTTATGTTAACATTGAGATTATTAAGAAATAAGCTCTTTAAGCTCTTAACAATGCTTAAGAAATTTCTTTAAAAAAACAACAATGCTTAAGAATTGCTCTATTTTGTACTTATAAGAAGAAATAGAATTTCAATAGTTTCTTTACAATCCTCGTAGAGCATTTTTAGTAACTGAATTAGATGATCTCAAGAATTTGGTATTAATTTTTTTCAAAAATTTATTAGTAATTGGGGCTTCAACTTCTTTTCCTCTTTAATATATTAAAAAATACATTCTATAAGGGATCAACTCTAAGAAAGTAGAATCTTTAACGAGACTAGTCTCCAATTTGGACATAAAAAACTTGGCCACTTATAGGTACCTCTTTTTGGCTTAAGACTTGTTAAGGCATCAAGATCTTAAGGATCTAAAGACAATTTATTTCAAAAAAACTTGCCACTTATAGGTACCTCCTTAATTAACACAATACACAAAATTTGCTCCAATAAGATTCTCTTACCTAAATTTAACAAAACTTATGTTTGCCTCATTCCTAAAAATCAAATCCTTCTACATTGGTTGATTATATACCAATCTCTTATTATAAAATTATCCATAAATTTTTATCCAAGCATTTTGCAGTTAACCTTAAGTAAATTCTCAAATACGTAATCAACCCTTATTAAGGTAACTTTTATCAAAGGAAAATCTATAAGGGGAAACATTCTTATAACTCAATTTAATTTTTAAGTACCATCACAAAAGTTCTAAAATAAAAAGTTGTGCTCCCAAAGTTGATTTTAATAAGGCTTTTAATTCAATGAGTAGGAGATTCTTATTCACTACCATGGAAGCTTGGGGTTTTCCACCAATTTTGTTTTTAGATGAACAACATAATGTTTCTCAGTATTTCTATATTGTATACTTGTAAGCGGTGAACCTATATACCCTTTCAAAATAACTAGAGGCTTGAGGTAAGAGGATCATTTATTCCCTAATATTATTCACTTATTGCAAAAAAACTTATAGAAGAATCATTGATCTTAATAGTGTTGACGACGCTAGGTTCAGATTACATTATAAGTGAGATAAGCTCAAAATCATAAGCTTCTATTTTGTAGATGATTTACTATTCCTTTATGAATCAACCTTATTTACATACTGTATTGATTTTCTCGTGTTTATCTTTATGATTATATCCCTTGATTGCTAGTATGTATACTAGTTCATTATTTATTACAACCTATTAGTAGATTAGGTATTAAAATTGTAATTATTTAATCATTCTAATGTATAAAGCAACTATGGTTTTATGGATTTTTACATTAGAATGAAATCAATACACCGATCTATATTCGTGTTATTTTGTTTTATATTTCTAGTTCTTAAATTATTACTCGATTGATATCAGGCACGTGTCCTAAGGTTAATTACATTGTATTTTTTCTAATTAACTATGATTAAAGAAAGATAAGATCTAACTCCAGTAGTTAATATTCAAGCTATAAATTGATCATTAATTGTATCAATGATCGGTATACAATTCATATTGTGGATGCAAAACTTAGACTAAAATTTGCATTTTATTATATTTTAAATTTAATTTGCATTATTTTGAAATATTTTTACAATATTTCATCATAATTAAAAAACCACCCTTTTTCTTATTTACAAAACTTAAATTTAGGATAGGTGCTTCTTCTAAGATTGATCCTTACTTTCACTATCACATATAACTAAGGAGGAGTTAAAGTTTCATTTTTTTGTACTAGGGATAACACACATTTAGAGAGAGAACTATATAGAGATAACTAAGGAAGTCGATAAAGATTCTCATCTTAATATAATTGTGAAGAATGGCTAATGTTCTAAGTTAATAATAATTTAAGATTTCTTTAACTAAAATAAATTGATATTTGAAAATAATAAACAAGTTATTTCTTGCCGTCAAACATTCTAAACAGTTACAATTCTCTTATATCACAATGACGGACTGTTTTATTAGACAATACAAATTTTCGTAGAGAACTCTATAAAGTTTTTATATATTTTTATTTATTAATGAAAAATATTATATTAACATAATTCAATTAAAGAAATTGTATAAATTATTCAACTGTAGAGATTTGATTATGGTAATTTTCTTTTAAAATGATCTCGTTTACCTATCTTAACTTGTGCAGCAGATAGGTACATTATGACATCCTAACATCATATTATAGAGCAAATACATGTGGATTCCACAAGGCGTTTCAAGATTCTGAATTTGTCGCTTTCTTTTTCACGTTAGCCCAATGAAGGACGAGACCTCTAATAACTTGGTACAAGTTACAAGCACCTCTGGAACAGTGGCCAGGAATAAAGAAAGTGGGGTTAGGTTCTGCAGATGACCCGTTAGGCGAGACTGGAAGTACATAAGTGAAGTTGGGTAGGAAATTACTGTGATGACCAGAGTTCGCTTGGATTTTGTGGTCATGTCAAACCACTATAAGAATAGTCCATGAAAGAATAGTCACAAGATTCTTTAAATTTAGAACAGAGAGGTCTGATCCGAGGTATTTCAGCAATTAATGGAGTTTATGAACAGAGAGATTGAAAAGGACTAGAACTCGGTTCGTGTACATAACGCAATTCTCAAACAAACTTGCGTATTTGATTGATAATTAACAAAAGATTGTCACTTTGTCAATTCCAAATACGGTTCACTCGGATCATAGAACTTGACACTTACATTTATCTGTCTTTTCCATACATTATTTTCCTATATATAGCGAAACTTGTCACTTAACTCTCCACATGCATTACTAGTAATTATAAACACCAAATCGTAGTTCTTGCCAACTTTCATGGCTCGTTTACTAAGTCTTTATGTCTCTATAATCTTAATTTTTATGGTGACTGTGCCGTGTTCAGAAGCCAGAAAGTTGATGATTTTGGAGAAGATGGATCCTTTTCAAAGTACTCCTCCCCATGTGTTCGCTTCAAATTCTTCTTCTATAAGTAAGACAGATCAGGCAGTGTCTATAACTGCAAGGCTAGGCTTATCCACTTACCATCTTTCCAAGGTTGATCGCATTTTGCAGTGGTCGGCGCCAAGCCCCGGAGGTGGGCATAAGCCATGACTAATCAACATTGACGTCTTACGATAAAAAATCACCAGTTTCGAATATATATACTGTTTCTGCTATCTTGTCATTTTCAGTTGTACGGAACGTTCTGTTCGATGGATTGGCACTATTTAGGCGGGTGATATCCTGTTACAATTCTCGGTGAAAGCTATAAAGAGAGAAATTAATGCAAAAGACCCATCTCTTGCTAGATTGCAACTCTTTGTTAGTCATTAGAAATGTAACAGTAAGTCATAAGTTATTAATCTTCTACTTCCCATACAACCCTTTATGCAATTATATGTTTAACTAGTGGTTCGATCATAATGTGAATTTTACGATTACAGATATCATATTTTTAGTTGTTTAATTTAAAAATTTTCTTATTTTATCTCAATGTTTTAATTCAATCAATTGCTTCATTTAATGTCTGTTAAAGGAATGCATAATTTATTGATGTTGGGCTCATCTAAACAACGTGAAAAATGGAAACAAAAAAACAAAAATAACCATATGCAATTGCTTATACAAAAACAGCAATGAACATAACGCACTTCAAACATCGACCGAAGAAGCCGTTGAATTGATACTTTTTGCAAATGAAACAACTGCCGCAAGAAGTTTTGGGGAGACAATTTTAACTTTTCTTCAGCCCCATAATTTTCGTCGTTTAAGTTGAACTACTCGTAGCATAATTAGTTGGCAACTTCTACTTTAAAGCAATCAATCAAGAAGCGCAAGGCCAGAAACCCAGCATTTGCTTTAAACATTCGACTGTAAGCTTTACCGCGTCATCAAGAAGTACAAGTATAGTTCCACAACGGATTCAACTAGAGGACCATTATTTCAGTAATTTTGGTAGCTACTAAGATTACATTATTTAAAATATTTTTACACATAAGAATAGCATAGGTGATCCAATCCCCCCAAGGTCCCTGCTTCCTTTTCCCTGCTTCCTGTTGGCGTTTTGGTTGTTCCAAAACTTGATTATTTCTTCTGAACAACCAAAACTTGATTATTTCTTTTGTTTTTCAGATACTGGTTTCATGCAACGTTCTTCTTTATTACCTTTTATTGCCATAACGTTTATTATTATTATACTAAACGTTATTTCTCTTAATGCTCTCAGTTAATGGTTTTTCCTATATATATTTGCTACTAAAACACACATATATGCACTCATCTCTCCTTTTTAAGACAGAAAAAATATGGCACCTTCTCTACTTTAATCAACATACGCATATGTACTTTTCATCAATCACCAACCTTTTTTATTTGTCCACAAGAGTGCGCAATTTCTTAAGATAGACACCTTTACACTTTCTTTCATTTTGTCACACATATATTTGGTTGGTTCTGCATTTGTCTATTTTCTTTTTCACTCGCGGAAACAGTTTCCACTCTACCTTTTGGAGTGCACCGAAACTTGTGAAGAAGACTTTAACCCAAGGGTCAGATCCCATTGTCCTGCCACGCCATGTAGTAGGAATTTCTTACTTACAGCAGTGATTGTTCACGACTCATTACAATCAGATAAACCATTTCAATTTTATATTATTGCTTTTTCGTTAACAATCTAAGTCAGAAATTTTATTATTGTGTTGCTACTGCTTCTTGGAAATTACTGTGATTTGCTGCTACGCATTTATTTTGGTAGAAGTCGGAAAATGGTGCTGTTTCTTCATATTGTTTGATTATTTTGTGTGAGACATTTCTTCTTTTTGGATTTAAGATGTCGTCTGCAAATGACACCAACGTAAGTTCTGTACTTACTGTTCCTCATATAAATTCAGCTCCCTTTCTCGAAAAATTATACCTGACTTAATTAAATTAGAGCCTCTAGATGGGAGAAATTTAAACGATAGTATGAAAAAATTTTGTTTTATTTTCAACAATATGAAATCGTTTATGTATTGTTTCAAGAGATTCCTAGTAACAATACTGACCTTAAGATTACTAAGGATAATTGTACTATTAGGAAAGTGTTGCTCAACTATATGATCAACTATTTGTTTGATATCTACTGCAAGTACAAAACTACAAAGGAAATCTGAGATTCTTTAGAAGTGAAATATAGGACGGATGATGCTGGTACTACGAAATATGCAGTTGCTAGATGATTAAAATTTACTGTTGTTGATGATAAGCCTATTATAGACCAACTACATGAGTATAAAAGTCTAGTTGTTGAAATCCTTGCTGAGGTATGAACATGTGTGAGTTGTTTCAAGCTAATGACCTTATTGATAAACTACCTCCCTTATGAAATGAGTATAAAAAGTAGTTGAGACATAAGAAGAAAGAAATGAAGCTTCAGGAGTTGATAGGACATATAAATATTAAGGATGCCAACCATGCACAAGATAAGACTAAAATACTCACCCTTGTCCCTACCGTTAAGGCTTATGTGGTAGAACATATAGATGTTAATAACTTCAAGAACAATGGTGGACAAAACAATTCTTTCAACAATAAGCAGGATTAGTTTAAGCGTAAAGGATTGATGGAGACTATTGGTGGTGCCATAAGCTAGTCCATCTTGCTGTCAATTGTCAAGCTAGAATCAACTATGAGAAGAAAGGATAAGATAGAAACTACGACAATTCAAGAAAGGAAACCAAACAGGGTAACCAAAAGAGCTTTGGTAAGCCTCAAGCCAATATGGTTGAAGCTGGTGATAACAAGGAGATCATTACTGCTATGGTGTTCAAAGTAAACCTTACTAAAAATTTGGTAAAGTGGATCATTGACACAGGAGTTACATGCTATGTCTGCACCAACAAGGACCTATTCAAGGAGTTGAATGATGTTGTTAATGGTGAATTCGTATACATAGGCAATTATAGCAGATTTCTCATCCAAGGAATTGACAAACTCACTCTTAAACTCACCTCTAGAAAAGTGTTGGCATTAGAAAATGTTTTATGTGTTCTTAATGTATGTAGAAACTTGATTTATAGTGCATTATTTAACAAAGCTGTTGTTAAACTGACCTTTGATTATGATAAGCTAGTTCTAATTAAGAATGGAAACTTTGCTAGAAAAGGGTTTTGTAATGCGAGCCTATTTGTATTTGACATTGAAATGAATACATCTACTTCGTTTACTTATATTGTTGAGTCTTTAGACTTATGACACTCTAGACTTGGGCATGTGAATGTGAGGTCAATTAAGAGGATGCAAAGCTTAAATTTATTACCTAGCCAAATCACTAATGAAATGGAAAATTTTTAAATTTCTATTAAGGCTAAGTACTTTAAGAAACCTTTTAAATCAGTGAACGAGAGAGGGTCACAATTATCACTACAAGAAAATTTCCAATTAGCGTCGGAATATTACCGACGACAAAACTTCCGTCGCAGTTTACCGACGGAATACAAATAATCCGTCGGAGAACAGAAAACTTTACCGACGGACAATCAATCCGTCGGTACTATTGTAGGAAAAAATTCAGC
>JANZXR010000005.1:29893866-29916009 GCA_027575705.1 Erythroxylum echinodendron
AGAATTTCTGTACCTCAGTTTTGAAAGGAACAAAAATTTCTGTCCTTGTCCTCTGAAGACGGAACAAAAATGAGTGAGGACAGCAAGCAAACAGGACGAAGGACAGAACTTTTGCGTCTTTGTCCACCGTCCTCACTCCTGAAGACGCTAACCAAACGCAGGGTTATAGTGTTTAGTACACTTTAACAAAATAGAGTAGCGTTATGAAAGAATCATATGATTCTGAGTATCCGAGAACTATGATCCATTATAAAAGAATCGAACTTCTGATATCACTACCTTAGAGCTTGTTTCAACTCATATAGGCTTTTCTTAAACTTGCAGACGAGATTTTCCTTTTCTTTAGTTTTGAAACCTTCTGGCTGCTTTATGATATCTCCTCTTTCCAATCTCCATGTAACAACGAAGTTTTAACATAAAGATCCAGGCAGTCACTCAAATTCAATATTGTTTGTATTGAGGTCATCTTAACCACTGGTAAGAAGATTTCATCAAAATTAATGTACTTCTTTTGATTGAAAAATTTCACAACTAGCCTTGTCTTATGCTTCATCAGTTTGTCACCATAGTTCTTTAACTTAAACACCCATTTATTCTTTAGGGCCTTTTTACCTTTTGAAAGCTTCATAAACTCATATGTATCATTCTCTTCAAAGAATTCATCTCTTCCTTCATAGTTGCGAGCTAGAGATCTTTGTCTTTACAGGGATGCAGTAAGGGGAGACTGGGAAAGCACTAAGCAAGTTTTTGACCAAGATCCAGCAGCTATAACTGCATTTATCACTTCTTATATGGATACTACTCTGCACCTTGCAATTAGGAGTGGTCTTCCCATACAATTTGTGAAGAACCTTGTGGCCTTAATGTCTGAAGAAGATGTTGCAACTCTTGACGTGGATAAGAACATAGCCTTTCACTATGCTAGTATGGTTGGATATACAGAAACTGCAAAGTGTTAGTGAAAAAGCAATAATATAAAATTGAAACGACTTATCTAAATGCAAGGCATCGTGAAAAATCATTGCCCTAAATTAGAAATTCCCTCTATAGGTGCAACAGGACAACATGATCCAACCTAGGGTTAATGCCTTCTCCACCAACTTCCGTACACTCCAAAGGGTAGGTAGGAACTGTCTTTGCGAGTGAAAAAGAAAACAGATAGATGTAGAATCGACCAAATATAAATGTGGCAAAATGAAAGAAAAGGTGTCTATCTTGAAAAGAAATTGTGCACTCTATATGGACAAATAAAAAAAGTGTGCGATGGATTAAAAGTATATATGCGTATGCCAGATAAAGGAGAGAAGGTGCTATAATTTTCTTTCTCTTAAGAAGAAGGAGAGATGAGTACATATATCTGTGTTTTAGTAAACAAGATGGGCAAATATATATAGGGAAAACCAAATGAATGTTAACTGAGAGTATTAAGAGAAATAACCTTTAGTATAATAATAATAAACGTTATGGTAATAAAAGGTAATAAAGATGAACATTGCATGAAACTGTTAGTAACTGAAAAACAAAAGAAAATGTATGAATAGTATTGCTGTCGCCTGCAACCAAATTTAAAAAGAAACTAACTTCTATCAATACAAATTAATGTAGTAGTTGAAAGTAGGAATCGTTCCTACGAGAAATTTTAACGGTAAAGAGTTCACAAGTTCAAAACTAAAATGAAGTAAAAAGGGGGTTGGCTTTAATTCACGGCAATTTAGAGAAGAATGACAAAATTGAAAATCAACTAAAGTAATTGGATCTAAAAATTTAATAGACAAACCTTAGTTTCGGGTCACCGATATTATCACACTAATATGGATCTTTGATATAAAATTTAGTTCATCAATAAACATTCATTGGGTGATATTTTCTCTTAAGTATAAATGAGTAGAAACATGTATTCTAAGCATTCTTATCAATCAACAACCTAAATATGGTCGTAAGTTAAATTGAGTAATAACTTTAAGAACTAAGAAACCAATGAACAAGACAACACATGTATGACATGCATTTAATTAAGATGAGTTTCTTCTTAGAATTTCCCACTCTAACATAAAGAAGGCAATCCTAATTACCACTTGTGATTAACAAAACTGAACATCATATTTTATCAATCTGGGTATTAAACGAATCAATTCCTAATTGCACACCTAGAAATTAACCAATCCAATTATAAAAAGCATTTTAGAAGACACTCAATGTTCTTCAACAAAACAAACTTTATTGGAACATCTCACACATAACAGATGATAACATGGTTTCCCTCAACCAAGAAAAAGGGATTTAGCTACTCATAATGAAAGTAAAAACCAAAGAAATACCAAAACACAAAGTCTCCAACACTGGTCTTTTTCTAGAGAATCTAGGAATATTTAAAAAAACACTATCGAAACGTAAACTAAACTAATGGAAAATCTATAGAAATTGTAAAACTATTCTAACTCTCAAAGCTTCGTGAACAATAACGCCCCTTCCTCTTTATCTCCTTCGATTTATTCCTTTTTCCATTATCTTTAGCAAATCACACCTCCCACGTATTCAGGTTGCAAATCCCCATCAGTAAAGTAGCAATCTGATCTTCCAAAATTATGAAAATCTCAAGTGAATCAGATCTGATTTTGAAAACAGATTTTGCAGATGGTTTCCACCCTTGTACGTGCTCACGCTTAGTCAATGAATTTTTTTGCTAGTCTAGAATTTCGACTTATCTTTACTTTCCTTGCCACTTTTTGATTTAATTTCATCTCCTAAGTGTTGGAAATCATTTGAAAACAATTACGAAACAAATCCATCAATTTTGAATAATAATTTCAACACATAAGAGAGATTTATATACCAAATGAGTGTAAAGTGACAACTTAACATATTCTCCCACACCAAACCTTTGCTCGCCCTCGAGCAAACATGCCAAACCACTTCACTCTATCAATCGTCCTTTATAAGATTAAGTACACACAATCTGTTAACTTGGGCTAGCAAAACGTAGGTTGAATCACATATGATAATCACTTTTCACCGATACAAATAAACAAAGTCAAATTAAACATTCTTTGTTCAAAGGCAAGTATGAAACCAAGGTGAATTCTTCTCACAGATTTCTCTCTTTACGCTCAAGTGTTTGAGACTAAAACGTTTCCCTTAAATCTCCCTCTAACAGATTGTACTACCATAGGCTTGCAAATTCACCAGTTATCATTCGTTCGAATTACATGAGCTCATAGATCAGAAGGACTTTATTCTAGGTTGTAATGGGGCTGGGTTCAAGGGTAAAGTAAAAATGGAAAAGGTTTAATCACAAGCATTCACAAAGTACCAAGTAAAAGGGATATTCAAATTAAGATTCAGAGATAAGCACTTGAATACAAAGGAGTACAACTACTCATTACTAACTAATGCCACTATGCTTTATTCTACTTCTTTTTCTTTTCTTTTTCTTTTCTTTTTCCCTTTTTTTAAACTTGAAAAAGACTAAAAATAAGGGAAAATAAAAAAACAAGAGAAATTACTAACAACATAATTTAATAAACACATGAGTAGAAGTACCTATAAAAATATCTCAAAATACAATATAGAACAAAAGTACCAAATTACTCAATGCTTCATTGAACTTGTGATAGGCTAAGGCTAATGGGATTTTTGGGTTTTAATGTAAGGTCATTGATTGAAAAACAAGGTTAAAGGCTCAAAAGTGTTTGTAAAGGGAAAAGAACTAGGTGGGTCATTTTTAAGCTAAAGGATGTAAAAACAAAGAAGGCCTTAATCATTTCTATAAACCATATAGTCAAACAATTTTAATCTGGTTCAGTGTAAGTTCTGAAGGCAAACCTGATTAGAAGAGCATCATACAATACAAAAAAAATAGAATGACATAAAGATGATGTCATTAAAGCTCAAATCCATGCACAGGTTTAATTCAAGAATTCATCTTAATTCCATAACTACCTCATCACTCAAATGTCAAAATTTTTGACTAAGTTTACAAGATTAGTTATTGCACTTAATCAATTCATCTTAGACTCACATAGCCCAATTTAATTTCATGCACACACTCGATCTCATCCAAACTAATATGATAAAGCTTGATGGCTTAACATGCATAACAAACATGCAAAAAAGAAAAGAAAAGAATCACGCACAAAAGAATCACACACAAAAACCAAAAACAAGGTCACACACATATAATCCAATTCCTTCCCCCACACCTAGACCAACATTGTCCTCAATGTTAGGACATTAAATTAAAGAAGCACAAATATAAAAGATAAGAGAAAAGAAGGCTTCTCTATTTGGAAATGCTGAAATCATGGTGTTGGTGAATGTAGAGGTTGGAATCCTTCATACTCCCAATAGGCCATCAAGTTGTGCTCCAAGCGGTGCATTTTGTGTCCGAGCCAACTGAGGCGATCTTCCAAATTGGCTAGGGAGTGTCAGTGACCACTTTTTTCAGCTGTGGAAACCCAACTTTGTGCTACTGATCTTGTAGTGGAAAGAGTAGTGGGGCTCGAATTTGTGAGAGTTATGTGGCCACGGCTTAAATCCACAATTCCCATCCTGTTCAAACAATCTAAATCCAAAGGTTCTATACCACAAGCCACATTCATGTCATTATTATCAAGATCTAATAATTCCAAATTAATGGCCAATTGTGTCATATAGGAATCGAGAAACAAAGGTTTAGATTTCTTATGTAATACCGATTGAAATTGTGTTAAAAACTAAAAAACCAAATTAACAGGAATATGCCCATCCATACACCACAAAAAATAAAATTCTACTTTAGACAATGTCCCTGCGGCATTCTTACGTCACGAAAAATTGTATGCCAAAAATCGAATTATGATTTTAAAAACAAGATTTCTAAAAAAAACGAACTCTTAGACATACTAGCATTATAAGGATTAGGATCAACAGACCACTGACTCCACAATTCCGATGCATTAAAGTCCTCATGGTAGTCACATCTAGAATTGATAAACAACTCATTTTAATTTCAGCAGTTGACACAAATCCCATAGACACGTTAAATTCAGCCACCGGTAAAGCAAATTCTTTCCCCATCAAGTGAAATTCTACAATTCCTTTCGTAAACACATCGAATTTTTCATGAGAATTAAATTGAAATGTACTGTAGAATTCCCTTGTCAATTCAACAAAGGCAGGACAAGCTATTCTAGCAAATACACTCCAATAAATAGGACCCATCATTTACGTAAAAGAATCATAGAATTGCAATGCTTTAAGCGTATCAGAAAGAATACACTTAAAAGGGTAAATTTTCCTCTGACTAAGTTGCTGGAAACATTTTGCATCTTCCGGAAGCCGATAAAAGGTGAATCCACCATTTAGTGTGCTCCATTGATTATTATTTTCAACTTCTTTTTCTCTCCTGGTTTTATTACGAGTAGACAGCCCTGGGATTGCAGCTGGGCTCTGTGGTACTATCTGCGTGGGTACTGCTGTGGTTGAGGTGGTTCATGGTGGAGATGAAAGGTCAACAAAAGACGAGATTTGGGTGGCCAACCTTCGAAATTCAGTTTTACTCCTTAGTATGGTTTCAATCTTCATGAAAATGCAGAACTATATTTACAAAAGAGAGACATGACACCAGCAAAATCGCAAGTTAGGGCTGGGTGGATTTCAGTGAATAATAGGGTAGAATGTGGGGTAGTATATGGAGAGTGTAATTTAGTGTCCACTAGATGAGTATTGATGTGTGAAATCTGTAGTGAAAAACGATAGTGAGAAAAGTAAGCGAAAGAAGAAGAGGGAAAAAATAGGTGGGAAAATTGGAGGGGTGGAGGGAAAGAAAGAAATTTTCGTTTTTTTTAAATTTAAAGATAAAAGAATAAAAATTACAAAATTGAAAATGCTAAATTACTTAAAATTAAATTCCTAACTAAAATGAAATAAACCTAATAAAAATAAAAATGAAAACTCTGAAAAATAAAAAGCATAAACAAACCTAAAAATTTTACGGGTTTCCCCGAATGTGCTTCTTTAAAGTCTTTAGCTGGACATGTTTCATTACTTACCTGACTAGAAATAGGTTGGGGATACCAACTCTATTTCTTCCACTCGTTCAACAGAAAAACTCTCATGATATGGCTTTAGACGGTGTCCATTAACTTTAAATACCTTAGAGGTATCTAAACTTTGAATTTCTACTACACTATGAGAGAATGTTAGTAACAATAAACGGTCTAAGCCAAGGAGATCATAATTTCCTAAGAAAATTTAAGCTTCGAATGATAAAGAAGAACTTTTAGTTCGACTGAAAATTGTTTCCTAGACATCATTTTATATGAAAAGCTTTAGTTTGTTCCTTATAGATTTTTTCATTTTCATACGCTTCACTACGAATCTCTTTTAACTCTTGCAATTGCAATTTCCTATTGTTACTAACTTCTATCTGATCCATGTTCAACTGCTTCACAGCCTAATAAGCTTTATGTTCTATTTCCACAGGTAAATGACAAGGCTTACCGAAAACAAACCTATATGGCAACATGCCTATCAGAGTTTTGTAAGCAGTTCGGTACGCCCACAAAGCATCATCCAATCGTAAGCTCCAATCTTTTCTGTTTGGATTCACCACTTTTTCTAGTGTAGATTTGATCTCCTTAATGGATACTTTAGCTTATCCACTTATTTGCGGATGATAGGCTGTAGAGATTCGGTGTGTGATACCACATCTCTTCATCAAAGCTTCAAAAATCCTGTTGCAAAAATGGGTTCCTCGATCGTTAATGATAGCTTGAGGCATTCAAAATTTGACAAAAATATTAGATTTAACATAATCTATAACAGTTTTAGCATCGTTAGATAAAGTAGCCTTAGTTTCAACCCATTTTGAAACATAATCCACAGTTAGCAAAATGTAGTTCTTACCAAAGGAAGAAGGAAAAGGACCCATAAAGTCTATTCCCCAAACATAAAAAATCTCACATGCCAGGATGTTCGTGAGTGACATTTAATTTCTCAATCCCAAGTTACCTATTCTTTGACAAGGATCACAAGACTTACAAAACATGTAAGAGTCATAAAACAACTTAGGCCAAAACAGTCCACATTCCAGAATTTTTCGAGTAGTTCTTTTGGGACCAAAGTGTCCCCAACGCACAGTTGAATGACAAAAATGTAAAATGGAAGGAATTTCATCATTTGTGACACATCTCTTAATAATATGATCAGAAAAAAATTTCCAAAGATGAGGTTCATCCCAAATGTAATATTTAGCCTCTCACTTAATTTTATCTCTTTCAGCTCTAGATAAGTCACTAGGTAAAGACTTAGTCACCAAAAAGTTCATTATGTCCGCATACCATGAAATTACCTGTTGAATTGTGAAGACACTTTCATCCAGAAATTTGTCGTGAAGAACATCAAATGTGGTACTTGATGTGATCCTGCTTAGATAATCGGCCACTAAGTTTTTAGCTCCTTTCTTGTCGCGGATTTCCAAATCGAATTCTTGAAGAAGTAAAATCCATCGAATCAATCTCGACTTGGCTTCTTTCTTATTAACCAAATATTTCAGAGCTGCATGGTCTGAATAGATGATCACCTTCGTCCCCAATAAGTATCACCGAAACTTCTCTAGACTACAGCTAAAAACTCCTTCTCCGTCATAGAATAATTCTTATGGGCATCATTAAGTGTCATGGATGCATAATAAATAACAAGAGACACCTTGTCCATTTTTTGGCCTAACACGATGCCAACTCCATAATCTGAAGCATCGCACATCAGCTCGAAAGGCATATCCCATTTCAGTGGCTGAATAATCGGAGCTGTAGTGAGTTGTTCCTTGAGTTCATCAAACTCACTTTTGCATGACTCGTCGAAATCAAACTTCACGTCTTTTTAAAGTAGTATACACATGGGTTGTGTAATTTTGGAGAAGTCCTTGATAAATTGTTGATAAATTCCTACATGACCAAGGAAAGAACGAACTTCCCGCACAGTCGCGGGGTAAGATAAAGATCGAATAACATCTATCTTAGCCCTATCGACTTTAAATCCCTTATAAAAGACAGTATAACCCAAAATTATGTCTTGATTAACCATGAAATGGCATTTTTCATAATTTAAAATCAAATTAGTTTCAATGCAACGTTTAAGCATTTTTTAAAGGTTGACAATGCATATTTCAAAAGACTCTCCATAGACCATGAAATCATCCATAAAAATTTCCATGCAATTTTCCACAAGATTAGAGAAAATACTTACCATACACCTTTGAAATGTCACGGGTGCATTACACAATCCAAATGGCATTCTTCGGTAAGCAAAGGTGCCGAATGGACATATGAAGGTTGTTTTCTCTTGATCCTTGGGTGCTACCAAAATCTGGTGGTATCCTGAATAACCATCTAGACAACAATAGTGAGGTTTACCTATAAGTCTTTCAAGCATTTGATCAATAAATGGAAGCGAAAAATGATCTTTTCTAGTAACCGAATTAAGCTTTCTATAATCTATACAGACTCTCCAACCATTTTGAACATAAGTTGGTATTAACTTACCATCGCTATTTTCAACCACAGTTACCCCAGTTTTCTTGGGAACTACCTAAACCGGACTTACCCAATTACTATCCAAAATTGGACAAATAATGCCAACATCAAGAAGCTTCAAATTTTCTTTCTTCACCATTTCCATCATGTGTGGATTTAGACGACATTAGGGTTGCCTCACCTCCTTTGCTTCATCCTCCATTAAAATTCAGTGCATGCAAATAGTGGGACTAATACCCTTCAAATCATCACTGTCCAACTGAAAGCTTCCTTATTCTCTTTTAACACGTGAATTAGCTGGCTTTTTTGCAAAACTATGAGTTGATTAGATATTATATTAGGTAACGTGTCTTGCTCACCTAAAAAGATGTACTTCAAATGGCTAGGCAAACTCTTCACCTCCAACTGTGGTGGCTGAACCAATGACAGTAACAACTTATCATTACGTCTGGACATCTTTACGTATGGTAGTTTCTTGAGCAATGGTTCATTGTCCTCCATTTTGCACACTAGCATCTCCATTTGATCATTGGGCAAAACCGATTCTTGGCTGTCCTTCCACCATGATGTATTTTCCACTTCCAAGATTATTTCAAGCTCATCTTTGTCCTTCAAAATCTAATTTTTCTGTACCCATGTGTTAATAAAATCCACAGAAATAATAGGTTATTCATCATCAGAAATTTTCATGGCATTGTATATATTGAACTTGATTAATTTACCATCAAATTCCATAGTCAAAGATCCATCATGAACATCAATTTTTGTTCTAGTAGTTTCAAGAATAGCCTTTCAAATAAAATTAGGGTTGAAGAGGATGTATCATTGGTCCCTATCTGTAAAATATAGAAATCAGCTGAAAAAAAACATATTCCCTATTTGAACCAAAATGTCCTCTAACACACCCTTTTGGATAAGCATTTGAGCAATCCACTAATTAAATCACTACATTAGTTTCTTTAAGAGGTCCCATATTAAAATATTTATAAACATCATATGGCATGACATTTATAGATGCACCTAAATCTAACATAGGTTTTTCAATTCGTAAATCACCAATTTGACATGGGACAGTGAACATACCTAGGTCTTGACATTTAAGTGGAAGCTTTTTCTTTTACAAAATAGCCGAAACATTCTCCCCCAATTGCCCCTTCTCATCAAATTTTAATTTCTTCTTTGAAATGTAAAGTTACTTAAGGAATTTCGCATATCGTGGAATCTGTTTAATTGTATCAAGTAGAGGAATATTTACCTGAACTTTTTAGAAAGTCTCCCATATTTTCTTCTCTTACTCTTCCTTCTTTGCTTTGGCAAATCAACTCAGAAAAGGGGGCGCAACCACCATATTCTGCAGAGTTGATTGTGTTTTTTCTGGTTGGGAAGGTGCCTTTTGTGTTGCTTCTTCTTCTACCTCTCTTCTAGAAATTTTCAGAAGTGGTTCCTGCAATTCCTTACCATTCCGTAATGTAATAGCCTTCGCACTTTATTTAGGATTGATCTCTGGTTGTGCTATAAAATTTCTAGAATTTCGTGCTTCCAATCTATTTATGACAGTTTCCATTTGGGTTATTTGATTTTCAATATTTTGGATACTTGCTTCAGTATTTCGCTAAAACGTCAGAGTGTTAGTAGCCAAAGATTGAACTATATCTTCCAAAGAGGGCTTACCTTCAGAATTGGTTGTTGTATTTTGATGTTGTCGAGGCATATACGGTTGTCTATATTGCTAGAAATTCGTAGTTGTTTGCTGCCCTTGAGGATTTTCATAATGTAAATTCAGGTGATCGCGCTACCCCAGATTGTAGGTGTTGGAAAATGGGTCGTACTTCTTTTAATTCGGTCCAGTAAAACCTCCCACATCATTCAAGTTTTCATCCTGCAAAACTGGACATGCATCAGTGGAATGTCCTAACATTGAACATATTCCACATACCTTTGCTTCTTCTTTCTTCGTAACCGCAATTTGTTGCACCAAAGAAGTAAGGTCATCCAATCTTTTCTCCAATGTGGTCATATTCACCTTATTCACGTTTTTTGTTCCATGCCCTGTACGTATTCCGAATTGTTTGGTATTGGAAGCCATGTTTGCGATCAAGTACCTTACAACTGTTGTTGTTTTACTAACTAAGGCTCCACCGCTTGTAGCGTCAATCATACTCCTATCTGTGAGTGAAAGACATTTGTAGAAGTATTGAATCAATAGCTAGTCAGTTGTTTGATGGTGTGGACAACTAGTGCAAAGTTTCTTGAATCTTTCCTGATATTCATAGAGTGTTTCTCCCTTATGTTGTCAAATTGCACATATTTCCTTTCGAATGTTAGCTACTCTTGATGTTGGAAAATATTTCTCAAAGAAGAGACTCTTCATTTCAACCCATGTTTACAAATTTTCTCCGGTTGAATAGTATAACCAATCTTAAGCATCATCTTTGAGAGAAAATAGGAAGGCTTTTAGTTTAATCTGCTCTTCCGTCACATTCGTCGGCTTCATTCCCATGCAAACCACGTCAAATTCCTTCAAATGTTTGTATGGATCTTCTCTCGATAAACCATTAAAAATAGGTAATAAATGAATCAGCCCAAATTTTAATTCAAAAGTATTATAATCACCTAAATTTGGAAAGTTAATGTAGTGGGGCTGTTGAGCATCCGTAGGCGCGGCTAGTTCATTAAGGGTTTGGTTTGCCACAATCTGTTCCATTTTTTGCACTTGTTTCTGCTGTTTCGTCTGTTTCCATGACCTTTTGACTGTCTTCTTGATCTCTGAATCAAATAACAGTTTGGTTGTTTTGTCTACTCATGTAACATATATATACTGTTGAGAAATTCTTCGCAATAACGTCAAATTTTGGTACTGCTATCGCCTGCAACCAAATTAAAAAAGAAACCGACTTCTGTCAATACAAATTAATGTAGTAGTGGAAAGTGGCTATCACTCCCACCAGGAATTTTAACAGTAAAGAGATTACGAGTTCAAAACTAAAACAAAGTAAAAAGGAAGGTTGGCTTTAATTCACGGCAATTTAGAAAAGAATGAAAAAATTGAAAATCAACTAAAGTAACTGGATCAGAAAATTTAATAGACAAACCCTAATTTCAGGTCACCGATGTTATCACATTACTATGGATCCTTGATATGAAATTCAATTCATCAATAAACATTCATTGGGTGATGTTTTATCATAAGTGTAAATGAGTAGAAACATGTATTCTAAGCATTCTTATCGATCAACAACCTAGATACGATCGTAAGTTCAATTGAGTAATAACTTTAAGAACTAAGAAGCCAATGAACAAGACAACACACGTACAACATGCATTTAATCAAGATGAGTTTCTTCTTAGAATTTCCCACTCTAACGTAAAGAAGGTAATCCTAATTGCCACCTGTAATTAACAAAACTGAATGTCATATTTTATTAATTTGGCTATTAAACGAATCAATTCCTAGTTACGTACCTAGAAATTAACCAATCCACTTATAAAAAGAAATTTGGAAGACACTCAATGTTCTTCAACAAAATAAACTTTATTGGAACATCTCACACATAATAGATGATAACATGGTTTCCCTCCACCAAGAAAAAGGGATTTAGCTACTCATAACGAAAGTAAAAATCAAAGAAATAACAAAAAACAAAGTCTCCATCCCTGGTCTTTTTCTAGAGAATCCGAGAATATTTAGAAAAACATTATTGAAACGTAAACTAAATGAATGGAAAATCTACAGAAATTGTGAAACTATTCTAACTCTCCAAGCTTTGTGAACAATAATGCCCCTTCCTTTTTATCTCCTTCAATTTCTTTCCTTTTCCATAATCTTCAGTAGATCACACCTCTCACGTATTCAGGTTGCAAATCCCCATTAGTAAGGTAGCAATCTGATCTTCCAAGATTATGAAAATTTCAAGTGAATCAGATCTGATTTTGAAAACAGATCCCCATTAGTGCATCCTTATACATGCCCACGCTTAGTCAATGAATTTTTTGCTAGTATGGAATTTCGACTTATCTTTACTTTCTTTGCCACTTTTTATTTAATTTCATCTCCTAAGTGTTGAAAATCATCTGAAAATAATTAAGAAAGAAATCCATCAATTTTAAATAATAATTTTAACACATACGAGAGATTTATATACCAAATGAGTGTAAAATGACAACTTAACAATGAACTAATCAAGTTTTGGAATAACCAAAACACCAGTAATCCCCTACTTGGTTTAAAACTTAAGAAACAAATTGTAATAGTTTTGGAGTAAAATAGATGAACAACTAGGTGAACTAAATCTTAAACTTGGTGTCTAAGAAATTTCTGAGACAGAACCTACTAGAGAAATAAACAGCCTTAAAATGCCCTGGTCTCATGATCACTCTAGAGCGATGGCCCAAATACTCTCATAAGAGGGTGGTTAGCCCCCCAAAATCACATAGGTGAGTCTATCAAGTGTGTACTACTCACACCACCCAAACTTGAGCTGTGGAACTCATTAAGGATTAAACAATCTAACCTCAACAAACACAGTAAAGCTAAGCTAAAAGACACTATTCAATAACTAAATATCTCAGTATTATTCCATAAACAATATACAAGTAAGTAGTCACCAGATAACTTCATTTGATCCATTGAACTTGGTTTCCCAAGTTGGGTATCCATCACGAGGTTACTACAAAATTGGGCTCAACCCTATCCTTTTAGCATGCTCTAAAACTATTTTTCTACTCAAAGTTTTTTTAAACTGATTTGCTAAGTTTCTCTCTAACTTGACATAGTCTAGAGAAATTACACCATGTCTAATTAAAGTAAAGACAGTTTTACGTCTCAATATGATATTTCCACTTTTTCCATTATATGCCTTGTTCTTAGCAACATGAATAGAAGCCTGCGAATCACAATGAAGGAATATAGAAGGAATTTTTTTTCCCAAAGTGGGATATCTATTAAAAGATTCCTTAGGCACTCAGCTTCTCGTCCTGCCAACTCTAAATCCATTAACTCAACCTCCATTGTTGATCTCGCAATACATGTCTGCTTGGATGGTTTCCAGGACACTGCAGCTCCTACCAAGGTAAAAACATAACCACTGGTAGAGACTCCCTATAACCTAGTTAGCATCAGAATACCCCTCCAATATAGGAGGATGACCACTAAAAGATAATCCATAATGCATAGTATTTTTTAAATACCTTAACAAATAAATCAATGCATTCCAATGCTCTTGACTAGGATTATAAGTATACCTATTAAGTCTACTCAAGCAGTATGCAATATTAGGACGAGAATAGTTCATCAAAAACATCACACTATCAAGAATTTTAACATACTCAACTTGGTTTACTCTATCGTCAAGATTTTTCTTTAAAGAAACACTAGCGTCATAGGGAGTCTTGACTAGATCAACATCATAATAACCAAACTTCTTCAAAATTTTCTCAACATAATGAGTTTAATTCAACCAAAAACTAGATTTAGTATTAACTTTGATTCCCAAAATAAAGTCCATAGGCCCAAGATCTTTCGTATCAAAAGAAGACTTTAGCAAACTCTTAGTAGTATCAATGACATTTCTACTTGGAGATGATTTCCCATATAGAGGAACTTTTCACTTTCCTTTGGTTTCCTGATTATAAGGAATCCCTGCATTAAATTAGTCACTTGAGTTGTGGCTCCTGAATCAATCCACCAAGTATTTGAAGGTACTTCAGTAAGATTGGATTCATAACATACACAAGAAAGATTTGTAACTCTCTTTTCGAACTAAGCCTTACGCTTGTTACAGTTCTTCTTCACATGTCCTTTCTTACCACAAAAGTAGCAACTTATTGTGAATTTTCCATCATGACTCTAACTACCTTCCCCAGGTCCACTTTTCCTTGGTAAAAAGTTCTTTCTTTTTCTGAATTTTCCTTTATTCTTTATGACTCCATGAGATACAGCAAGAGCAAGATTATATCATTCTTGTCTTAATCTCACTTTATCCTGAATGCATTTACTGGTAAGCTCATTTAAGTTCCACTGATCACTGTTAGTATTATAGTGGATCTTGAATGGAGCAAACTGTGATGGAAGTGAGTTAAGGACAAACTATACTAAGAAGGAATTATCTATACTTATGCCTAGTGCCTTAAGCTTTGCAAATACCTTTCTAACCATCATATTTCATGGTGGTCAATTTAGCCATCAATGTGTCTGTAAGGGACTTATCAGCGCGTTTAAAGTGCGCTCCTGAATAGATGTTAGAAATTCTGTGGTTGATGCAGTTTGAGGGAGATAGGTCTTGATATTATTGGCAATGTTCATTCTCATAAACATCATACTACGTCTATTTGATTTTTTCCAGGCCTTTGATTGTTCCACCTGCTCCAGAGTACTGTTATCCGTAGCTTCAGGAGGCTTGTCAGTTATTAAAGCTAGGTCAAGATCCAATACACCCGTTAAGACCCTTTCATACCATTCAGAAAAATTGGACCTATCAAAAACAATCATTCCAGATGCAAGAGAGTGTAACGAAGTGGGGACTGTACAAAATAGAACAATGCTCACAATAAGGCCTCAAGTATAAAATTAAATAACAATGAACGATTGATATCGTTAAAATTCTCCTTTAGGTAAAATTTAACATATCTAGTGTTCACTTGAAGGGAGCTTAAAATACTTGACTATTTTATGTCATTTATTTATTACCTTTGGGTATCCATTTGTTTCCTTTCTAAACAACATAAAATAAATCATTAACTAATAATTAGTAGAAATTGACTCTCCTTTGGGTTAGTCTCATTCTTCTAATCATAAAGAGATTTATTATTAAGATTTTATAAGTCTCCCTTTATTCTTTTATGCAATTTAATAAATATAAGATTTGCTAATTTAGGTCAATTTGGTAACTATCTAAACTAATGAACCTTATATTTATAAATTGTCTAATATTATCCAAAAATGTCCCAAAACTAGCCCAAAATGTTATTTTGGGCCAAAAGACCCTGTCTGCACGCGCTAGCATCCATTCTCAACATATGCAGTGGTGGCAGTGCACGTGCGAGACGCTGCGCCTTCGTCGTCTTCCTCCAGATTCATATCTTCTGCATTTTTTTAATGCTTTAATGGGTTTTCTTTCATAAAACAAGCCATCCCTTCTTAACGGTATATCCCACAGAAAGATGTTTTCACATTTGATTCAAGAAAACGCACAAACTATAATTTCAACCTTTGCATTTCAAGAATCAAAACTTTTCATTTCTTTTCAATAACCATTAACACATGGAGACGATGACTTCTTTCAAATTGAATCATCCAACTACACAAGAAAAAGAAAACAAAAGAAAACTGATGTTGAACATGTATGAAAATGTAAGAACAAAAGAAAGGATAGAAACATGTGGTTAGTCTGTCATCAGAAATTTGCCCAGTATACAAGAACAAGCAAAAAGAAGTTCGGCGTATGTAGAAACCAATACAGAAAACAACATGAAAATCAATTTCAAACATGTAAATTAATCAACTTTTTCGTTTCAAGAACCAAGCCTTTCAGTTCTTTCTCAACTAACCATCAAAACAGGTTTATAGGAACAAAAACATTATTTCAAATAGACACAACAAACTCATAAAATCCAAATGTGATTGCACTTGGGAATTAAACACAAGGTTTCGCTATCTTCAAACTCATTTAAACACA
The DNA here is from genome assembly GCA_027575705.1 of Erythroxylum echinodendron. Classification (NCBI taxonomy): domain Eukaryota; kingdom Viridiplantae; phylum Streptophyta; class Magnoliopsida; order Malpighiales; family Erythroxylaceae; genus Erythroxylum; species Erythroxylum echinodendron. Next base: position 29,910,053 of record JANZXR010000005.1, read on the forward strand.
CAGAATTGATTTTCATTCCATTTCCACCCTTAATACCGAAAACCATTTTTCGAAAATGTATGGGAATGAAAGAACAAAATAAAACTTGTGCATTTCATGGCAAAAAACACCATAAACAATACAAATAACACAGGCTCTGATACCAATTGTTAGAATTTCATGCAAAAATTAACACAAAAAACCCAATATCAATTACATTCAAAGCATCAAGAAACTAAGAATTGATAACATAATGTTTGACAAACACGCAGCCATATTAAATCAATAACTTTCCTTTAATTGATAAGCCTTTTGATTCTTGATCTCTTCTTCTCCTTATCCAATGTGATACATAGAAGTATATATTTGAATGATGGAAAAGAAAACCAACCACATAAAGGGAGTATGTATCTTGCTTTTATAGATAGAAGAAGAGGGCTAAGAAATAACTGTTGGTTTTTTATTTATCCACTCCATCAAAGGGCAAATAGCCTAACAATAGTTATTATTATTTTGGGCATTCTTTTAATTGGCTAAAAGTGGGTAAAACTTAAAACACTAGGTTAGTGGACCACCCACCTAATTTAACGTGGAAATAACATGAGAAGCTTGGCTCCACGCTTCCCAATAAGTGGACTAAGATGCTCATCTCTCGTTAATGATAGAAGATAACGAATGGTGGGCTTGTGAGCATACTGAGCAGCCTAGTGAAGAGGCATTTAATTACAAAAGTCTCGCAGTTATGTCAACCTTGGATTCTTTTCTACCTGGATCTTTGTGTTGGTGTTTTGGTTGTTCCAAAACTTGATTAGTACATGCATGTTCTTTTTTTCCAGTTACTAACAGTTTCACATAATGTTTATCTTCATTACCTTTTATTACCATAACGTTTATTATTATTATACTAAACGTTACTTCTCTTAATGCTCTCAGTTAACATTCATCTGGTTTTCTCTATATATATTTGCCCATCCTGTTTACTAAAACACATATATATGCACTCATCTCTCTTTCTTCTTAAGAGATAGAAAAACACAACACCTTCTCTCCTTTATCTAGCATACGCATATATACTTTTCATTAAACACGCACTTTTTTTTATTTGTTCATATAGAGTGCGTAAATTCTTTTCAAGATAGAAAATTTTTCTTTCATTTTGTCACACATATATTTGGTCGGTTCTGCATCTTTCTATTTTCTTTTTCACTCGCGGAGACAATTCTTACTTTACTCTTTGGAGTGCACCAAAGCTGATCGAGAAGGCTTTAATCCTAAGGGGCAGATCCCATTGTCCCGCTGCATCGTAGAGGGGGAATTTCAGACTTAGTGCAGTGATTTTTCACGATGCCTTGCATTCAGATAAGCCATTTCAATTTTATATTATTGCTTTTTCACTATTTGTTGCATTACTACTGCTGTAGAAAATTGTGATATTCTACTTGTTACTGTTTTCAAGTTTGCTATTGCTTGTTGGAAATTTTTGCATTTTGCTTTTGCTGTTGTATATTTAATTTCGATATAAGTTGGAATTATGTCGTCTGCAAATGAGACAAACGTAGGTTTTGCATTTACTGTTCCCCACATAGATTTTGCCTCTTTCACTATAGCCCCAAAAATTATACCTGAATTCACTAGATTAGAGCCTCTAGATGGAAGAAACTTCAAAAGATGTTTTAAGAAAATTCTATTTTACTTTCAACAACAAGAAATCGATTATATACTGTTTTAAGAGATTTTTAGTGATAATACTGACCCTAAGACTATTAAGGATAACCATACTATTAGGAGAGTGTTACTTAACCATATGATCAACCATTTATTTGATGTCTACTGCAAGTACAAAATTGCTAAGGAAATTTAGGATGCTTTAGAATTGAAATATGGGTCAGATGATACCGATACTAAGAAATATGCAGTTGTTAGGTGGTTAAAATTTACCGTTGTTGATGATAAGCCTATTAGGGACCAACTACATGAGTATAAAAACCTAGTTGTCGAAATCCTTTCTGAAGGTATGAACACGTGTGAGTTGTTTCAAGCTAATGCCCTTATTAAGAAACTACTTGCCTCATGGAATGAGCATGAAAACTGATTGAGGCATAAGATGAAAGACATGAAGCTGCAGGAGTTAATATGACATATAAAGATTGAGGATGCCAACCATGCACAGGATAAGACCAAAACACTCACCCTTGTCCCTACTGTTAAGGCTTATGTGGTAGAACATAGAAATTCTAATAACTTTAAGAAGAATGGTGGATAAAACAAGTCTTTCAACAACAAGCATGGTTAGTTTAAGCGCAAAAGGATTGATGGTGATTGTTGGTGGTGCCATCTTGCTGCCAATTGTCAAGATAGAATTAACTATGAAAAGAAAGGTTAAGGATAGAAACCATGACAGTTCGAGAAAGGAAACCAGACGAGATACCAATAGGGTAACAAAAGAACTTTGGTAAGCCTCAAGTTACTATGGTTGAAGCTCGTTATGATGAGGATATCATTACTGTTATAGTGTCTGAAGTCAACCTTGCTGGAAATTTGGTCGAGTGGATCATTGACACAGGAGCCACACGCCACATCTGCACTAATAAGGGCCTGTTCAAAGAGTTGAATGATGTTGTTGATGGTGAATTTGTATACATGGGTAACTCCAGCAAAATTCCTATTTAAGGAGTTGGAAAAGTCACTCTCAAACTCACTTTTGGAAAAGTGTTGGCATTAGAAAATATTTTATTTGTTCTTGATGTACGTAGAAACTTGATTTCTAGTTCATTGCTTAACAAAGCTAGTTTAATTGATTAATATCTTTAAGAACTAAGAAACCAATGACAAGACAACACATATAAGACATGCATTTAATCTAGTTAAGTGTCTTCTTAGAATTTCCATCTTTAACGTAAAGGTAGTAATCCTAATTGTTACTTGTGATTAGCAAAACTAAACATCATATCCTTTTAATCTAACCATAAATTAAACAAATCAATTCCTAGTTGCGCATCCTAGAAATCAATCAATTCAATCGTGAAAATAAATTAGAAGACACTTAATATCCATCAATGAAAGAAACTTTATTTAGAATCTCTCCATACTAGATGATAACACGGTTCCCTTCAACTAAGAAGAAAAGTTTAACTACTCATAACAAAAGTAAGATCAAATAGAAGAATAACAAAAGATAAAGTCTCCATCCCTAGTCCTTTATGAAAATAACGAAAATTCTAGCCTAAAATAAGGAAATTTTGATAAGAAACTTTCTGCAGAAAATATAAAAAAAACGAAGAAAAACCCAACCTATTCTATGCGTGAACAATAATTTTGTGAACAGTATACATTATTATGATTTCCAACCCTCTCTCTTCTCCATCCTATAGCAATCTTCAGCAGATAATATCTCTTAGATCTTCAGGTCGTAAATCCCCATCCATAGGGCAACATTTGAATTTCAAAATCATAAAGATTTGGATTAATCGAATCTGATTTCAAATCATATTTTGTAGATAGGTTTTTCTCTTGTCACGCCCATGCTTAATCATCTATTTTTTGTCAGCTGAAAATTCGATTTGTCTTTCTTTTATTTCCATCTTTCTGGTCCAATTTCATTTTCCATGTGTTGAAAACCATCTGAGAACAATTTAAAAACAAGTCCATTAATTTCAAACAATAATTTCAACATATTTAAGAAATTTATCCCAAAATTAGTACAAAATTGACAACTTAACAGAGCCATGGCATTAAACAAGAATGCCATAACCGTTGAATTTTCCATCTCCCACTGGTTAATCATGGGACTACCCTCTGCCGGTTTCGACATTGTTCCATCAACTTAACCTTCTAACCTTTAATTATGAATCATCAGCCGGGTATTTGTTAACGAAGTCAAATAGGTGGAAGCACCATCCACCTTTATCACCACTTGGAGAGGATTCAAAGAAACGTTCTCAAGACTCAGGTTGCCTTGGTTTCTGCCATTTTGGGTTGCTCATACTAGTGCCAATTGAGTCTCTGCTAATTGACTAATCAACCTCTCCAATGTACCCATCGTGATAGGTGTCTCTTCAGCCATGACTTGATCAACATGCAGCGAAGGAGTTACCCACTGCGCAAGGTTTACTCAATATCCAATAACTGTCCTAGCGATAACTCGCTAACGGCAAACTATCTAATCAAACAGTTGCACCTTAAACATACTAAAAATTGTTTAGTCTTATGGAGACATAACGTTGGTTTGCTTTGCTTTGGGCTTTGTGACCAACGTGGAGAATATGACTTTGGCAAGAAACAGAGAGAGAGGAGGTATCGGTGAATGTCAGAAGGATGGCGTCGTCGGCATGTAAGTTGGCCTAAAGATGGCGGCTACGGTTTTTTTTAATGAAAAGCTATGATACCAAGTTGAAAGAGATAAAACCCTTGTGTAATTATTATTGTTCGAAAAAGAGTATATATATATATATAGTTCCAGACCAAAAAAAGAAAAAAATTAATAAGTAATACATCATAATTTTCGTGATAATGACATAAATTTCCATCAATCATCTTATGTTTTGAATTTAAATATAATTTATTATATAAAAAGTGAATAATTACTCTCACAATCAAAAAAATTATTTAGTTTTTCATTAAGGATTCTTTGATATGAAACTAAAATTTTAAATTCATTATTTTTAAAAATTGATAATATTTAATATCTTGATATGCTAATATTTGTTAATCGAATTTGAGATTGCTATAATAACAATTAAGGAGCAAAAAATTTTTGATACAAAAGCAGATTCAATTTGTTATCTAGACTAGACATTGTTTGGTACTTTGACCATAATTTTTTATAACAATATAACATTGAAATAATCCAAGAATTAGAAAATTACTCAATATTGATCCAGAATTATCAATCAACTAAGTCAGGACATTGATCGACTATTATCATACGTTGATTACTAAATATAGTTGAATTTATTTATAAAAATTGTTTTTGACATCTTTCAGTCAGTCTTTATGTAAAGAGAATGAAAGAATAGATAGAGAGATAGAGAACTACCTCTCTAAAAGAGGAAAGAGAATTTTTGCATAATTAATAAATATTAAAAAAATAATATCGTATTTGATCAAGTTTCAATATCAAATAAGAAATTTCAGATAAGTTGATATGAGTAACCAAGTGCATACTTCAATTAAGAATTTTAAGGTTGTGTACTTGATTAATTATTTAATAATAATTTTTGTATTTTATGTTTAACTAAAATTTCCATACTTAATTTAATTTACGGAAATTGAAAAAGAATGGTGGTAACCTGAAGAAAGGTTTGTGATATTTAATTATTGAATTAGAGGTTTTTAATTACAATTACGAGTACAAATATAATTATACATATATAACAATTGACATGTACCATAGTATTTCGTATAAATTGCGGTTAGAGTGTCATATATAAAAACACTAATTATATATAACAATTGATATGTATGTGTGTATATATTTTTTTATAAATTCATATAATGATTATCGTGTGGCTCTTAGAGAGAGATATTTGTATTTTATATGATACATATGACAAAATTCGTACATAAGGCCACATTAGGACACAAAGGTTGCGTTTGGATCTGCGATGTGGTGAAGATAAGTACTTATCCACCGCAGTTTTCAAGTGCAACAATCGGAGGTTGAAAAAAACTGCAGTGCCACTACAGAAATCCAAAAGTAGAAAGAGAATTGTGACAGGGAAGTGCTTCTGCAGTAAAAATTTTATTTTCTATTAATAACCTTCTGATAATTATTATTTTTCACTATACCCTTAACTAATAGAAAGCAAATCTAATGTAACGTTTTCTTCTTTCTTTAATTTAATATTTTCTTATTTATAATTTAAATGTATATGACTAATAATATATTTTTATGAAATATTATTTTTACTAAATTTATTTTATTTATATTTTCTTATTTTAATTTAATATTTTATTATTTATAATTTTAAATTTATATG
>JANZXR010000005.1:29935203-29951720 GCA_027575705.1 Erythroxylum echinodendron
ACCCCAATTCTCCTCTACAATGATTGCATGCATAAATAGATCAAAAGGACTTGTTTAGGGTTGTAATATGGTAAGGGATAAGGTGGGTGAAGAGGGAAAAAGGCTAACACAAGCATTCGTAAAGGAACAAGCAAATAAAACGGGATAACAAAACATAACTCTGAGACATTCAAATGTAACTAATATTCTACACTTATTGATGCTGCTCACTTGTTCCTCCTTTTTCTTTTCACACTTTTTTCATTTTTCTTCTTTTTTCTAAACATATGGAAGAACTATAAATCGAAATAACACTATATATATTGTAATCCACAAGCAAAAATATACTCAACTCATCTCGGTAAAATTTTTACAATAATCCCAACTATTGTATTACTTAACACTCTACTAAGCTTATGAATGGGTAGGTTAATCAGGTTTAGGGTTTTAAAAATTTTGGTGTTTTCTAGAAACAAAAGGTTAAGGCTCAATGGGGGTAGCAAGGGAAAATACAAAGGGCAGGTCATTTAAGCTAAGGGTTAACACAAAAAGGTCCTTAATCATCTCTATTAAGCATGCATCCAGTAGACTCAAAAAAGCAAGTTCTGAAGGTAATAACCTAAGGAAGTATCACTTAACAAGAAATAGAATGACTATGGATGGAGTCATATGGCTCAATCCTCACATTGGCTCAAATGAAAACTCATTATGCATCTTTACACTACCTCATTGCTCAACTGTTAATTTATGACTAAGCTTATGTAACAAACTACTTTTCATCACTCTATATGATTCACTTTCTACTTAAGTATCCTAGTCCGAGTTCAAGCATACATTCAATTTAATTCCAGCTAGCATGAAAGAATCTCATGGCAATATCCATTCGAATGATTCAACCGTGGTTCCATTGTTGACACAAAGCACAGATATGCCTAAACATACATTCTATTTAACAAATGTAAATAATGCAATTGAGAAAGTCAATGTCACCTTCCTACACTTAAAGATCACATTGCCGTCAATGTGACAAGTCCACCAAAAAATAAGAGAAATTGACTTTAAACCAAACAAAAGAAATGAAAACTAACAAATGACATCAAACTAAACAAAAATGACAGTAAACCAAACAAAAGAAAATGACATGAAACCAAACAAACATGAAATGAATTTAAATCAATCAAAAGAAACAACAATTTAAAAGTAAAAGGGTAAGAAAAGCTTATTGAGATGATGGGGGCAGACGGTGTTGGTGAATGACCTTCAAAATTGTTCCAACGATAGAAATTAAGGAATCTCTTCTTCAGGCTGCATTGCTCTTTATGGACTTACAGCATTTAGGTTCCGAGCTCATTGAGTTGGGATGTCATTTGCCATTAGTTGGAGTCCATCTGGTCGAGGATTTGTTGAAATCGGTTGAACTCTGCTGGTGTATTCGGTTCCTCCTCCGCCGCTTCTTTTTCTGGCTTCGAGACTGCTTAGGATGTGAATGGTCAGGAAGTGGCTGTATTGATGCCCCTCCTATTCCTAACTATAGTACTCGTTTGGGGATTTTAGAGTTCCCTAGAATGGAACTCTAAAATCTCAGAGCTTCTTAAATATAATATGTCAAACATATCATGTGGTGTTGTGTGCACCTCACCCACATCAAGGTTATAAAATAGAGTTAAAACAATAACAACATGAGACATGCCAAAATATGAGCTATTTTTATTTACCACACTCACTATTGATTGAAAAATTCTAAAAGAAGTGTTAATTTTAACTTTTTGATCCATGCACCATAAAATGAAAAGTTCTTTGGCCGAGCATTTGTTACTTTCAGTTTTATTGAACACAGTTAAGCACATAGATTTGTGTAAAAGTAAATGCTTGGCACTACGGATTAAAGAATTTGATGCATTCCTAGAGTTAAAGTTTTCTTCCCCAATCAGAGTTTTTCAATAATCATCTAAATAAAATCAGAGTGATCATCTAAAACTTTAGTGTTTGGCAAATCAAAAAGACCACACATGACAGTATAATCCAATTTGTAAATAGTGTTGAATAACCTAAACCAGAAGACGTCCATTTTAGGATTATATCAGACTATCATGAAAAACTCTATGGTTATCATAAGGTGAATAGGTGCATCACATCAAACAAACCTATTCCAACCTATGTTTATAGCTTGTTGCTCAAGTTTTCTTCTCACTCCTATGGTTTCTAGCAATTCAAAATCAAAACACCTAGGAGTGACTATTTCTCTATCCCTAAGGTCGCAAAAATGTGTACCTTCTTATTCCGAATAAATTGGGAAGGGGGAGCGATAAGCTACTACTAAATCACGCTTACCCTCATCGAAGACTTCACGGTGTAATGCATCAATTGGTTCAATCGGTTTCTGAGCCATCATCTTCCTTGGTGCCATTGTAAGAAGAAAATTTGGAAAAATGAGAGAAAGAAAGTGAAATTCGTATATAAGAGAGAGAGAGAGAGAGAGAGAAAGATAGAGAGAGAGAGAGAGAGAGTAAAATCTTACCCAAATCCTTATGTTTTTGAATGAGTAATGCATGAAAATAGGAGAGGATTGTAAGATTAATGAAAAGAGTTAAAGAAAATACCAATAATTTATAGGAAAATTGAAGAGTTTTAGAGAGTGGGAGGAGAGTTTCATGGGTTAGGGAGAGAAGGAGTAAAACTTTAACGAATAGGTTAAAGAAGAAAAAGAGGAAGGGAAACTTAAATTTCCCTCTAGATGGAGGGAATTCCTATAATTCCCACGATCATGGGATTTCTCTCCAGAAAGTTTTTGGAGAGATTTCCTATGAACGTTTCTGGAGAGATTTCCCACGATCGTGAGAATCACTCCAATTCCCACGATCGAGGGATGAGGCGATTCTCAAAATTCCAAACCTTCTTCCAAGCTTAGTATTAGTTCTCTATGATCCCACAACCTACAAACACATCAAATTAATATTATCAACAAGAATTTCGAAGAGAAAACAAGTTAAAATTTAAACAAAATCTAAATAAACATCAATCAAACTTAATTCAAACCTAATTATAACTGAATCAATCAAACAACAAATACACAAATACAATAAAAAAGAAATAGAATTCCACAGGTTGCCTCCTATGCAACACTTCTTTTAACATCGGTAGCTCAACGCTCTTCCTTGGAAACTTAGTTAGGATCAATTATAGACGGCTTGCTTCCACCCTTTTCGTTCAACATTGGTTGTGTAGCTTATAAGTAAGCTACAAATTGTAAAATAATCAAAAGGACAATATGGATTTTATTATGAAAATCGACTAAGCTCAACAATGTCTTTTTTCCCAGTGAACTATCAATATAACAGGGAATAACAAAACTCCATAAATCTTCCATTGAATCCAACAGTTTGTCCTATACGAAGGTGAGTTACTCTCTTTCTTCCTTAATCACCTTCGTCTCTTTTGCTTCTTCCACTTCCCGAACATGGACTTTCATAACTTCTTCAAACTCGATGTCTGTTGTCATCTGTTCCTCGTCCTTTTATTCTTCATAATATTCGAACACATCAATTATCCTAAATGATTCACTATTCTTTAGATTCTTAAATACACCATTCATGTTAAATGTCACTTGATCAACATTAATCCAAAAGATAGCGTTCTTTTCATGAACATCTACCTAAGATGTTTCGACGTCCACTTATGATATATCAAGAACTGGTGAATAATAGGGAGGGTTTGTATCATTTTCTTCATCCTCTTTCCTGATTTTTTGGTCTTCTATAAAGTAAGGTTCACCATTGTCTTCCACTGGTTCTTCTTGTTCTTCCCCATTTCTATGTGTGATAGCCTCATATTGCTCTTGTTTTTATAATTCCACATTGCTCAGAGAGCCTTCCACACTTCTCTTACAAAATTAATGAGAAAGCTGTGTTACTTGAATCTCCAAGTTGTGAATAGAAGCGGCATGATTTTTAAAAAATTGATCAAACTTCTCTTCCAGTCTCTTCTGACTTTCCTCCTAGATAAGAAACATCCTCTTCTGGTTATCTTCCATTTCTGTTAACTTATCCATGATTTTGTTAAATTTGGAATCCTATGAACTGGATTTATCTTGTTGAAATTCAAATGTCTTGATGTCCCATGTGAGTATTTGCATTGTTGGACCAATAGAAATCTGGGTGGTTCTGCCACTCAGGAATGTACGTGCTCCAATAAGGATTGGTACTTCCCAAACCATACTGTGCCTCATTCTAACTAACAAAAGTTCCTTGCTCCCTTTAATATCTATCTTCCACTATTGTTCTTTCTATTTCTTCTTGGAATCTAGCTCTTCAGATGTCTCATTCCTCATTCCATGGTGACTTAATGTGTCTTATGATATCGGATAGTTCGTCGTTACCAAATTTGATCAATCTTCGTGTGCTATTTGTGTCCATCGTCTGCAAATAAATAAGGAAAAATATAAAAAAATCTTAAATCAAAGTAATCTAAATTAAACAAGATGCTAAACAATCAATCCCTGGCAACGACGGCAAAACTTTTTTAAGTGTAATTATGCAACATAAACAACTCATTTTATGCTTAAAAACTGCAAGTGTATAGGTCGTGACTTGTAGTTAAAAAACAGATATCTATCCCACAGGGATTGATGCCCAAACACCACGTAATTCAGATCAGACTTTATTAAAGAGATGAAATTGTTTAATAAAAATAATCTAAAAAATTAAATTAAAATTAAAAGACTAATACTAAACACTGAACAATACCAAAGTGCAGAAAAATCAGAATTCAAGAATCTAAAGACTAGAGATTACTTTTTTCCTATTTTGTCTCCTTCTTATTTTATTAATCGAATTTTTTCTCACTTAAGATTTCCGAATGTATTAACTACCTCTCTCAAGGTGTAATTAATTGTCCCTAATCAAACTAAATGGAATCAATTAAACGATCTCTCAACCTACCTAATGACTCCACCAATTCAACTAGTTATTAAACTATCTTATGGGTGATCAATTGAATTCGCTGAGATCTCTCTTCTAACCATTCATTTAATATGATGATTGTACGTCTATAAGTTTCCAACTATCATACAATCCTACACAAATAATCTTACTCACTCTTTTGATTTGTTGTAACATAACAAACAAAATCAACAATCTTCAAAGACACTTGCATTTAATTCAATAAAATAGGAGTTTTAACAAAATAGTTCAAAAGCAATCCTTAAAACTAAATCAGCCACTCATGGTCTCCATAACATCATCAACACATAAATAATCCATCTTACAAAGATTAGAATAAAGAAAAACATAGAAAATTGAATTAAAAAACTTTTTCTATTCTTTGCCAAAATCTGGAAATTTGGATGTTGATGTGTTATTTTCCTTAATCTTGATGATAATCCTTGACTTTAATCCTTCCTCAAGGCTCCAAATTTGTGTTCTTCGCTTAAGGAGGCTCTTTCTATAGAAGGTTTCGTTCCCCCTTATCATGGAGGCTTAATTTCCCTTTAATAGTCCAAAAACCTAAGTTTAATGAAGCCCCGTATAATGACTCGGATTATAAGTCCCATGATTGTGGGAATTGGCAGCAGAGAGTCTCCTAGTCTTTTATCCTCTTTGATCTCTAACTCAATCTCTAAGTTGCTTAATCTTCCTTCCTACATAAAAATGATCAATTATTGTCCTAAATAAAATAAAAGAACAACAATGGAAATCAAATTAATTGAAAACATACAAAATGAATCCTAAACTACAACAATGATTAATAATTATACAAGAAAACACATGTCAATTACTTAAAAAAACTTAGACTATTGCACAACTATCAAGCCGTCCCTTTCAGCTAGGTAATTGAAGAGTTTGAATAGAGAATTATCAGCATTATAAGTATGAAATTTAGCACCTACATCCAAGAGTTATCTGAACATAATGGGGCACCACAATGAGCAACATAATTAGGGAAATGGCTCATCCATAAGTGATTAACCAAAATTCTATCTAGCTTCTTTCATATTAGGCATCTTCTTTGTTATTTGTTACTCCAAGTGTAAAAACATCTAGAACATCTAATGTAAGTTACCTCAAGTTTAGAAACAACCCTCTTCAGCTCTCTTCCAAGGTTAGTAGCATTAATCTTATTCCCCTGTGTTTTAGATGGATGCAAAATACAATTCAAATTTCCTATAATTAACTAAGGCAACTTCATATAAGTATGAATGAAGATAAATTCTTCCCATAATTTTACTCTTTAAAATTAAAAATTGGCAGCATATATGGTAGTAATCTCCATCACATTTCCTATTTCTGTAAGCTTATATCTGATGTGAATATGTTGCTCAAAAGTTTTAATCACTATAAAATGCAAAATCTGAGAGTTATAAGCTAACAAAATCTACCATTGTAATGGAATTCGTGATTGGTTACAAAATTATAGCTTTTCCGCAAAAATTTCACCATGTTATTGAGATTGTGAGCTTTTATTCTTGTTTCCAAAAGACCAATCAGAGCTAGTTTTCTTTCTAAGAAAAGGTCTCTAATAACTTGACCTTTAAGAGGTTTTATTAAGCCCTCTAATGTTCAAAAATATCATATGTACATCTATACAAATAGAATATAACTCACCATCCCCTTTTTGGTTTTCTTCTCTTCCTCCCTGACTTCCTACTAGATATAAGAGTGATTTGATTCTTTATCATATGAATTTCTTCTAAAAAAATTTGCTGTTTATTCTCCTTATTTTTCTCATCTTTAACTTGTCCTAACCTGGTTTTCTCCATCTCACTATCTGGTGCTATATCATGATTTTCAATCTACATATCTATTTCAACATTCTAAACATTAGAAATTGTATTTCCTCCATACCCATTCTTATCACAAGCTGGAGTAGTATCCTCGATTTCAATAAGCACATCCACATTTTACATTAAAGTATTTGTTCACCGTCCATTTCCATTAATTCTTTGTAATCTCTTATAGTAAGCCTTTTACTAGTTGGTTTCCATACTTCGTGTCCCCTTTTCAGTTTCCAATTATATGTTAACTAAATTTCATACTTTTCTAACTTGTTGGCTATATTGAGTTTCATGATTGGAAATACTTTTGGGAGTGGATTCTTGTAATTTACCTGAACACATGCTCAGGCATAACATACCTTCTCCAGTTTAGTAGTGGTTGAGTCAAAAGCCACTAATTTTCTTATAAAACTAGCTAAAAAACTCAAGCTATGTAATGACCAATACTTAATTGACTTATTTCATGAGTTAGCCAATATTGTAATAACAACAAGTGCGTAGCGTAGTTGTAGCTAGTATCGATAGTATGGTCGATCCCACGTAGGCTACAAATACTAGTACTTACGCTTCCCCTATTATCTAACCTAAGGATTGATTTCAGATTTCTAATGAAAAGAAACTAAAACTAAGGCAAGTAAAATAAAATAGGTAACGAAGTTGAATCGAGGATTATGAAAGCATTTGGAAAATTATTGATATCGATAATTAGTATTTAGGTTTTGAATCCCCCTCTATCCCTAACAGATTGATCTCTTATCATGAAATTGTTTTGATGATTATTTGGATCGTGGAGACTCCTATGGTATGTTAGTAGCTGACCTTGATTCTACTAACAACTAATCCTAAGGTTTCTAATCAATTACTCAGGTTAAATTTTATAGGATTAACCGTTCTATAAATTCCTTTATTAGGTTTGACCCTAATCCAGAAGATTTATGTTATCTTATCTCTAGGATTACAATCAACTCCTTCCAATTACCATAGATCTATTTAAACCTTAGATTTCTTAATCGCTCCGAATGAAATCAAATTATGGTATAATATTCTAGATTACTAGAACATAAATAAAACAAGTAATTGAATCACAACAATCAATCAAACTAATTGCTTTAATAAAAGAATCAAATTATATCAAAGTATCAACATAAGGTTCATCTAACCTAAATACTAACTAAACATTTAGTTACGCATTATCGAACACAAAATTAAACATACAATGAAAGAAAAATGAAAGTTTTTGTGATGTAGAGGCTTGATCTTGTATTATGATGGATCTTTCAATGAAATCTTTGTATTTCCCACTTCTCTGGACCAAAATTGTGTCTTGAGAATGAACTTCACGTCTGGAATCACCTCCAAGAGTCTAGTCCCTCGTTTGCCCTCGAAATGTCATTTTATCACGTCTGGAATCATTTGCAAGAGTTTGCTCCCTCATAATGGATAAAAATTTTGAAGGAAAATTTAGTCCATTAAATAATAGCCTTGTTATTACATTTTTGCAAAGACAAGTGGAAAATAAGTTTAATTATAGTACTTAATAAACAAAATTTGTCAAATGATGATTTAACAATCGTTAAAACATCCCTATATACAATTAGATCCCTAATTAACCCAATAATTACCAATAAAATCACTTATATATACATCCCATATAATATTCTTAATACATATATCCTTATTCATATGGATTTGGATCTCTTAAACACTACTTTCCCATCTCTTACCTTTAGCAATAGCTAGGAAAGGTCATCTTAAGATCAAAGGAATATGCATGTCTTCCTCCTTATAAAAAATCACAAAGTCTATAGGGAATGTGAATTTATCAATCCTATCCTTCAAATATGATATTATACCCCTAGGATACTTAATCGAGATATCAACAAGCTGAAGGCTTGTCCTTGTTAAGTTAGGATCACATAATCCTAATTTCTTAAGCATATAATAAGGCTTCAGATTAATTCAAAATTCTAAGTCCACTAATTCCTTATTAATTGATAAGCTACTTATAATTGGCAATAAAACTGTTCGCCCTCAAATTTTTTTATTTATTAAGCATGATTTAAATGAATTATGAGGTGTTAATAGATTAATTTTTGGAGTTAATTTGATATGACAAGGTTAGTAGGATTTTATGACATGGGTAAATTGATGGAATTAAAGTATTAATGTTGTAAGATTGTATAAGGGCATTTTTGGCAAGACACTTAAGGTTAAAAGGCTATACGGCTTAAGTGAAGGGCAAAGTGGACCTTTCATATTCACTAAGAGTATAAATTAAAAAAAGAAGAATTATAAAATGAAGAGAAAGAAGAGAGTCTTGTGGAAGGAGAGGAAGAGAAGAGAAAAGCTAGGGTTTGTGAAGATCTTGAAGATTTTGAAGATTTTGAAGCTTCTACAAGTAAGGATAAGCATGAACCTTTCTTGATTGTCGGATGAAGCATATTTAGTGATAACTAGAGGTGAAAATGAAGTTGACTATGTGTAGGAAGTTGTTGATAAATGGTTTATGTGACTGTTTTAATGTTTGGTTAATGATCAAAAGTTGATTTGAATTGTTGTGAATGATATTGGATTGGAATTGTGTTGAAAATGAAGTAGAAGAGATGGGTTAGTGATAAGTTGGGTTATATGTGAAAGGTGGGAAGTAAGAAGATGGAAAATGTCCTGAAACACGTTCTTGGAATGGGTTTCTGGACATTTTCACTACGGCAAACTTTTGGGTTTCACCGAGGCAATGTGAAACATGTTCTAAGAGTTGGTTTTTGGAAAATTTCGCTACGGGAAACTTAGTTTTGCCACGACGAACTCAGACAATTTTGTCGCGGCGAACTTGGTTTTTGTCGCAGTGAACTTTCCAGCACAGAGCAGGCTTTGGTATTTTGGGCATAACTTTTGGTGTAGTTATCCAAATGGACTGATTTTTTATTTTTTGTAAACTAGAGACATAGGGATACAACTTGTATAATGAAATAGATTTCTATTTCAGTCTGTAATGATTTGAAATTTTGAATGGAAGTTGAACAAATAATGTGGTTTTAATATAAGAATAGCTAGAAAATGTTTGGGGTATAACTTTTAGAATACTGAACCAAATTGAATGATTTTGGTGTCATTAGAAACTTAAGACAATTAGGAACATGTTTCTAGGGAAAGTTTTATTAAATTTCTTCATTAATTGATCAGAATGATAGTGGAAAATTGACTCGAAAGTTTGAAATTTTGAAAGGGTTTTGGGTTAAAAAAGCTTAGGAAATGTATGAGTTTTAGTGAATATGTTTCTTTGGGTTCTAAATTGGAATTCCTATTGAATGAAGTTTTTGATAGTTGTTAAGGGAAATCAAGGAAGGCAAGAGGAGCAAGAGGTAAGACATCCTTAAGCCAATTTCTTAAGCAAGGAATTCAAGGTGGGTACATGTTTATAATAGAGTACATAAGCCATTAAATGTTTTCTTTGAAGCAAGAAAGTTTAATGATTTCAACTGCATCATAAGTATTACATATATTGTTTCTTGAATGAATTGAGAAATTAAGATTTTGAAAATGATTCTTTTGAAAAGTTGCAAGTTTATGAAATCATGTTTTCGAAATACTTCATGTCTATGAAAAGCAAGTTATCAAAAATTGCCATTTTGGGCAACAAGTTTACAAGTCATAAATTACATGTTATGTTGGTTTATGGTGGTCCCCTAAGTAAGTCAAGTGCACTTTGACAAAAAGGTTTCTCCTGCCTGCCCGCTAGTGGAATGGAACTCCTTCATGGACTCCTATAAGTTCACAGCTACGTAAGACCATTAAGTGGGATTGCGATAGTACGTTCAGTTCACAGCTACATAGGACCCTTATAGGAAATGTGTAGTACGTTCTGTTTTGGATCCACCCAAACCATTCTAATGCATTTATGCGCTCATGATATGTTTGACAAGATGGATGCATACATGATTTGTACTATTGAGAACTGTTTGACAAATTGAGAATTTCATAAAATAAGTTCTTTTTAATGATTTTTAAATGTGGAATTACTATCGTTATGAAAAGGTTCAATAAAAATGAGTTTTAGAAAAGGGTTTTTGTTTGTTTCTTAATTATAAACTTGTTACCTATGAGCTTTAAGCTCACCCCCTTTATCCGTCCCATCTTCAGGTAAAGAACATGAGATCGAGTGAAAGAGGGTCAAGGCATCACTTCAAGTTGCATATTTTTTTATTTTAAGCTAGATTTTGTAACAATAAGGCTTTTAGTTACATTTCAAGTATTATTAGTTCAAGTATCTTATATATTTTAGGATTATGAGATATGGATGTATTGTGGTTTAAAATGCCATTACGACTATGTAAAAACTCTTATCTTTTGGTGTTAATGAATTATGAATTATGTATGGATGCCATTGAGTAGAAATTTGAATTTGTGTATGGATAAGGTTAAATTGAAATTAGGAATACTTAAGGAAGTAATTGATTTGAGATGATGAATTTTTGAACAGGAATTATGGTTACATATAGGTAAGATGTTTTTATTGGATTAAGCTCACATTTTATGATATTCTATCCAATGTTAGGCTCCGAAAATGGGGTCCAACAAAAACTCCCTGGATCTTTTATCTCTCGTGTTAGCTTGTTCTATAGGATGATGGAGCACTCCCCACTTAGTTTAATTATTGACACTTTCTCAAGTTTCTTCTTTTTCAAAAGTAGTTCTTTTAGGAATTTGGCATTTCATGCATCTATAATAGAGTTTCAACAAAAGACATGTTAGTATGAATTTGTTTAAACAAGTCTAAAAACTTATCTAATTAATCTTCCTTTTGATCTTTTTTTAAGTTTGCTAAGTCATAAAAGTGGTGGTTTGTACTCCTTGATGTCTTTCTTTGTTATCTTCTTATCTTTTTCTTTCCCTTTTACTTAATCCTCAACCTTCTTTTCTTCTGAAATAACTTTCTCTTCCTTCTCTATGTTCGGTTCTTTAACCTTTAATTCCCTTTCATTACTTAAAGTTATTACATTCACCTACTCTCTTAGGTTTTGCTTTGTATTATTAGTAAGAATACCTGCCTATCTTTTAGAGACAAACTTAACAAGTTGTCCAATTTTTACTTTTAACTTATGAATAGATGCATCTTGATTTTGTAAGTGAGACTCAAATGTGGTAATAAAATGTGACACAAGCTCCTTGAGACTTACTTTTATGTATTGCTCTTGATGGTGTTGTTGAAATGCAGGTAGAGGCATTTATCTTTGTAGTCGTTGGTTTCTCTATAAAAAATTTGGATGGTTCCTCCATCCTGAGTTGTATGTGTTGTTATGAGGTTGTTTTAAGGTTGAATCATAATAAAATTAATTTGTTTTAATTTATTTATTTAATTGTAAGTTGTTTGACACTCATAATTAGGGTGTCCCCCTGGTAAACATTTCATAACTCATTACTTGTACTGATTGAGCTACTATAACTATATTATTAGTTTTCTAGCTAAAAGAGTCTAAATTTTCCTCTAATGTTGTCACCATATCAATACTCTGGTACCATTAGACTTCATTTTTAATTTTAGTTTCCTCCTCTAACATTTTTTCATGACTATGTTTTCAATAAGCTCTTGTAATTCTTCAAGATTCCTAAAGATGATGGTTTCCCCTGAAGATGAATCTACCGATTGTTTGGTTGGGCATCTTAATCCACTATGGAACATTTACATCTACAAAACCAAGTCAAGACCATAATGAGACCATCTCTACCAAGTTTCGTATAAGGTATCGCCCTCTATCTATTAAAAGGAGAAAATATAATTCATAAGATTTGCATATATGTTGGAGGAAATTAATGTGTCAAAAAATTTTAAACTAGCCCATTTCATATGGTGACTTATCTTGGAGGCAATAAATTCATCAATGATTTATCTCAATCCCTCAACGTGCAAGGAAACAATATAAATCAAATGGCATAATTCGAAAGTCTGTTTAGCTTAGTTATTTCATAAACTTCCAAAAAATTGGCAATATATGCATTCGTATCCTCATCTAGTAGCCTATTAAATTGCAATAACTACTAGATCATCCAAATCATATTGGGATTTATTTCAAAGTTGTTTTTTGTGAATCATGATCTAATTATACTAGGCTCTACCCTAGTGAGTGATGGTCTAGCATAATCTCTCATAATGTGATACCCCTTATATCTTGTAATTGTGTTTATGGGATTTTAGATCTTTAAATTGTCTTTAGTTTCATTCTATTAAGTTTTAAAATATATTTATTTTAAAATTTGTCTTAAAATATAATATTAATTTGGGTACAATAACAAACATGAGATCAAAAAAGAATGTTATAAAATGAAATAAATAAAAACAAAAACAAACAAGGTTAATAATTTGATTAAGATTAATAATTATATTGATTCCTAATTAATTTTGAAAAGTAGTTTCTAAAATTAGAATTAATTAGTTTCAATTAGATTGAAATTAATTAATTTAACTCCTTAAAATTAATAAAAGTGTTTCCTTAAGTAATTAGGAAAGGTGTTTCTTAATTAAATTTATTTATTTCAATTTAATTGAAATAAATTAAATTTATAATTTTATTTGTTAAAGTATTATTATTTAATTTATTTAGAAATTGTTTCTTTATTTATAAATAATAAGTTTCTTGATTTATTAGAAAGGATATCATCTTGATTAAAATTTGAAAAATGTTTTCATTTATTTATCAAGAAAATGAGCTTTCTTTAACATTTTTTAAAATGGTTTTTTAATTTATTAAAGAAAGTCTTTCTAATTTTTAAGAAATCAATCTCTAAATAAATAATTTAAAGGATTTTATTAATTAAATTTAAAATGGTTATTTAATTTTGAAAGTAGTTTCCCTTAGAGAAAACCAATTTCTAATGAGATTAGAAATCATAATTTCTAACTGGATTAGAAATAATTTTTCTAATTGGATTAGAATGTGTTATTTATATATTTTTGAAAAGTATTTTTTTCTAAATTATAATAAGTAACATAATTTATTGAAAATTGTTTTCAATTAAATTTTATTAAAGGAGTTAAGATAATTGGAAATAGTTTCCAATTGAATTTAAAAATTGTTTTCAAATCAAATTAAATTTCTATTTGGAATAGGAATTTAATTTATTTAGGAATCAATGGTTTTAATCTAATTTAATTTTTCCAAAAAGTTGGAAATGTTATTTTAAATTATAAAGATCAATAACTAGAATCAAACATAACTTGATATTTTATGCATGCAATTAGATTATGAGTGCGTAAGTTGCATACTTTATTTATATGGTTAATATATATTGGATGCATAATAAATTGTATGTTTTATATGTGTGATATTTTACATGCAATTTGTGTTTGATGAGACAAATGAAGTTAAATATCTTGCTAAAATTTTAAGTATACGTTAAGAACATGATTGTTGCCTTCCATTGTTATAAGAATAAACCAGAGTTCTGGTTATTATAGGCTTGTTGAACAAACTTAAGGCCACTTTAACCCGAACATGTTTAGTCTTATGATAATGGGTTCAACTTAACTAAATTTGTGTAATTTGGATGAGCAAACTCATGATCATATGAATTTAGAGGCAAAGTTAGGAGCAGTATATAAGATATAGTTTGGCAAGAGTTGTCACCTAACGGATCTAAGAGTCATATGAGATGTGATTAATAAAGTTGTTATCTGCCTAATTTAAGTCTAATTGGTTTGTTGAGCAAACTCAAGATCAACTATACTTGAATGAGATTTTAGCCCACTAGAAAGATTAGAGTAATCTTTTCAAATAGTACTAAGGGCTATTATTTTGAATAAAATAGTGGGAGTAACCAAATGCATGATTAAAGTCCTCATCTTATTTGGTAATTATGGCATATAGTTGATTACTTGTTTCTCTTATACTTATATTTTGTTCTTAGTGGTATTTACCTTATTTATTATAATTGATACCAAGTTAATGAACCAAATTTCTTGGACGTAGGATATATTTGATAAGAGTTCTCAAAAGTTAAATAAAAAATGGTGTGTCCATTTTGCAATTTTGGTATAATCCCTATTGAGGATATGGAGACAAATTTGTAGAGATATGCCAAAATCATATATATGACCAAACGTATTGGCATTTTGAGTTGACTAATGTCTCGTAAACTTTGATGACAACATGAAAGATGTATGTTAACACCATGATAGTAAAATGCAAAGGGTTGCAAGGAGTAGAGCTGAAAGGTATAATACCTTGTTAGAATTGTTCCACTTAATTTAGCCTATTGAAAGCATAAATATGGACTACAATAAAAGGCTTTGTTATAGTATGATAATAGTTTTCATAAGAAGAAAATGATTACATGATTTTTCTTGCTTATATGTGATATGATAGAGATCACATTTATTTCTAATTCATGCTTGTGAGAATTTGATACTGAATTTAGATTCAACATTATTGTAATGTTTAATACATAGTTAGAATTAGATTGTTAAGTAAAAGTATTTGATCCAATTTTATACAAAGGGTTTGTATGTGTTAGACCAAAGGAGACTTATGCTTAACATAAGTAGCAAGAATTAATAGTTTGATAACCGAGATTATCCTTTTGTGCCATATTTGTTAAATCAACATAACGAGAATCATAAAGTTACATACTAGGATATATGTTTCCTTTTGATTATGAATTGTATGGAACTTGTGAAACTTGTAAAGTCGAAGAATAACCAAATCAACTTTTGGTGAAATGATAATAATGGTATTGAATTGTTAATTTTATATATGTGATGTATTGGATAGAATAACAATTCATAAAAGTATAATATTACATTT
Organism: Erythroxylum echinodendron; assembly: GCA_027575705.1. NCBI lineage: Eukaryota > Viridiplantae > Streptophyta > Magnoliopsida > Malpighiales > Erythroxylaceae > Erythroxylum > Erythroxylum echinodendron. Next base: position 29,950,750 of record JANZXR010000005.1, read on the forward strand.
CATTATATTACTAATGACTTTATGTGATATAGTCATATGTATTAAATGAAATGATGATTTAAAATTTTGAAAAAGTTTAAACTGTTTAAATCTAAGTAGAAATTGAGCATTAAGAATGTTGAAGCATATCGATGAGATCCTTGTGGCAAGTTTTTATATTTTCGGCTATCTAAAAGGAATGAGATTCTTTAGTAAATACCTTCATAACTAAATTCATAAAAGTATGGATTTATGTAAGGAGTAAAATACAATATGAGAAATTGTATGATGCAACAATATTTCTTTTATAGTAATGCCTAGTAAAATGACTTGCCTTCTATAGTTCCAATTGAATCAATTAGCAAGATTTCATATTAGATATGAAATGCTAGGTCTTTGAAAGAGTCAAAGTTAATGATTCAAGAATGTGATACTTGGTTGAAGTATACATTATCCATTAATTTTATAATTAAATTGGATAATAAAGGTTACGAGATATCCAAAAGATTGGCTATAATCTTACAGATTCATTGAACAAATTGTTTGATTCAATGTATACTTATAGAAGAATGGTTTTAAGATAAGTAGTGGGAGTAAGAAGGAATTTGAAAGGTTCAAATATCATAAAATTACATCTAATTGGATTTAATGCCTTTAATGATACATTTGATATATAGTTGAAAGGCTATGAGACATTGAAAGATTCATTTTCATGATGAACTCAAAAGTTTGTTTTTGAAGATGATTATGAATTTATGTTTACAAGAAGGTTAGTGAGAGTACTCTTCAGTAGGAGTATGTGGAGACATATTGCTCACCAAGAACAACAATTTTAATTTTTCAATTGGTCACATAATTATCCAAGAACAACTCTTGTTAGATATGAAAAAGTAACAACTTAATTCTGGAAATTATATCTATAGAGATAGATTGGACATTGTTAACTTATTCTAAGTCCAAGTATATAGATAATGTACTAAAGATATTTAGTA
>JANZXR010000005.1:29951820-29983263 GCA_027575705.1 Erythroxylum echinodendron
CTGTTCACTGCGCTCTTTATGTTTTCAATATTCTCCACTCTTAATGCAGCTTCTACCAATTGTTGAAAGTCGCAGAAATTTTGCACAACTACTTTCTCTCTGATGGTCAAATGCAAACCTGCTTCAAATCTTCGGCACTTGGCTGCTTCACTCATCATCAGTTCAGCTGCATATCTGGACAACTGGGTAAACTTGCGCTCGTACTCACTCACCGTCATCTCCCTCTGAGTGAGACTCAAAAATTCCCTCTGCTTTTGTTAGATGTACACCTCGGACAGATATTTCTTTAGGTATTATTTTTAATTCTCCTATGAATTTTATTTATTTAACATAATTATTATCTATTTATTTTATTATGATATTATTTATTAATGTGTATCTTATTAATAATTAATTTTTTATATTAAATCATTTTTAAATAATTTAATTTTATGTCTAAAATCATTTTATGATATTTTAATTACTATTTATTTATATTAGAAAAGTCCCACCATAAATTTTCCTTGTCTAGATTGTAATTAAATTTAAATGTTGTAATTTTATTTTATTGCAATGTGAAATATATTTATTAGTATTTCAAATAAATTCCAATGATGACACATAGTCGCCATAAAATTCATATGGAGACCCAGGGCCAACAGGCTAACTGGTTTCTTTTCCCAAAAACATAGGAATATCATTATGACTTACGTCAAGCAGGTTTTTGAATTTTCATCAATGGAAATCTTCTCGAGGAAATTAACAAAACTTTCATATGCTTAATTCCTAAAGATACTCACCCTTCCTCTTTCAATGAATTCAGTCCCATTGCTTGCACCAATTTTATATACAAAATCATATCTAAGATTCTTGTAGCTTGATTGAAAAAGGTACTCACTCTACTTATTAATGACAACCAAAGTGCCTTCATATACAATAGACAAATTGGTAACAATATTCTCATTGTTCAAGAACTACTAAAAGGTTATTCAAAATCCAATGCTTTTGCTAATTATACTTTCAAAATTGATTTCTTCAAGGCTTTTGATAATGTGAGTTGGATTTTTCTATGGAAGGTATTGGAGGCTTATAAATTTCCAATAATATTTACTAAATGGTTGAAAGAATGCATTTCCACTGCTAGCTTCTCTGTGTTAATCAATGGAAGTCCATCTACTTATTTTCAAGCAGCTAAGGGGCTTAGGTAGGGAAATCCTCTCTCCCCTTATTTTTTCATACTTGTATGGAAATTCTTAATTCTATCATCAAGCTTAAAGTGGAGGCTAATCCCAACTTTAAATTCTATGCAAGATGCAAAAAGCTTAGACTAACCAATTTGTCTTTTGCAAATGATCTTCTTTTTTTCTACAATGCTAAGCCTAATGCAATACAAACCTTTGTGAAGGCTTTTGAGAGATTCAAAAGATTATATCGATTGTAGGTCAATCTCAACAAAAGTCACTTTATCATGTCCAAAGTTGCCTTTTCTGTTAAATCCATAATTGCTTCCGTTACTGGTATGTAAATGAAGTCTCCTCCACTACTTTATTTGGGACTTCTAGTTTCCACGAAGAGGTTGAACTATCTTGAAAACATTCCACTCATTTAAAAAATTCATAAAAGGATTCATTCATGAGTGAATAAACTCTTGTCTTATCTGGGGAAGGTACAACTAATTAAATCATTTCTCAATTCTTTAAACATCTATTGGAGTTTGCATATCTTCTTATCTAAAGGAGTCATCAAGACAGTGAAAAGATTATTCAAGAACTTCCTATGGAATCATTCTAATGGAAATAAAAGGAAGCCAAGGTGAAATGGACAGATACATGTTTTCGTAAAGATAAAGGAGGGTTAAGCATTAGTTTTTGGTGGATCCATTCCTACTTCCTCAAGTGTAGATGTATTTGGGAGATGAGTAAGAGTCCTTCTAACTCTTACTTCTTAAATCAATTATTACACCTATGAAGTTTAGTTTAGGATGATGTCAAGTGTAAAGTTAGCAGTAGGTTACTAACCACTTTATGGTTTGACAATTGGTCAGGTCAGGGCTATCTTTTCCATCATCTAGTCCCATCAATGATCTCTCTTTTTCCCCTTTATACTAAACTCATTTCATTCATTGATGGTAACTCTTGGAGACTTCCCTCCTCTTAGTCAGCTGCAACCATAATATTCCCCACATTCGTCCAATGCATACACCTTTTATTGGAGAGACCTTCCACATTGCAAACCCTTCAATGATATGCCTAAACTGAGGAATCAAAAAGTAAAAATAATTTGGCACAATATTATTCCTCCAAAGGTATCTTTTCTTCTATGGTTTATTGTTAATAATCAATTTAATACTGCTGATAGACTTTCTTACCTTGACATCAACAGAAGTTGCACTTTATGTTCTACACAAGATGAAAATAGAGATCATCTATTTTTCATGTGTCCAGTTTCTAAGTTTATTTAGGAATAGGTGAAGCTAAAATGCTTATGGAATGGTTCTAATAATTCTATTTCCATCGTTATACATTAGCTAGCCACATAAGCCTCTATTCCTATAACGGATAAATTGACTTACTTATTAACTATGGGATTGTGTGTGCAATAATCTAGAAAGAAAGGCATGCGAGAAAGTTTGAATCTAAATGTAAAATCGTAGATGCGCTTATCATTGAAGATATAAATGGTACTCGAGAAATTATTTTACTATAGAATCTTGCATCAAATTGTAGTTACACTATACTACGTTCATTGAATCTCTATTTTGTGAGTTATTTACATACTGAATGTTCTCTTTTATGTTTTAAATGTATCCACTGTTTTACTTTATGTTGAGAGTTTATCCCATAAACCTCCTTTGAGGATGTAAACTTCTTTACTTATTAATTCATTCCTTCTTTCCTTTTTTCAAAAAACAAAAATTGAGCTTTCTTTAATAGTTTGAAAATAGTTTTTTAATTTATTAAAGAAATATTTTACAATTAATTAAGAAATCAATCTCTAATTAAATAATAAAAATAACTTTCTAAATTAAATTTAAAAGTTTTTATTTAATTTTGAAAGTAATTTCCTTTTAATATTAGAAAATAGTTTTCTAATTAAGGAAAAGTAATTTCTAATGAGATTAAAATAGTTTTCTAATTGGATTAGAATATGTTATATAATTTTGAAAAAGAATTTTTTCTAAATTATGATAAGTAAGATGAATAATTCATTAAAAATTGTTTTCAATTAAATTTGGTTAAAAGAGTCAAATAGTTTGCAATTGGATTTGAAAATTGTTTTCAAAACAAAATAATTTTCTATTTGGAATAGGAATTTAGTTTATTTAGGAATCAATGGGTTTAATCTAATTTAATTTTTCAAAGAGTTAATATTATTTTAGATTATGAAGATCAATAACTTGAATCAAACAAAGCTTGATATTTTATGCATATAATTTAATTATGAGTGCATAAGTTGCATACTTTATATATACATATATATATATATATATATATTGCATCTTAAATTGTATGTTTTATATGTGTGATATTTTAAATGCAAATGTATGTTTGATGAGATGACCGAAATTAAATCCCTCGTTAACATATTAAGTACATGTTGAAAACATGATTGTTTCCTTCAATTGTTATAAGAATAAACTCTGTCTATTGCTAGGCTTGTTGAGCAAACTCAAAACCACTTTAACCCAAATATTTTTAGTCTTATGACAATGGGTTCTACTTAACTAAATTTGTGTGATTTGAATGAGCAAACTCATGATCACATAATTTTAGAGGCATAACATATTAGATACGTCTTGACAAGAGTTGTCACTTATTGAATCTAGGAGTCACATAAGATGTGATCGACAAAGTTGTTATCTACATAATTTAAGTTTAGTTAGTTTACAATATTTGAATGGGATCCTAGCCCACTAGAAATGTTAGAGTAATGTTTTCAAATAGTATTGAGGGCTATTATTTCGAATAAAATAGTGGGAATAACCAAATTCATGATTAAAGTCCTAATCTTAATTGGTAGTCATGGTGTATAATTAATTACTTGCATTTCTTACATTTATATTTAGTACTGAGTGGAATTTACCTTGTTCTGTATAGTTGATACTAAGTCAGTGAACCTAATTTCTTAGACATAGGTTGAGAGGAGTTCTCAAAGTTAGAAAAGAAAATTGTATGCCCATTATGCAATTTTACTATAATCGTTGTTAAAGATTCAGTGACAAAGTTTTAAAGATATGTCTAACTCATATAGATGATAAAATGTAATGAAATTTTGAGCTAACTAATGCCTTTTAAACTTTAATAAAAACATGTAAGATGTATGTCAACACCATGATAGTAAGATGCGAGAGCTTGCATAGAGTAGAGCTAAAAGGTGTAATACCTTGATTGAATTTTTTTCTCTTAATTTAGCCTACTAAAAGCATAAAAATGGATATCAATTAAAAGTATTTACTATAGTATGATAATAGTTATCACTAGAAGAAAATGGTTGCATAACTTTTCTTGCCTATACGAGATTTGATGGAGATCATACGTATTTCTAGTTCATGCTTATGACTATTTGATACTGAATTTAGATTTAACATTATTATAACATTCAAAGCATGATAAGAAATAAATCAAGTGAAAGTAGTTAATCCAATTTTATGCAAATAGTTTGTATCTATTGGATGAAAAGAGACTTATACTTACCATAAAAGGAAAGAGTAAAAAGTTAGATAATCAAAACTATGCATTTATCTCATGTTGGTTAAATAAACATAATGAAAATCATAAGTTACATACAAGGATATGTATATATTGTATGAATTTATTTTCTTGACACCTATATTATGGAAATATTGGTTGTACTCGTACAGGTCTTCATATTATATTTATAGTATATAAAATAGAAGGATTGTATTTTTATATTTATTTAATTTAAATTTTACGTATTTGATGTCTATTAGAATCTCCATTAATTAGAAACGTGGGGACTTAAGCAAATTTTGATAATGATTTCATGAAATTGGATATAGATCTATGGAGGTTTTTGCATAGAGAAATTAACATATTCATTTAATTATTTTCTTCAATTTTATGAGTTTAATATATTATAAACTTGGTTTGACAATGAGATTTGAGAGTTTAAACTTTACTACTAGATTATGATTCGTTACAAACCTAATATGATTAACGGTTGTCCAAAAGTATCATTTAAACGTCTTCCAAAATTTAATAAATACTTTTGGTTAGTAAATAATACTCTTAATAGAACTACCATTGCACTGTGGTCATTTGGAAATTAGTTTAGATATCCTTTTCATAGCTAGAGTGAAATGGTAAGGGGAAAAAGAGTCCCATTGCCTTATTTTCTTAGTATTTTTGAAGGGTTTAGAAGGCATTCCATTAACTAGGACATTCAGTAAGGAAGTTTGAATGCATTTCATTATCCATTTTCTAAAATTGACTGGTAGACATATTGCTTTAAGGCAATCATGTAACTACAAATGATTGTGTTAAAGGCTTTGTAGAAGTCGATTTTCATCAAGCAACTTTTGATATTTTTATCAGTTTTATACTCTCCTAACAAGCCTTATAAAATGAGAATGTTATCAACAATGTTTTTGTCAAGTATGAAGGCCCTTTGACTAGGATTTATGACTTCTTTAAGAGTTGAATTTAGCCTTGCAACAAGAAGCTTTGCAATAACTTTGTACACTGTTGTACAGTTGGGAATGTGCTTGGATTCAATTATGGATGAAAGGTTTTGTTTCTTTGGTACAAGGCATCTGTATGTTTAATGACCTCTTTGAGCATTTTGTTAAAAGAGAAGAATTTCAAGATAGTTTTTATGAATAAATTTCCTATAGCTTTCCACGTCTTCTAGAATAACCAAGCTAGAAAACCATCATGTCCTGGTGCTTTTGAAGGATGTAAGCTAAATAAGACTTTGAGTAGTCAATGATTCAATGACAGAATGATGTTTTGAGCCAACAATGACATCTTTCATATTAAATTAAGCTAATGATTAGTTGTTGATCCCATCAATTGTTGAAAGTAATTCTTGGATAGGTTTTGCATATCACATTGTTCTAATATAATGTTATCTAGGTTTTCTTAAAGTTCTAAAATTTTGTTTATATTTCTCCCCAAGAGAATATATAAGTGAAAGGATCTTATGTTGGATTCTCCATTTTCTAACCATTTCATTAGGGCTTTCTACCTTTGCATTAATTTTGAAAAGTCAAACCCTCCTGGTACTTTTTTAGCCTCTGAGTTTCAACAGTTCTGATATCTAAGTTTTAAGGGAAGTTGTAACATACTAGTAGAGCTTCTTTAAACTTTTTCTTAATGTCATTAAGACTTTAGTTCTTCATCTTAACAAATTCCTTGAGTGCATTCTTTACCAGCTTTAATTTCTGCATCAATTGATATTTTTTGTTACAACTCTTGATTCTAGCATATTTGTGTTAACTTCAAGAATCCATTAAATTTTGTAACTCTATTAAAGAACCTAAATGGTGCTCCATACCTTCGAGGCTCAGTTATATTCTTAATGAGCAAATAAGAGTGATATGACAATATGTTCTCACCAAAACGTACAAATGATTACAAGAACATAGTCATTTAAGCTTGATTTATAATTGCTCTATCTAATTTCTTCCTGATGAGCATTTCTCCTTTTTTTTTTGTCTAAGTAAAAAGTCTTCCAGTTGAAATTAAATCCACCCGATTCACCTTTTAGGATAGTTAATTCAATTCTCTACTTACACGCATTATGAATCTTCTTCCACTTTAAAATTTATAAGAGCATAAAATAACTATCCATATATTCTAAACTCTAAATTTTATATGTTGTATACCAAACCAGAGCTTCTCCTTTTGGAACCCAAAGTTAGAGGCATAAATTAAAGTTATTTCAAAGTCAAGTACCTTACCATTAAGCTGACAATTTAAATGAATGAATTGATCACTCTCTCTAGGTTTTTGAACCTTAATCATATTAGATTTGTACAGGGAGATTATGGGACCATTGTAATGGCATAAGTGGTTAGAAATTTGCTTCCATGCAATTCCCAGAAACTTGAGTCCATCATGTGAAATATGAGCCTTTATTTTAGTTTCAAGAAGACCTACATGAACAAGCTTCTTGTCTTGCACTACCTCTTTCACTATAAACTTTTTGAGAGGGTCATTAAGCCCTCTAGTGTTTCATATTAGGACCTCCATCTAAGGAAATGTACCCTTTGATTTTATTTTTACCTCTTATTATAGCTGATATCCTTTTAGAGTTAGAGGAAGGATCTTTGCTTTCAACAACTTAATTAGATAATAATTTGTTGCTTACATTAGATGTTTTCTACTTGTTCAGCATTTATATGCCTCGCCAACATCTTCTTTGCATTTTCCTAATTCTCTTATGTCTCTATGTATGGATTTTCTACAAGTTCAGATAGTTGCTTTTCCAACACCTCCATTACACTTGCTTTATTACCTTTTGTCATATTATAGAAGTTCCCTTGTAAAGCATTTTCATAAGTTATCTTCTTATTTGTATCTTTCTTTTGTTTATCATCTTCTACACTGCATGATTTTCTTCATTGAGATCTAAACCCAAAATTTCTTCCTGTCATCTTGTTTTGAAGGTTTTGCCTGTATGAACCCACTTTTTGTTTGTGTTGTTATGCTTCTAAGGGTATGTTATCTATATTGTAGCTTGCAAGCAATCACCTGTTTCTCTTAGCTTTATTATAAGTAAGTTACTAGGTAAATTTGAATTTCTCTTTATCTCAACACAAATCATGGCATATCCTATTCTCTCCATGTTGGTTGTTTGAGAATCCATACATAGACGTTTTCCTAAAGAGTTTGCTAAGAAGCTTAAACTTTCTATTATTCATAATTTTAAAGGTAGGTCATGGAAGTTCACCCACATGGGAAAATTTTCAATGTGCCTTTGTCAAATTCTATCACAGGCTTCCATTTTTTAATAAACATAGGTTGGCCACCTATGTGCCAAGGTCTTAACTAATGATATCGTTCAAATTACTATCTGCTGAAAATTTGAATAAGATAGTACCATCTTCTATTAACAGTGTTTTCTTAAGTCCCTTTTTCCCCTACTGTGTTATAGCCCTTGCATTTATGAATGGGAAAGTAGGCCTTTTGTTTGAAAAGAGACCAACCAGTTGCTGAGCAAGTTTTAATCTTATAAAACTCTCAATATTTCTATAAAAGCATGGGTATATGAGGTGTTGATCCCACAAGGAATTGGAGAACTACTTAAATCCTAAGTTATCTAAGGTCTAAAAAGTGTAATTAAAGTGAAAATGAAAACTAAACAAAAGGTGAAGTGATTGAAAATTGAAATTCTAAATTAATGCAGAAATTAAATTTAAGCACCATCAATTGACAATTGAAATCCAAACAAGGAAGATTAACAAGTTATGAAAAAAGGGATTTATCCTATCATCAATGCTAACTTAGTCACTTTTTTTTTAATGCAATATCAGTCCTAAACTTTTGATGGGTGGATTAGTCGCTCTCGAGTTGTAATCACTATGTCCTAAACCATAAACCCTAATTAAGTTGAGTTACCAAACATGTAATCTCTTGATTAACACAACAGCCTACAACCTAATTAGTTCTTAAGCATTCCAATAAACAATCGAGTCCTCACACGAGATCTCTCTCTATATAATTACCGATTTGATTATTTGAGTGATCTATTAGATTGTTTAACTCTCATTAACCAACCTAGCCATTTTTCATTCAGTTAATCTTCTCAATTTATAACTAAAGCATGCAATTATACTAAATAATCACAACACCCAACATCCTCAATAAAAAAGCTACTAGATTAACATTGAATCAAGTATAAATCCCTAAAAGAATTTAAAACATCATTAACCTAACGTTCATCATCATCAATTCCATCTCAAACATCAAAAGAATGAAATTAAAGATGAAAAGAAGAAAGGATGACTAAGAGGATTGGAGGTTGAAGTAGCTGAAGCTCCACCTTCTTGTTTCTCTTCTTTTCTCTCTTCCTTCTTCCTCTTCCTTAGCTTTTTTCCAAAGTGGCACATAAAGGATTCCTTTCTAGGTCATTTCTCTTATCTTATGTGTTCTTTTCTAATTAGGGTAAAAAAAATAGGTTTTACTCAAGCCCAAAAGTCCAAAATAAGCCGTGAAAATTAAGTTTAGGAGGTCGATCCGCGTTTGTCCATATGCAGGCGATGATCGTGGTAGGCTGAATTAGTCTTTGTCATGATCATAGCACCCCTGTGGCTTGATAAAAGGGTCTCTATCACAATTGTGGCCCTTGTCCTAGGTCCTCCGTCGGGCTTCTTCCAAATCTTCTCAATTCTTCGATATCTGATCTCAAACACTAACAAACACATCAAAGCACCTCATACACACAAAATTAAAGCTCAATAGCATGCTCTAACCCATATAACACTCAAAACATAATTATCTAAACAACTTACACAATTCTAACCCTAACATGCATGAATAAATTAATTAATAACTAAAAACATACTAAAATGCATATTAAAACATCATGCAACCTACAACTATCACCAACGTAGAGGACCAAGCTTTCTCAGCTACTTGAAGTAGCTCAATGGGTAGGGAAATCACTCTATCCTTCATAACATTCTGGTAGTGTTTGAGTTGCACTTTAATTTTCTGAATGTTAATTTTATTTCTCTAGGCTCCTGCAAGTTAGGATGATTCAAAAGGGTTCTTTCTTACAATTTCTTCATATCTCACTAAATTGTCAATAGCTCCAGTATTCGCTACAGCTCTTAAGAGATCAGGGAACTCTTCCAAGAGCAATGTTGAAGATTCACCTTTTTCAAATATGGAGTTCCTGGCCTTTGAAAGGCCATCCATTGAGGTTGGAACCTCAGTGAGTGGCTGATGCTCAACTTCACCAAAAAAGAAACCAACCAAACTGCAGGGGAGGTAGTTACCAAAAAAGGAAAAAAATTTAGGGGTACAAAGGTCAATGCAGTAAGAGAGAAATCGAAATTAATAAAAATTAAAATAAAATCTTAAGTAAAATATAAAATAATTATTCATTACTATTTAAAAAATTTCAAACGTTATAAATTAAATTTGATTATTCAATATTAAATTTTTATTTGTATTCTTCATTTGATGCATAAATAAGTAACAATTTGCTTTTATTTTTACAAATACGTTAATAAATTATTTATTAGATACAAGGTAATATAATGAATAAACTATTGAATATGATATAAGTATTTATTGATATTCTTACATTTATAATAAGTTTATTTATCAAAGGAAAATATTAATATAAGATTTGTATCTCTTATTAATGTATTGCACTTATATCTATAAATCTTTATACCGAAATATTATTTAATGTTGTACTTTTCTATAAATAAAATATTACACGCATAAAATAAAGCTAATCAATATATTACATATTATATAATAGGATACAAATAAGTAAAAATAATTTTAAATTGCAATAATATATCATCATTATTATTTAAATTTAACATACGAAATTATATTTAGTTTTGTAAAATACAAACTTAGTTGATTTACACAAAACACTATATTAGTTTATAAAATTCGACAAAAAATTTATAAGTTCAAATTATTAGTTTTAGGAAAATAATTGTACCTTCAGTTAAACTAAAAGTATCTATTTAAACTTTGTTTTCAAAATGTTATTAATGGTAAGGAGAAATTTTCTTATCAAAATTAACATATGATTGCTGCATTAAAAAAATTTAGAACATGTAAATCGTGTACCAGAGATCCAGAACAAGTCGAATTTCGAGTTTTAAACGACAGTTTACGAAAAATTTAAAGTTCACTTGACAAAAGAAAAGCTTAGCGATAAAGATTCGTCTGAAATTAAAGTTGGAATACGAAATCAGGCATCTTTTTCCTCGTCATATTTGTACTGAAATGAATCTTACACGAATAAGTAATCACAGCCACAAAACAGTGTCGTCGATAATGATACTAAGCTTCAAAGGTTTACTACGACAGCACTTTCCATATCTTACCAATGAACAATGAAATAGTTAGTGCTTTTCCTGTAATTAAATCTTCATGGACGGCAACTTAGTTCAGAAATACCTAACCCAATTACTGAGCCTATTTCCACGAAAAAGTTGCATGCTTGTACGGATTTATACTTTATGATCCTCTTCCCTCAACTTATGTTCAAAGATACTGAACTCTCTGTTAACTTAAATCCTCACGTTTCTTATTCTCTGTCTAGTATGCATGCTTAAAATAAGTAGCCAATGTCCTCTCAAATTTCCCACATCCCATTACGTATCCTAGTAACACTAACTAGCTCCTGGTATCTATTTCATATCTTAGTATCTAAACATTACATGGCTGGTTCAATTACAGCCGTAGAAACTTTTTTTTTTCCCCCTGTTACTTTCTCATTCACCCTCATTTGAAGCCAGGTGATCTTTGGAAAATGAACTCTATATCAAGATCACTTCCAAAATCCCCCATACCACTTTCTGCTTCTAATGATAATAAGTGCACAGCTGCTTGTCTTTGTAAGATTGGCCCAAATTATTGAAACATGTGGGCCTAGTACAAGAGCTGGCCACAATTAGATATGAAAATGATGTGCAAGAATCTCTGTTTAGTTAAATTGTGTAATGCATTTATATTATCAAATTCTGCCAAGTAGTTTCTTGGATTTATATTGCCCAATTATCTATTCACGAATTAGGTCTGAAACTTTTCAGTTATGCATAGCTTTGTATATACATATTGTAATTTGAAGTAACACATGTGTACAAGATCAATAATGTTGTTGGTCTTTGTCGAAGAAAATGCTTCCATATATTTTTTTTGGGTAAATCAGAAAATTTTATACAAAATTGAAAAGTTATGTATATCACTGAAGACTACTTAAGTAGTAATCTCTTACCTACCAAAAGAAAATAAAGGCAAATACATGAAGAAGCTACATCACTTCCCTACAACAACACAAAAACTGAGACAACAACAGCTTTCCTACCAAAGAGACCTTATAGAGCTAGCTCATCTAACTAGTAATTCAAGCTAACCCAGAATCAATTTACAGTGCTGTTAATCAACCAACAATTAATTACAATCCAAATCAACCGTAAGAGATGGTTCTGCTACTGTAAAGCTTGTGAGCTTCTTCCTATAAATCCTCTTATTCGTTTCGGGAAAGTCCTTAGCCTACCAACTCTATGTTTTGCTTATTAGAAACAAGAATATCTCCTAAACCTGTCTTCTCTTCTGCTTTGGAAACCTAAGAAATGTTGAACCTCCATTTGGCACTCCTGAAATATCAAACCTGCAGAAAAATTAGTAGTGAATAAGAAGTTCAGCAATTACCTCCTCACGGTGTTTGAACTGAGATGTTCCATAACTTAGAAGATTACTCTAGAGTATAGGCTCCCTAAATCCTTGACTTCATCTTTGAATGTTCGATTATTCCTCTTAGTCCAAATGTTATGGACAGTAATAGAAAGAAGGATAGGGAAAAGGTTAATGTCAAAGGTTCTAATATTTGAGGATTGGTTAAACCAAGTGGGGATGGATTGAAGGTTTGTCTAGTTGGGAATGTGTATATGGAAGTAGTTGAGACATTGTTCCCACATAGTTTTAGAGAAGGGACATTCAAAAAATAAGTGTTTAATAGTCTCATTGTCCGAGGTACATAAGGAATAGTGGTTAGGAGTATGGAGATAGATAAGTTTGTCCTGTGTTTGCAACTTCTTAAGGAAAGCTAGCCATAGTATAAAAGAACACCTAGGGTTGTTTCTTTTAAACCAAACCAGTTATGCAAGGAACAATCTTTATTTGAGGTCTCAAGAAATTATAGGCTGAACCATTAGTATACTTTTTTGAAGGGCTAGCTAACCATTCCAAACAATCTGGTTTAGATCTATTTAGTTGGTACAGTAAGGGTTCTAGGTTACCAATGATCTCTATAGTTGCCTTTTGCCATCTCCACTCATTATTATTGATAATTTCAGAGACTCTTGCTATCATAGGTAGTTCCAAACCATTGATCGCTCTTGGAGAAGAGAAGTTCTTTGGGATTCCTCGAGGATGCTAAGGATCCTGCCATAAAAGAGTAGAATTTTCATTCCGTATCCTAAATCCGAATTGCTTCCCCATTTTATCCCTCACAAATAAGATTTTTGTCTAACTCCATGAACTATTATTGGTAGGTTGGGCACTCAAAAATTTTTTCCTTCTCAAAATAATATAATGCACCCACTTAACCCACAGAGCTTCACTGTCATCAAACAGATACCAGATCCTTTTCCCCAACAGGACATAATTCCACGTTGACAAATGTTTAATCCTTAAACCTCCCTCCCTTTTCAGTCTACTAATGTCACTCCATTTAACCTTAGCATGAGAAGTAGAAACCACCTTCACAGCCCATAGAAAATTCCTAAGTTTGGACTCTATATGCTTAAGGATGGAAGTAGGAAGAATGAAATGGGTAGACCAGTGCACCTGGAAAGAAGATAGGACAGAAATCACCAATTGGAGTCTACCCACATATGAAAGGTTTTTATAAGTCCATTTGTTAATCCTACTTCAATTTTATCCAATAAGGGTAAGCAATCCCTCCTAGATAACCTACCTGTTAAGAGAGGTACCCCCAAAATATCGTATGGGAAGAGTTCCTTTCTTAAGCCCAGAGATAACTTCCATTTGATGAGTCAGGTCGTCCATATCAGGAGATTAAGAAAAACTGACTCTTGGAAGGATTCATGTCCATGTAAGAAAAACTGAAGAACGCACACATACAATTAAGAAAGGTTTGAGCTAAATTCAGATCTGCGTGACAAAACATCTGGAGATCATCAGCAAACAAGAGATGGGTGAGTTTAAGGGTTTTGCACCTCCAATGGTACTTGAAGGAAAGGCTACCATCTATGCAAACATTCAAACTCCTAGAGAAAATTTCCATACAAATAATGAAGAGGAATGGAGATAAGGGATCTCCTCATCTTAGGACTGACTTCCCTCTAAAAAATTTTAAGGGAGATCCATTTATCAAAATAGAATAAAAAGTAGAGGTTATACATTCTTTGATCCATTCTAAGAACTTTATAGGAAGGCCTACAGCTACTAATGCATTTAGGAGGAAATCCCATTGTATGGAATCATAGGCTTTTTGAAGGTCCACTTTAAAAGCACATCTCTTCTGGTTATTTGAAAAGTGATCATTCTTGAAAATTTATTGGGCTAACAAGATGTTATCCCTTATTCGACGGTTCTTAATGAAAGCACTTTGGTTTGGACTAACAATGTGAGGAAGAATCTCTCTAAGCCTATTTGTTATGATTTTAGCAATCACCATATAAAGCATGTTGCAACAAGAGATGGGCCTATAGTCTAACATTATGGAAGGGTGATCTTTTTTAGGAATGAGAGAAATAAAAGTGGAATTAAGCTCTTTGAGGAGTTTTCTATGTTGGAAAAAATCTTGGATGGCACTAGTTGTTAAGTCAAGAGGACTTCACGATTATTAATTTTGGTGATAATCAAATAATAATATTAGAAATAAATGAACTATTTTGATAAGTGTGTTAAGTGTGAAGAAAAACACAGAAGAAGCGCAAAACACAGAAGAAGTGGAAAACATAGAAAAAATAAAAGCACAGAAGAAGAAAAAAACACAGAAGAAGTGAAAACATAGAAGAAGTGAAAACACAGAAGAAGTGAAAAACACAGAAGAAGTGGAAAACACAGAAGAAGCAGAAAACAGAGAAGAAGTGAAAACAAAGAAGAAGTGGAAAACACAGAAGAAGTGAAAAACACATAAGAAGTGAAAACACAAAAGAAGTGAATAACACAGAAGAAGAGAAAAACACAGATGATACAAAGATGAAGATACGCTAGTACGTCGAATAGTTAGTTAGTTGGAGTTAATTACAGAATTTAACTGAATAACGAGTTCTATAAGAATCAAGAAGCAGTTGGAGACCTAGGCTATTTATACTAGTCATAGTCGAAGATTGAACAATCTTTTGGTCTTTCAAGTGTTTACTTACAAAGAAAAAATCTGTATTCAAAAGTACGATACTAGAGAGCAAACTCTACTGTAACAAAAAGCTCACAATATCTTTCTAGTAAGAGAAAGAAAAGGTTAAGAGCCTAGAGAGGCTAAGATAGAAGAAAGAATACTTTGTATAAGAGACCTGAAGAGGCTCTGGAAGGGAATAAAGAATACTTGTAAAATTGTCGTAGTATGGTAAAATCTCAGACGAACTCTGAGAACTAGATGTAACCTATAGTTTAGGGTGAACCAGTATAAAAATCGCAACGTCTATCTTCTAACCTTTCACTTTATTCTATTTTGTTTTTAGACAAGTATATAGAAGTTATTTGTGATTTAACTACGTAACTATTTTTGTTTAACAGTTGGAAAAGTTCTTAACAAGATATATTAAAGTTTTTGTATTCACGAAAGAATACATAATTCGACTACCCTTCTTGTGTATCTTGTATATTATACGTGAATTCTATATTAACGTGTGATTTACTTTACTTGTAACTTCCTCTCTAATAATATGCTAGGTTTATTTAAAGAAAAACCTATTAAACCCATTCAGACCTAGAGCCTTATTAAGATTAAGAGAATTGAAAACCTCCCTAATCTCTTATGCTAAGACTTCAGCAATAAGAGAATTAGAAAGATTATCAGGCAAAGAATGAGGGAAAAGATTTTCCATAAACACTTTAGAAGAGTGAAGAACCTTTTTATCCCTAATAAAACCCTGAAAGTATTTAAGAAACTGATCTTGAATCTCTTCTAGACTAATAATCCTATTCCGATTTCCCACTACTAAAGAATGTATGTTGTTTTTGTTTCTGTTAGCTAGGAGTTAGTTATGAAAGAATTTAGTGTTCCTATCCCCTTCTCTGAGCCATTTAATCTTGGAAGACTGTTTAAAGAATGACTTCTGATCTTCTAGAGCTCTAATTAACTCATTAATGGCCTCAGATTCCTTAGTGATTAGAAAAGAAGACTTAGGCAAAAGTCTTATTTAAGCCTAGATGTTATTAAGAGTAACTTAGAAACTCTCAACTCTAACATTCGCATCACCTATTTGGCCAGAGTTTAAAATTTTGAGAGCTTTTTTAACCATCCTGAGCTTAGACACAATACAACACATAGTAGTACCTTGAACTTAAAAGGACCAAGCATCCTCTACTGTATGAAGGAAATTGGGCTGAAAGGCTAGAAAATTAAAAAACCTGAAAGGAGAAGATCTCTTCTACATGTTTGCTAAAGACCTAACCACTACTGGAGAATGGTATGAGATGTTTAGGTTATGAATAACACTATATGAATTGGGAAACCTAGAGCTCCAAGCTGAATTAATGAGGGCTCTATCTAATTTCCTAGCAATAAAGAAATCTCCACATTATTTGTTGCTCCAAGTAAAACTTGGGCCACTAGAATTAAAATCATACAAAGCATTGCCCTTAACACACTTCCGAAAGTTAATCATCCCATTCATAGCTGAGGGGCTTCTAGGATCTTCCTCAAGGGGGAAAAAATAGCATTAAATTCTCCTGCTATAATTCAAGGAAGATTACCTACAGAGAGGTTAATATTAGATAGATCTAACCAAAGATTCTTCCTACGGTTAAGGTTAATAGACCCATAAACACAAGTCACTAAGAACGATGAAGAATAGTTCCTAGGGGATAAATCTAAGTGAATCTCTGGTGATTAGGGTTTAAAATAGAACTTAAAAAACAATCAAGGTTCTAAGCTAACACAATCCTAGCATTCGAAGCATGGTCTCCATTACTGTAAGAAAGCCATCTAGGAAACAAGGAGGAGAAAACATTATTCAAATAGGAGGGATACCTAATCTTAGATTCAATCAAACAAACAAAAGAAACGGATAATATTTTAAGATAAGCTTGTACTGCTAATTGTTTTTTAGGGTTGTTCAGACCCCTAACATTCTGAAAAACAAAATCCATAACTTAAAAACCAGAAATCACCTCCTACTTCTATTTCCTCCTAGATTTCCTACTTGTCCTCACAATAAAATCCCCCTTTTCTCCTCCTATAATACCAGGACTATTAGGAACCAATTCAGAAATAGGAGAGGAAGGAATTTTACCTACTTGATTTATAGGAGGAAAGTTTGGATCCTCAAGGTCTCCACTTAATTCATCTTGCTTATGTTGATCCTAGCTCAGAAGAGAAGGACTACTAGAAGTACTTGCATCTTTATCAACTTGTATTGTCATCTTATTATAATGATCCATCTGTTGAGGACCTTGTCCCTTAAATTGCTCGATTTGTATCTCTGATGTTCTAATCTCCTTATTACTTTGAATTGTCTTCTCTAAGATTAATTTGTGCTCATTTTCTTGATGATTTGGATTATTTGGTATCTTCTCTTTCCTTTCTCCAGCTCCTGTTGTAATCCATTCTCAAATAATCTCCCTATAGGTGCCCATTCCTTTTTCTGTACATGATGATCAGGCCTCCATTCGTACTCAATCCTTATTTCCTTAAAAATTATTTTCCCTTCCTCATTGTAAGTAGCCAGTTGAAAAGAAGAAGGCCAACTCCTATGTAATTCTAAACTATCCTAGACATCCTAGCTGTCTGTTTATCTATGAGGAGAGGGTGACCTATAGCTCTTGCAATTCTTCCTAACCCTTCTATGTTCCAGTATTCTACCGGAATATTATGAAACCTAGCCCACACTGGGGAAAACCTAACATCTTCTTGTTCCCCACCATTTAGACTCCACTTTCTAAAAAATAAGGGCTTACCTTGGATATGCCAAGGACCTTTTTCCAATTCCAAATTCAATCCTATCTTTGAATCAAACTTAAACAAAAAATTTCTTGAACTATTAATTAAAGTTTCCTTTATCCCAAACTCTACCCAAGATTTTTCTAACACTCTCTGAACCACAGGAAAAGCATGTCGCTTTCCTATGAAAAAACCTATCAAAGCTAACCTGAAATGTGTAGCTCACTTTTTAACTAACTCTGGAGGGGGGATGACATAGATCTGATCCTCCTTGACCTCCGGGGGATAGTAGATTAAAGCTTTATCTTCTGTGGAGTCCGCCATACCATCTGAAACAACTGACTTGTGTGATTGGTGTTCCTCAAGGTTTTAATCTCAAGGGAATGGGGAAGAAGTTTCGGGATCAGTATCCTGCTAACAAATAGATACAACTTCAACTATTAGGGTTTTTTTTTCACTGAGGAGATTTCGTTAGGGTTGATGCAAAGGCAAGTTTTCAATGTTGGATCTTTAGTTAGGGAGAACGATAGAGTTTGGGTCGGTGTTTTGGCTATAGGTTCGAGTAAGGATTTCAAAGGAAGATTTTTGGTGGGAGGAGGGTGCAAGGACAGGTAAAAAGGAGAGAGGAGTTTGGGCCAGGGTTGAAGAAGAAGATGAAGCCATAGAGAAGGAGTTGTTACCCACTTGTAATCTCAGAAGTTATGGGTCTCTACTTATCGCTCTCATTGCTCTAAAGTTCTCCATTTTGTTTACAAGGTACTTCCATACATTTGTATATGAAAAATTCAATAATTAAATTGCACTAGCATTTGTTATGTCAAAAGTCACAACCAACCATGTGTTTTTCCCATTTAATTTCTATAGTCTAAAAAGGAAACAACGAAGAAGAAGAACACATGATGAGTACAGTATGAGGACCTCTTACCAACTTTTTCAATTTAGTTTGTCTTGGAACTCTTGCATCACTGTATATAAATATACAATTTCTCCACTCGTCCTTTTGACTCGCTTGTTTGTTGTAATCCAAAACTAATTTTTACAAATAAAATATTATCATCAAAAGAAATATATTAGTAATAATAACATAAAAATAATTATTTTCTATATGATTTTTGAACTAATTTGATTGACTTTTTACTTCTATATAATTATGATTTTATATTACAATCCAGGATTGCATTTGCAATGATAATATTGTCAAAATAATCTAAATTGTATTATGAATTGTCACAAATTTAATCATCTGCATTCTTAATACTTGTATCTGCAATTTAAATCCTTCACTACAATAATCATGAGTTTTGCTTCTTCATTTTTTTTTGCTATGATTTGAAATTCGTAGCTAAAAGTTACCATTTAGTTACAAAATTTCAAAATCGTAGCCTATTGAAATAATATGTCCAACACAAAAAAATTTGCAAGTTTTTTTTAAAACTATTAGATATGTTTAGAATAAGCTATGTTTAATATTCATAGCTAATAAGATTTTGTGACACTTTTTGACTATGAACAAATTATCAAAGCCAAAAGTTTTTAACTATGAAAAAAAATTTATAGCTAATAAGCTTTAACGACATTTGTTAAATGTGAACCTAGTTTCATACCAAAAATTTTTTAGCTATTAAATGTATTTTGTATATAAAACACCAAGATCCTACATTTTTAAACTACGAAATTTTTTTGTATACAAAAATTTTTTTAGTGAAAAAAGAAGAATATAAAAACAATATAAAATTGCATTTTCTTTATTAAAATGACTTCGATTTTTCCACATTGATAACCTAAAGACATTGATCTCCTTTCTATTTTTTCTTTGCACGTCTTCACGTTCTAGCTACTCCAACATCTTCATCTTTTGTCTTCATGGTATTCATTTTATGTTCTTGGTATTGTCTTCGTGTTCCTACTTTAGTGTCATTGTGTTTTTCCCAACAATTGGCTACATCCATTCCACCAATTCAGAATCTTCTTCTCCGAGTAATTGTCTTCTTCTCTCATCTCTTCTTTGATGAACTTGATTTTTATAGAGTTTTTAGTTTTTGTTCATTTTCTACTAGGAGTTGTTGGGTCTAAAAGTCAATTATTCTTCTACTGCATTTTTTGAATAGAACTTTGCCAAAACACTTGTTTGTTGTTATTCCCACACTAAAAAGGAATACAATTTTAAGAGGTTTATATAGTGAAATTAACTTATGGTAGGTTTTTTATTATTCCCACATTGAAAGGGACTCCAACTTAAGCGATTTATATAGTGGAATTCACTTCTAATTGGTGCAAATTTATCAGTTCTTCCGATAAAGTTTTTTAGGAGTAATAGTTAAAGGAAGTCACAAAGTTTTTGAAACAATAGTATTAGGGGAAAACATAATAGACTAAAAAAAGGCTTTAACTAATAGCCAAGAATGTGCTTCATTTTTTTGCCTAACCTTTTAAAAGTAATTAGAACATAAAATTACTTTTGGTTATTGAAACATTATATCCCTTCACATAAAGTAATGTCTAGATCGATAATGAAACAAATTATTCCTCTCATCATTCATCATCAATCTCTTTCTATACCCACCTTCATTTATCACTATAACTCTGATTTACTATAGCCTATTCACTTGCCACCAAGTACACATATTACATATTTTCTCCATGTTTCACTAGATTATTTTTGCAGAAAATTGGATAGGAAAAAAATCAAAGTACACTTAAGCTAATGATAAGATAATCACCTTAGAGGGAGTTTATAGATTTTAACCAGGATAGAACTTTGGAACCAAAAGTTTTCCTCCTTAATACCTTGCTTATATGATTATTACTGGACAATCTTTAATAGTTTAAGTTGTATGTTTTTTCTTAAGAAAAAAAGAATATATTAAAATATAAGCCATTATTTACAAAAGAAATAATAAGATAATACCATTAAAGATTAAACAGTCTTTAATAACATTATACTAAAATTACAAAAAATACATAAAGATTTATCTAGTTGATTTTTCAATTAAGTAGACATTGAGAGCCGAAGTAGTGATAGTATTTGTAAGCAAAAATATGATACCTGAGTTTAGAGATAATATGATTTGCAATAGATTGTTCTTTATTGTTGTGTAAGTCACAAAAGATCCTATTGTTTCTTTCTTCTTATATACTAGTAACAAATTAAGAAAAAGCAACTCTAAACAGCTAAAGATCCCTTTCCTTTTTCATGTGGACTTTGTAACACCAATCAACTATTTTTGACCAAGAAGTAGGTGGATTGAACGGATAGCATAGTTGAGTAATTATCTTGCATAGGTAACTTTATGGACATACGAAAAAAGATCCATTAAATGCTTTCAGAGGCTAACTTGTATAAAATACATCAGTTAGGAAAAGCTAAGTAATGTGTTATTCTATCAACTATAACAAGACTACTACTGATTGCAAACCATAAAGTGAATAAGGTGTGAGGGGACTTATGCTTATACCAAGTGAGTTTATGCCAAGGAAACATAAGGTTGATATTTTTTAACAAAGACCAGTAAGATGCATTAGTGAAGTTACTAGAATGGGTGGGAAACTATATGATGCAATCCTCTTTGGAATTATCGAGGATAATTTGATAGGAAACAATGCAGTGCCGATGATGGAAGTAAAACTAAATATCCATGGTGTATAAAGCATTAGCAATTGAAATGTTAGAAGATAGAGTGTTGTGTAAAATAATAGCATCATTGAAAGCATCTAGGGTAATAAAAGGGTTCCAATTGTCATAGTAAAAGGAAGTGGTTTTACCATTTATTACTAAGTGCCTGTAAGAATCTCTTATCACCACTCTTAATTTGAATAAGGACTTTATAAGTGTATTTGCACTCTCAGAAAAGTTGATGTTCCACATATTATGATTCATTATGAAATATGATTTCATCCATTTCACCCATAAGGATTGTTTGTTAGACAATAATATCCAAAGTTTCTTCAAAAAAAAAGAAAAATTTACCATTTTAATAGGAAGGATTCCTAAACCACCAACTTTCTTTGGCATGTAGATCTCAGACCATTTAACTTTGTAGTTAGCTTTACCATTAGCTTTCTATAATAAGTCTCCAAAGAGTTTCTTAATTAATTTGGAGAATATTTTGGGAAAAACAATGTGTGAAGCCCAATAGCTGGTTATTGAGGATAACGTTGAGCTTATCAGTTAAGCTTTATCTACACATTAAAGGGCATTAAAACTCCAGACTTCATTTTTCTTTTAATTTTCTCAATAAGTGGCTTAAAATCACTGAAGATAGGCTTAATTGAAGATATAAAAATTGCAATGTATTTGAATGAAAGATGAAATTCTTTAAAAATAGTGCAAGTTGATATTCTAACTGAAAGATATGAGGCCTTTGATAAGATGAAGAAGTTGGATTTGTCATTCGTAATAACAAGCCCATGGATTTTTTGAAATATGTGCAATCTTTTGATAAGGTTGATATGGAATTTAAATTTTCTTTAGAGAATAAGAAAACATCATCAATTGAGCTGAGGCTTACTATGTTGAGCTTATTACATTTTGAATCAAACTTGAATTTGGAGTTCCTGATGTTGATTATTCTTAGGAGTCTGGTGAGCACCTCATAAACTAATTAGAACAGGTGTAAGGAGATAGGATCTCCTTACCTAATGCCTCTAGTAGTATGGATTCTCTTGGTGGATTGCCCATACCTAATGCCTCTAGTAGTATGGATTCTCTTGGTGGCTTGCCCATTGATAAGAATTTTATATGATATTGAGGTGATGCATTGTGAGATCCATTCAAAAAAAATGTCAAGGAAGTCAAAAAGCATTTAATGTATTTAGAATAAAGGTTCAGTCAATGCTTTTTGGAAATCTATTTTGAGGGAATATTGTTTGCTACTACTTTTCCAATTATAGTGATTGAAGAGTTCTTGATCCAAAGCTACATTATCATTAATTTTCCTATTAGGAATGTAAGAACATTGTGAAGGATCAATCAAACTACGAAGGATGGAATTGAGTCTTTCAACAATTGCCTTAGATATAATTTTGTAGATGGACGAAAAACATGGAATAAGTATGAAGTTGAATGGATGAACGACATTCATATATGGAGTTATAGTTAAGAACTAACTTGATTAGGTAACTATAAACGATGGTTAATAAAAATATATTTTAATTCATGTAAATTTTTAATGGAAATTTTATAATTTAATAGTAATGAATAAATTAATAATTTATAAAGGAAACGTTTGTTTATGAAGTCTTAAAGTAACTCCTCTCATCACCAAAGCTATTTTTTTATTTCCATTAAACTTACATATTAATCTAGTCGCTTCATTTTATTGGCTATAAAATTATATATATATGATATGTTCTTAACATATTTGTAGCAACATGGTTAAAACTCAAATTTCTCTTACACACACACTTAACACTTTAGTCACATTAAGATTCTAGAGCTATATAATCCTGAATTGTAAAACATAAATGTTTTACATAGAACTTTGATAAATATAGATTTCTTTTACCATGAAATTGCTCACAAACTGGGCAATGAGGATTTGGAATCTTCATTTTCGATATTACACTATAAGATTGTAGAAAATGAAATTAAAAACATGTTGAAAATATTATATACTTCAATTTCACAACCATAAGAAGAATCTTGAATGCTTAAAAGATCTATATTTATGTTATTTTCCTTTATGATGTTTATGCTTCTTGTATTTGATAAAAGGTCTAATGATAAGATTCTTGGAAAGTATTAGGAGTACTAAAAACTTTCTAAATAATATTATAATAAGTTTAAAACTTCCTTAGTACAAAATTTAAGTAAAGTAACACAACATATTACATATACAAGCTACTTTAGATATGTACATAATCATAATGACATATTAGGACATATTTGGAGTGACTTTTACATTCTCGTTCTCTAAAATCGAATGTACCTATGGGTTTTAGAGATATTCCTATAACTTACTTTAAAATTATATCTTGGGATGATTTGTGTAAATCTTGCAAACTTTGGTCAATTAATAATGACTAGAAAGGTAAGGATAGTTAATGACTAAGGAGTGGTCTTTTTGAATCACTGGGGACTATAATTGTACACTTATTCTCATACACCATACTAAATTTTTTTTTCATTGAATAAAGTTTCTAGACATATGCTTAATGTAATATTATATAGTCATATATCTTATTATAAAGTTTTTCATAGTCTGCCAACCAATTGCATTCTTTGGTAGAATACATGTCTAACCCCTTCCGTCCCTATTTTTGATAAGCATTGACTGTGCCACCCCCCCCCTCTCCAAAACTCTAAAAACTAACCTTCTTAAGCCAAACTTAGACCAAAACCAGCCTAAAAAATAACATAACCTTAGAAAAAGCTAAGCCAAATACACAGCATCAAACTTTCTCACAACCAAACTTAACTACTGCATGGTATAGCCATAGCTAGCACAGGCAAGTACAAGTTGATACTATGAAGATAATAATTTGTAATAATTACCTTTCTTCTATTAACTAGCCTACTATTTTGTTTTTAATAAAAAAACTTGAACAATTAAACTAAAATAGGAAACAATAATTAACGAAGAATAAGACAAATCCTATAGAAAACTCATTATCATAAATTAGTGTCTAGGTGAGGAATCCCCCTAAAAATTATTAAATAGTTGACCTTTTATCATTCAATTACTTTATTGAATATTCAAACATGGAAATTTTTAGCTTATGCTAATAACTCTCTAAGACTACTAACAATTAATCCATAGGTGATTAACTGAATTCTTTTCTAGTTAAAGTTCTTATGATTGCATTATCGATTTATGAATTCAACTACTAGGTTTGATCCTAATCCAAAGGATTTATGTCAACCTATCTCTAGGTTTGCAATCAACTCCTTCCAATTATAGTAGATCTATTCACACACAGGATTTCCCAATCTCTATATTATAAAATTAGATTACATACTAATATTTTGGATCTATTAGAACATATGTTGGACACCGAATTTTCTTAAAATTAATTTTTATTAAATTACAAGCATGAACATAAATTAGAATTTTTTGAATTAGCAATTTTTGGAGTTTAATTAGGTATATAGTTAATTATGTGTGATTGCATGGATTAAAAGGAAGACTTAGAATTAAGTTAAGGAGTTAGAAGGCATTATATTAAATATGGAAGGGTAAGCATGGAAAGACAAAAGTATGTCTTAAACTAATAAGAAAAGAAGAGAAGAGAGTCGTGCATAGTAAGAAAGAAAATAGAGAAAGTCGTAGAAGGACCTAGAAGAAGAAAAGGAGAAACCTAAGTATGAAAGGAAAAAAAGGAAAGAAAGAAAACGGAGATAAGAAGTGGAAGAAGAAGGTTCAACTGAGTTTTAGGTAACCCTTTATCTATTTTCTTGTTTTGATAGAAGAAGAAAGTAGAGATACTAGGTTTTTATGTAATGAAAATGAAGAGAGAAAGAAGAGGAATAAGAGATATATGTTCTTAGATTTTTATGAACTTTTAACTCGATCTTAGTTCTTCTACCTTAGATAAACTAAGAGCAGATTAAGTCTAAGCTCATTTATGGATAATATAGCTTTATGGAAGTTCTATTCATGTATGTTGATTGAATGAAAATATGTTTGTTTGAAGGGAACCAAGAACTTTGAAATCAAGAGCAAGAGGAAGAACAAACTTGAGCTTGGATTTATAAGTAAATAGGTGGGTAATAAGTTTATAGTTTTTGTGAAGATGGGCTATATTATTTTATTTTTTGTGTATAAATGCTTGTCTTGAATCATTGTGAATATGGGATAAATGTTTTGTGAATTTGATATCATGCTTACTCTAAAAGATACTACATTTTGTATTGATAAAAAATAGAAAAACTTCAAGAAGCATGAAAATATGAATATGATATAAAATATGTAAGCATTGGAAAATTTGCTTGTGTGGGTAAGAGAGATACCATTATGTTGGTCTTGTGTACGTTGATCTAAAGCCTTCTCCCGACTACCTGCTTGTAGCACATGAGCTCCGAAAAATGGACTCATCTATTCATGGTGTAAATTTGGGTTTCGCCATTCTGTTTTATGGGATTCTCTCAAGCCATTATATTTGTGCACTACATCTTGAATTATTGAACATAAAGCATAATTGAGTGTTATGGTTTGATTACTAAATGATTATATGATCTGATTTATGTGATTTGCTAAGATTCATATGAAATGAATATATAAATATTTTTATATATATGTGTCTATATATTTAATTATGTGTATGGTTCGTTATTGCTAGCTATAAACATATTAGCCACTGAGCTTCCCATCTCACCCCATTATCTTTCCACTCCTCAAGCGGAAAAATAACATATCAACATTAAACCTTGCAAAAACTTCGGCTAACTCTAAGAATTTTTATCTTTTGTAACTAAGATAGTTTAATCATTTTGGTAGCTTTACAAGCATATCAAGCATGAGCATTCATGATTGTATTCTTGTATTATGCTACTGATGTGGCTTTTTTTTGTAATTGAAGTTACGTATAACCCTTACAACATCTGAGAAATGAAACTTTGTCTTTTAAAGTAATGAACGAAAGAAGGGTTGAAGAACTTCTTTTGTATATGTGCAGAAAATATCTTTTCTGCTAGTATTATTGTGTTGGGTATAAATTGTTAGTTGTTTAATGGTTTTTGGATAAATTCTTCTTAAGTAAATTGATAGGTTAGGAGTCTGTTCTATTAGGAGTCTTAAATGCATGAATTGTGTTTGCTGGATTTAGGTCTTTCGTTTTTGTAAGAAGGTATATTGAAAGTTAAAAGGAAAAAGGGGATGAAAATGTGTTCTAAAACTTCAATGAATAAACCGTATTGATCTGAATTTAATAAATTTGTCTTCATAAAAGTTGTAAATCTTTCTCTTAGCTTTCTAGCGACATAAATTTTATAATTTTTAGACTTCGGGATTGAAAGTTATGATAAATTGAAGTAGGAGAGTGCAGTCAGAATGTCGTAATCGTATACAAGCATGATCACGGCAAACCACATTTTTCATGAAAGTCGTGATTGTGCACAAGCACGATTGCAACGATCCGCTAATATTCACCAAAAGTCGTGATCGTGCACAAGAACGGTCGTGACACCTCCTAGCACGCCCATAACTTTTCCAACATCACGTCCCTGACTTTTACACTTTTTTATTTATTCATTAGTTTGTTTATTTGATCGACTTCCAATCCGATTTATTTTCATGTCTATTTTATTTTATTTGTTTATGTATTTGTTTTTACTCCCACTATGGGTTTTTTAATCTTTATCGTAGTTTTATTTATTTTATTTTAAAAGTTCCCAAATTTTGGCGCCTTGTCACCACAAAATAAGGACCGAGACTGGGGCTACCAATATATACAAAACACATAATTGAATAAAAATAGATGGATCAAAATAATTTAATTAAATAAAATAATGAAGACATTTTGTTAACCTAACTAGGGTTAATCACACCAAGACACTAAATACGTTTAATTACACATAATAGAAAATGTAATCAAAGATAAACAGGAAGAAAAACGAATACAAAGGAATTATAATTCCAAATCCCTTTTCTCTTTTATTGAATGTTCCTACAAGTTTGAGGTTTGATGTTGTAATCTATTAGATCTTTTGAAGATTTCTTCACATTCTTCTTATCTCTCAATCAATATCATCCCTCCTGTAAGCTTTTTATTTCTAGAAACTGCATTAAAAAGTATGCTCTCTAAATTACCTCTATACATTTCTTTTCATATTAAATTTTAACGTTTTTGAGTGAGACATGGTATAATACATGGGTGTGTACTAGACTGTGTATATTCCAAAAACTTTAGAATTCGTGATTTTGCATGAGTTGTGAGACTTACACTAGCATAGATGCAGCTGTGCATCTCTAATTTACTTTAAAACTTTATATTATGTTGCGTTTTCATCCGAATGCTTCTCCTTTTAGTCCATGAAGTCAATTAGAACCTATAAATGCACTTGGAGTGAACTAAGTACCAAAATACATTAAAAATACAAAATATCTAGCAAAGTACGTCAAATATGGGTGTATAAATGTAGTAAAACATGCATCTATCAAACATCTCCATTTGCTTTTCCTCAAGCAAATCATAATCAAAATTTTTAACTTTACAACAACCACCCTTTATTAATCTTAATCTCTCAATTTATACTATAAATCATTATATCATATTAATCAAATTAACATACAAGTAGAATCAAGTTTATCCTAAAACTAACCTCATAAGTCAATATTTATAATAAGCACATCAATAACCTCATAGAAATCAAAAGAATAAACCTTTACACCCTCATCAAGATTTCATTCAATCGACTCACGTGTTTAAGGTGAAAAGTATCAAAACTCTCAAATCAATTTATGGTAGAATTCGTACAATAAGCTTGCAGTATTATCACATCTTCACTACTTGTATGTAAACTAGAAAAAAAAATCAAAAGGTATTTATCAAGTTGTAATGGGGCTTAGGTAAGGTATGATTGGCATAACAAAGAGGGTTGATTGGAAGGAAAATTACAAAAGAAAACATTATATGAAACTTGTTACAATATACACATATCCTTTCATTATGAATAAATTAGTAATATATATTTTGAACCATTTTTTATGCTCTATTTTTTCAAAATAATTTCAAGCATTCATCGTGTACCCTAATTAAAGAAATATTGGACCTATCCAAAATTTCAAGTTTCAAATTTTCAAGTAATGTAAATAACCTTTTCAAAACAATAAAAGGGCTTTAAAAATAGGATAAAAGGTTAACATGTGGGTTATAAGAAATGAAAAAGGTTAGAGCTCAACTTAGTTATTCCTAAAGGATAAATTATAGCAAGGTAATAATAAAAGAAATAGGTTTTAACAAGTTGTTGAAACTAAGTTCCTTCATCATTTCAATGCTTCTAATTTAGTAAATGTGATTTCAATATTTATAATAAATGCATGTTTTAGAATCATTCAACTATACGTGATAACGAACATGAAAGAGATGAAAAGAGCTTAAAATTTTCAAATTTTGCTCTAAGACTCAAAAACTCACAAAAAATAGGTTTATGTGTGTAAATAACATGCAATTTTATTCAATTTGGTTATTTCAATGGTTATTAAAATATGACCTATAAAAAAAATTATTCTAACTATCATCCTTGTCATACTAATTAAAATCAATATTCAATAATGAAATAAAGTAATGATGGACATATTTCAATTAAGATAAGATATTAGCTCATAAAACTTAATAACCAAGACAAAAATAAGCTTAAGAAATCATTGAACTTGTTAACTCCTTCCCCACACTTAAAGTTGTATATTTTCCCCTATGTATGCAATATAAGCACATATAATAAGTGAGAAAGTAGAGTTGGTGCTTCCCCGGGTAAGACAATTTTCTTATTTTGATTTTTAGTACTATCCATCCAACATTAGACTAACATCCTTCCCAAATATAAAGCAGAAGGAATAAAATAATAAAATTAAATTAAATTAAA
This sequence comes from Erythroxylum echinodendron, assembly GCA_027575705.1. NCBI lineage: Eukaryota > Viridiplantae > Streptophyta > Magnoliopsida > Malpighiales > Erythroxylaceae > Erythroxylum > Erythroxylum echinodendron. The sequence goes on from JANZXR010000005.1 coordinate 29,981,114, forward strand.
AATAAAGAAAATAAATACGAAATATGAAAATAGAGATAACATAAAATTCAAAATAAAACATATCCTAATTCATGGATTGTCTCCCTTGTACCGCTGGTTTAACATTGTTAGCTTCACATACCTTGCACATTACACTCATTTTGGGTCTATAATCAGTGGCATACTTCCACCTATTTCTTTGCATAAGGGTTTTATAGCTTGTAATTAAGCCACACTATAAGAAAATTACAAATTACCGACAGAACAAATTTCGTACTAATTTAGCGACAGAAATTGAGTTTTCGTCAGTACATTTTTCGAAAATTAGTATTTTGTGACAAAAAAGTTCATTAGTAAAGGTGAAGGAAATTTATCCATGAAATTTTACCGATAGAATTTAGCAACGAAATAATGAAGGTCATCACAAATATATGCGAGAATGGTTGGTGGTAAAAATAAGCATCTAGGTTTACTAACGGAAGAAATGTTCGTCAGTAAATTATCAACATAACTATCATTCTGTTGGTAAAATTTAAAGTTAAATGACATCATTTGGTTATTTGGCTTTAACATTTGTAATCAAAGGAAAACGAGATTGTTTAGTTTAACACCAAATGATGTTGTTTTCTTTTGAACTTAAACCTACAACCAAAGCCCCCTCCCTCCTTTGCTTTTTTTTCTTCATTTTCTTCCTTAATCGTCGTCGTTCACCTTATTTTTTGATTTTCGATGTTCATCTTCTTCAGCTTTTCTTCCATCGTCCATCATCTTCAGTTAATAATCTTTCGAGGTTAATTGTCCATGCTTTGCTCTCAGGTTTATTTTTTCTACAAGAAATTTTATTGTCAAATGTTTATATGATCGCCAGCTTTGTTAATGTGGTTTTGGGTATTCTGCATTTATGAAACTATGGTTGGTTCATTTTTTGTTTCCACATGTTTATGTTGGTGACTAATGGAAAAATATGGTGGTTTTGTTATTAGTTAGAGATGAATTCAGTTTACCTATAAATTGTTCAATAAAATGTCTCTTTAGGATATTAGTAAGACCTAGATAATTGCTGGATATTAATACTCTTATCAACTTAATTTCTGTCTCATCTTTAACTAAGCCATGAATGTAAGCATAAGTGTTTTTTTATTTTTTGGGAAATTAGACATAGTGACCCCGATTGTTCCGTTTTATGAGTTCTTCGACTATGTAAGATTCATAAAACCCGTGATATTCACATATGTTATCCATTAATTATAAGAATTATAAGAATTTTTCTTTGATTTTATAAATAGTTTGCATGTAATCTTTACCCATGTGATAGAGTTTTTGTAAAAGGAGAAAGCAAAGTCATTTATTTTTCCCTTTTTGATGTTTATCGATTTATACATTTTACATCTTTTTATGTTAACAAAAAACGATATAATGATATTTAACTTGATCATGTCAAGATGCATGTATTAAGACGGAGTATGCATTGCATATTGATTTCATATAAGGGGAGCTTACTCAAGGTCATTAATTTTTTTTTAATATCACCGAATATTTTTCCATAATGAAAAGAATGGAGATTTTTAGACTAAATGACTTTTTAACTGATAGTTTTGATAACAAACTACTATTATCTTTGTCTTTAGTGATATTAATAACTTAATGTGTGAAAGATTAAGTTCAATGGAAGATAAAGTGAGAAAAGGAATTAATTGAATCAATGTTGTAGTTAAAGATGAAGGAAGTGAGAAAAGTTGAGCACATATGCAATTCAAATGAAGAAATAAGAATAATGAGGAATCAATCATATAAAAATTTAAGGAAAACATTGCAATCTTTCTTTATCATTTCAATAAATTAAGGACCCAATCATTGCATAATTGATAAGCGTATTCTAGGTATAGAAAAATTATATCCAACACGTACAAAGAATACCTAAAATTACTGTAATGATGCAAGAGTACGTTGTGCAATTGCAGTACTTTAGGGTCGATCCCACAGAGAGGTTTAGTTTAATTAAAGTGGTAATTATGACACGACTCAAAAATTAAAATTCAAATTGCAAAATCACTAATAACTTAATTAATTTTCCAGATACCCAAATCACAAATTACACACCAAATATCAATCAGAGAGACGATACTCCTAAGATTCGACTAGGTTGATTTCCATTCTTTCAATTTATACTG
>JANZXR010000005.1:29997303-30032062 GCA_027575705.1 Erythroxylum echinodendron
GCCACCCTCGCGGGGCACGGATCCGGGTATCACGATCGATATCGGGTTCGGGTTCGGCGGGAGTGGGGTGTCACATATTGGGGCCTTACAAACAATGTGTGTAGCCAATTGGGAATGTTAAAGAGATAGATTATAGAGGGATTTAGATAAAATTGGAACCAACATCATATCCCCATAGATTTTGATAGGGGGTTTCAACTATAATTTTACTCCCTTAGAATCCCAAAATAATTGGGGATGCATGCATGTAAGATTCCATTAGCTTATTTTCGTTACCTCTTCTTTTAGATTATTGGATCTTAGATACACAAGAGCTCATTTTACTTGGAGCAATAGATAAAATGGAGATAGGGTTATTCAAAGGAAGCTAGATAGATGCTTGATCAATGGCTTCTAGAACCCAAAATCACTTAAATGGTTATTAGACACTTTAATTAGATGTTATAACAAATAGTTTTTGGATATGTTTGAACACTTTAATTAGATGTTATAACAAATAGTTTTTGGATACATTTGACTAGTCAAACACCCATATTCAACAAGGATTTGGCTACTCTATCTATCACCCTAACAATTAACACCTATTTTATAACTTTTTGCTCCTTTTTCTAGCTATCAAATCCAAGCCTTTAGGCTAGCCTAACTCCTTCAAAAACAAAAATTAGAACTTTAACTCTCAACTCTTTTCAAAGATAAAACACTCCTATTCAATAAAAACTTTTCTCATAATTATTTTAAAAGTTCCATGATGTTTCTTTAAAGATTAACACAAATTTTCTCTTTATTATGTAAATATTAATTTATTTTGCCATATGGTATGTAATGATTGAGCTTTTAATTCATTGAAACAACCAAGATAAGGTTATATATATATATAATAGGAAAATATTTTGGTGGCCATTTTTGTGTATATATATATATATATATATATATATATATATGTATATATATATACACACACGCACATGGCCACTAAACTATTTTCTTATATATATATACATAAATGGAAATAAAACTTTATAATTATTTGTTATATCTTGAAGTGCTTGATTCCTCATTGCTCTTGATTCTTCATTTCAATTTCCTTAAATCTCTCTTAAGTTGCATATGAAACTATATTTTGCTCATTCTTTTCAGCAGTTGCCTTCTTTACTTACTTGCTGTTTTATTGACTTCCATCTCCCATATATTGATTAATTTCAATATAATATATCAACTAGTATTATCAAAAGTAAATTCATTAATAGCATAATCATCATCATCACACCTAGTCCAAATCCCGCATACTGCGGGGTCTGGAGAGATCTGATAGTACACAATCTTACCCCTATAGAGTTGAGATATTGTTTACGGTTAGGGATGGAAGTGGGTTTTCAACCCGATTAATATCTGCTCTATCCGACCCGAAAAATGGACATGGAGGCTAAAAAATGGATTTTAAATGGATGCTAAAAAATGGATGTGGATATGGATTTGGATATGGGTCTAGTGATTATCCAAACCGATCGATACCCATATCCTACACATTTTTTAGTAACTCTATTTTTTATGTTTTTTGAATATTTATGGTTAAATATAATAAGATATTAATATTTTCTGAGAAGAAATAGCTTTAAAATCCCCACTTTACTCCACAGTCCTCACCTTTTTCATCATAGTTTATTTTCTTATAAGATGATAATAATGCAAATGATTGTGAAAAATATATGTTGTCTTTACACTAAACGTTATGATTTTTATTATTCCAATTTTATAGTTTTTTAAGACATACAAATCAAAATCTTGACTTATTATTAAACTAATTTTAATTTGGAGCGTTTACAAAAATATGCTCTTTATATTTTCTATTTAGAAGTTATATTTTTATGTGCTATACAACCCGATAGATATTCAAAAACCTAAACAATCCAATGGATTTAGATATGGGTAGTAAATTGTAAAAACTGTTGGATATGGATATGGATATGGATATGAATTGAGTCATAAAAAATGGATGTGGATTTGGGTAGAGTAATACCCGAATCGAGCCCTACCCATTTCCATCCCTATTTTCGGTAGACCTACATGCAAATGTGACATGACATGAAAAAAGTTTATGCAGGTTAAAAAGAGAAAAAAAATATAAATATAAATAAATAAAAGAAAAGACAATACCTGATATTGTGTCAAGATCTTCTAATACTTGATAAGCTGCAAAGTACGACTCTTTATGTCTCGAGCTGTGTTAGGGATCCTTGCTCAGTATCCATGTGAGTATGACCAATCCAAAGGTATCGGATGGCCTCAAAGGACCTTTCCCATACACTAGAGCTGAAAAGCCAGTAGGACAGAAAGACTTGTCCATGACTTACAACTAGAAAAGACAGATTGGACACCAGGGTTAAACTTCCTAAGTGGTAGATACATCATTATAGCTTTACAGTAAATAGCTCCCAATAACTATCACGACTGTTTTGGCGCATTTTAAAGGATATCGTTTACCCATATCCGAGCATGCCATAATTTTCTATTTCTGGCCAATTCCACGGCAAGGGCCAAGTTTGTCATATCTTTTTAATCACTTCCCTCCAGTTCTTGTTTGGTCTTCCTTTTCTCATCTTGCAGTCACAAAGGGTTATTTTCTCATAACATTGCACAGAAGCACCAGGGTTCCTCGTGCTCACATGCCCAAACCATCTAAGCCTAGTCTCTTGCAACTTGTCGGGAATACTAGCCACCTGTAGTTTGTCTCTCACCACACAATTTTGGACCTTTTCTCTTCTGGTAATGTCACGCATCCACCGGAGCATTCACATTTTAGCTACCGCCAACTTACTTATATGTCCATGTTTGGTGGGCCAACCCTCTACCCCTTTAAGCTTTAATGGAATCTTCTTATCACATAAGACCCCTGATGCATTTAGCCATTTGACCCAACCAGATCTGATACGATGGACTATATTGGCATCAATATTATCATCACTCTGAATTATAGACTCGAGGTTTCTAAAACTTGATTTTTATGGTATGATGTTAGCAACAATTGCTACAACCACCTTATGGACCATTTGGATTCTCGAAAAGTTACATGTTAGCACCAATTGCTACAACCACCTTATGGACCATTTGGATTCCCGAAAAGTTACATTCTAAATACTCTGTCTTAGTCCTGCTCATTTTAAAAACTTTCTACTGTAACATTTTTCTCCAACATTCTAACTTGAAACTGACCCCCTCCCTAGTATCATCCATGAGGGTAATATCATCAGCAAATAACATAAACTAAAGTACCTCTCCTTGAATATGTTTGGTAAGCTCAGCTATTACTAATGCAAACAAAAAAGGGCTTAAGGCAAAGCCTTAATGTAGCCCAATACTAATAGAAAAAGTTTCAGTGTCACCTATTATTGTCTGTATGCTTGCCATTGCTCCTTCATACATATCCCTAATTACACGTATATAAGTCATAGGAATTTCCTTTGCCCCCAATCACCTCCACAATGCTTCCCTAGGAACCCTATCATATGCCTTCTCCAAATCAATAAAAACTATATGAAAATTCCGTTTTCGTTCCTTGTAGCTTTCCATTAGCCTACGGAAGAGATGTATCGCTTCTATCGTGGACCTACCAGGCATAAAAATAAATTGGTTGGCCAATATAGAAGCTGCTCTTTGGACTCTTTTCTCAATCACCTTCTCTTATAGCTTCATGGTGTGACTTAGTATTTTAATGGCACTATAATTGTGACAATGTTGGATGTCCGCTTTGGCCTTGTATAATGGAATCAACCTACTCAATCTCCATTCATTCGGCATTTTTGCTGACTTAAGGATCACATTAAAAAGCTGAAATAGCCATTCAATACTAACAACTCTTATTCTCTTCCATACCTTTATAGAGATCTCGTCTGGCCTTACTGCCCTTCCTCTCTCCATCTCCCTCAAAGTTTTTGTAATTTCTTCCCTTGTGACCCTTTCATAGCGAGACCAGTTATGAAAATGCTCTAACATGGAGGGTTCATCTAACTCTATATTGTCTATGATGCCTTCATTATACAAGCTAAAAAAGTATCTCAGGCATCTACTCTTGATGGCATAAGCCTCTATGAGTACCTACCTTGCTTCATCTCGTATACAATAGACTTGGTTGAAATCCCTCGTCTTATATGCCCTATCTTGTGCCAACTTGAAAATTTTTTGTGCTCCCCTGTTAGTATCCAAACTCCTGTACAAAGTCTTGAAAGCTTCGCCTTTATCCACTGAAATTGTCTTCTTTGCCCTCTCAGCTTGTACCTTATACTATTAGTTTCCCGCTCTGCCTCTATTGTACTTGCTAATAGATCTTTGTATGCTCTCTTTTTTGCCTTCATCGTTCCCTAATCCTCTTTTGACTACCACTAAAATTCTATCTGCCCACCCCACGAACCTTTAGAAACTCCCAGGAGTTTTGTGGCGGTTGCTCTTACCAAAGGAACTACTCCCTCCCACATTTGATTAGCATCCCCTCTCACAGACCATGCTGCTCTATACTGGATTCGAGCCATAAATTGTTCCACCATGTTCCCTTTTAGATTCCACCATCTAATTTTACAAAACTGTTTAGTAAATTATTGCATCCTCCATCCCTTCACTTTTAGATCCAAAACTAACAATCTATGTTAGGTTTCTTTTCCAATCCTTGCACCATGCTATGGCTCTCCTCCTGAAAAGGAAATAATCAATTTGCATCTTAGTCATGCTACTCTTAAATGTCACCAGGTGCACCTCATTTTTCTTAAATAAAGATATTGCTATCACTAACTTAAATTTCTATGGCCATATCCAATAAAGCCCCCTTAAGTCCTTATATATCCATCTGAAACAGTCCCTATATGCCCATTATGTTAAAGGAGTGCTCTAAAGGCAATCACCTTCAGCACTTATTGTATAAATCATTTTATAATTAATAAAGACATTTTTATTATTTTGATGTTAATACGTTTATGGATGTGATGTTGGTCTTAAATTGATTTAATTAAGTACTTGATACAAAACATAGCATGGAGGAAATCATTATGAGATCATGATAATAAGAGTCATTGTAATTATATTAGTATCTAAACATTCCCTAGTTATAGGATTAATGAGATAGGATATCATTAATTCGGATAAACTAGCGCATGTTATAATCCTTGATTAAATCAAACGGTAGATCTCATAAGCTGTAGACATGAGTTATTTAGAGTTAACATATGGATGCTCACTAAGGGTAGTAAGTACATTGGATTGACCTACTATGAGACAATCATATGGATATTCTATTCCAATGTCAATGATAGTCTCATCATATCAATGGTGCAAGTATCCTTTGACTTGAGGTGCTTAAGGATATCTCGGATACTAATCTTATGCTTTGACTCCATTCATCGGTGCCTTTGAGAGGTTACTTATAGGGTGGTGATTGGGTAAAACTTGAGGTATTCAGAAGTAATTGAGTTGTCAATAAAGGATTCACCACTCCTGCTAGAAGGAGATGATACCGACAGCCTTTTGTCAGGTTCATTACTCGGGAGTCTCTAGCCAAAGCAAATATATATCATGAAGAGAGTCTTCAATGATACATAGAGTAATGAGATCCTCAGGACAAGATCTAAGATCACTTGGACTAGATATGACGTAGTCAGTCTAGTAAGAGTTGACACTTTGACCATACTCTGAACCAAGTGGGGTAAATATGGTGAAAGGGCAAATTGCATGGCAACATTACGTATAGAAGGGTTTGTAATCAATCCACAGACTTTCTAGTCAATTGGGGGTCATAACGTGTTGTTAGATACCGCTCTTGACTTACTTGAATTAAGTGTTAATTCAAGTGGCCAACATAACTAGGAACTTAATGAGTCACACACATAAGAGATCCGAAGGATGATTAAAATGATCTTGAATGGTAATTCAAGATATGAGAGAGTGTTTCGGGATTGTAACACGACGTGATTGTAGTAGAAAACGTTGCATAGAATGGATTAGAAACAAGTGTTTTTGGCTTCCATTAATGCATATTATTCATGGTCATTAACTTCCCATAACTTCCATTAATGCATGTTATTCATGACGATTAACTTCCCGTAACTTTCCATTAGTGATGGGGATTATGGAAGACTAAATGGTGCAAAAAATTGAGATAATTGTCGTGCATCTTATGTAAGACACAAATGAGAAAAAGAAAAGTTATTGTTCTTACACATACACTTTTTCTTTCTAACTCTCTCAAGAGTTCTTGTCTTTGCTAGCACAAAGAAAAAATTCTAGTCATCTCGTAGTGAGGTTTCATTCTTCTATCTTCATGTGGACTTTCATTACAGACGATCTGCGTTGATAGTTATAGTTTACGATAACCCAACGTGGAAAAGATTAAAGAACGAAGGGGATCGTCAGAAAGGTATGTAAATATCTTACATTTCATGTTTTGGTTTTTCTATATCTATATGCATAAGTAAATCTAGTTTTTTAGGTTCTGTTTTATTTCTGCTTTGTATATTTGATATATATTATATATGAGATGCATGATCGGAACCTAACACATTGAAATCACCTCTTAAGATAATCTGCTTAGTATTAAGGATTTGTTTGATCACTCCATCCAGCGCCGCTTAGAATAGATGTTTTTGTTGTTCATCTAAACCAGCTTGAGGTGCATATCCACACACTAAATTGAGAACATCATTGCTAATAATAATCTTAGCCACCATAATCTTAACATTTATCCTTGTGATCTCCACTACTTGATTTATAAGTTCTTTGACCATTAGGATACCTACCTCATTCTGTCTACGCAGACCCCTCGAGTACCATAGTTTGAATCCCCTGTCTCCTTTGCTTTAGCTCCCAATCACTTGGTTTCCTGGATGTAGGCTATTTGTATCTTATACTTGTCTAAAATTTCTACTTCTAAAGACTTCCCCATAAAAGTCTCAACATTCCAAGAGCCTATTCTTATTCTGTCATTACCTTTTTTGTTTTTGCACAAGAAACACATAATGTTTTATTAAAATTGGAACTTTAAGTTGGGACCATGATTGTCCAAAAAAGAGAGTCTAGGAGTAAATTTTCTTTAATCAATTATAATTGACTTTGTTTTTTCATCATACAAAGAAAGTTGTTAATGGGTTAATTTTAGATTGTAGACACTTTAATTGTAAAAGGACTTTAAAGAGCTAAATTGACCAACCAAATTAGATTAATTATGCGGAGATAATTAATCTACACATAAAAGGAATTCAAAACATTTTATCAAGGCTGTCGACCGTATCCCAATAAAAAGAGGCCCATATCAGTCAGTTGATTTAGACTAGAATAAATTCATGTTTGATTTATTTAACCCTCCACCTACTATTTTACCTAAAAAAAATACACGAATTTCCAACAGTTAATTGTGGCTAAACCGGTGTTTTATCTCGTAAGAAAGGTAAGAGTAAAAACGGAGAAGTGAGTGAATACGTAATTAGAAGAAAAGTTGTCTTCGAAATTGTAGTTTTCAAAACTGAGTTGAGAATTCTACGTGAACTCTTGAGATCTAATAACTGAAACACCATAAAAACCAGTTTACATTTATGCATATTCTTTTCACCTATTTTCTCCCAACTTTTTACGTGCAATGCGATTGCTTCTCTCATTGTAATTCTTCATTTTGAACCAAAAAGAAATGAATTTCCATGTGCGATTCACAACAGCTCTCTTAAACGGTTCTCTTCATTTTTCACTTCTCAGTATATTCCACAGTAAACAAAACGTGAAGCCATCAAACATAAAGCACAATGGCGATTTTCTGGTAGACCAAATCCTTAATCAGAAAAGGTAGACCGAATCCACCATACGCTTAATGACTCTATGTCAGATGAATTTGTAACTCTCTTTTGTTTATACCTTGTGTTGATAGGCCGCTGCATCCAAAAATTATTATGGGTACAACCGAAAAATTCTCAATTTAGGAGTCAACTGTTGCATTGCAGCATATTAAGCAAATATTCCATCCTTGTTGCAATTCCGTAAGGCCTAAACAAACACCATTGGCTTTCCAAAACATAAAAGCATAATACAACTGAAAAGGGTTACCCATAATTTTGATCCTAAGGTAGACAGCATCAACGGCCCATGTAAGGGCGATGCATTCCTGTGGGAAACTGAAAAAGGAGACGGAAACAAGAGCAAAAAGAAAACACCAGGAGAAGCCAACATTTAACCGGTATTCTGCAAGCCAGCAGCAATTCCCTTCATTGTCAAGATGAGGGTGTCCTCCAACCCAGGAGCATACTCGCTTGTGGGGTTCAGTTTAATGAGTTCATCAGCTGGTTTGTTTGATTCCATAATCTCCCTAGAGATGTGAGGCCTTACCTTCACATGGTAGCTTGAATCTCGTATCCTTTTAAGGGTGTATGCCTGGCAGACATTAAGGGTTGTGATATATGAATCACGCAGCCGTAATCTTTGCTTCAAGTACGGATCTCCTTCAAGAAGATCTTTGTGCCCAGCAATCTGAGATGGAAATAAGTATTAGCTTAATAATTTTCAAGACAGTTCTAAACCTGACAAAAATTCCGTGCAGGCAAATATAGGTTATTGATCTGGTAAACGTTGCTACACGAGGTGAAGCACAGTGTAATATCGTGAATAACAACACTGAATTCTACTACAAATCCAGATGCAGTAAATTTTGACAGCGTTCGTGTTCGATGTTAGTTTGACAGCGTCTTCATCCTAAATTTTCTTGGTAAATCTTTTCTACAATTCTCTAAATCCTCCTAAATGTAGACATAGAGATTTGAAGAAACCAACCTACTTTTCCTGCGGATGAACAGCTTTTCCAGTCTTTTCTCATATACATATTTACATATATATCTTAGAAGCTGTTCAAATACTGCAAAAATTTTACCTGGAGGAGAAGGTCCTTAGTTTCCTCAAAGTTGGTCCTCAATTTATCACCAAATGACCATAGTTCCTCAGAAACAAGGAGTTTGTCATATAAGGAAGCTATCCCAGGGTCTCCCTTTGCAAACACCATTTCAACCAAATCTATGGTGACCCTAAAGAAAGGCCATTCGTTGTACATCTGCTGCAGCATATTGAGATTTCTGATGTCCTTCCGAATGGCATGTCTAAATGCTGCTCCAAATCCTAACCATACGGGGAGGTGAAACCTTGTCTGAGTCCAGGCAAAGATCCATGGGATTGCACGGAGAGATTCAATGCCCCCACTTGGTTTTCGTTTCGATGGACGACTTCCGATATTCATCCTACCATACTCCAACTCTGGTGTGGCCTACAACCATAGGGAAATAACCATTATGGTAACATAAACCCAAAAGAACTAATAAACGAGATATCATATGTTCCACTTACAAGGCGGAAATACTCTACAAATCTTGGTTCCTTGAAAACAATCGAACGGTATTCCTCCGTAGCAATCACAGCCATTTCATCTAATAGAGCACGCCATTCTGGTTTTGGTGAAATTGGGGGATGCATGCCATGCTCAAGAGTGGCAGCTGTAAAACGCTGAAGGGTTCTAAAGCACAAGTGCTCCTCTCCAAATGACTGTTCAATGACTTCACCTTGAACAGTAACACGAAGTGATCCATGGATAGTGTCTGGTGGCTGAGACAATATAGCAAGATGGGTGGGACCACCTCCTCTTCCAACTGTCCCTCCACGGCCATGGAACATTGTGAGCTTCACACCATATTGCTTAGCTACCTTTATAAGCTCTTCCTGAGCCTTGTATAACTGCCAGGCTGCCGAGAGCCTTCCAGCATCTTTACCAGAATCTGAGTACCCAATCATGACTTCTTGCTTTCCATTGATACGATTTCTATACCAATCTATTGAGAAGAGTCGAGCCAGAGCAGCAGGAGCAGCCTCAAGATCTGCAAGCTTCTCAAACAGTGGAACAACTCTTAATGGCTGTTTTACATGACATTCACGCTGCAGAAGCTCAACAGCAAGAACATCAGATGGTGCAGTTGCCATTGATATAATGTATGCTCCAAAGTTGTCAGCAGGGAGTTCGGCAATGACATGAAAAGTGTCCAACACATCAGCTATTTCTTCAGTTTTTGGAAGATCAGGGCCGAAAAGTGGACGTTTTCCACTGAGCTCAGATAAAAGCCATTCTTGTCGCTTTTCTTCAGACCACTCTCGGTAGGAGCCAATTTCCAAGTGCTTTGTTATGGCATCTAAAACATCTGTATGACGATCTGACTCTTGTCGAATGTCAAGTCTCACTAATGAAAGTCCAAAAGTGGAGACTTGCCTCAAGAAATCTAGAAGGCTTCCATCAGCAATTGGCCGGTCACCACAAGAGCACAATGATCTATAACAGAGCTCGAGAGGTTCCAAGAACTGCAATAGGAAAGTTCATTCGTAAATAAGACATCCAGATGAAACAGGGAACACATTTTCTCTTAAAATTATGTAACATGGTGATTTGAGAACCAACTGCTTCCGAGACACATTATACTAAGATTATGATCCTCCAATTAGACAGTTTAAGGTCCTCGGTTTTCTTTCTCCAGAAGGATTTAGAAATGAGCAATGAGTAAATGATAGCAGGATAGAAAAGAAATCATCTACTACCTGGTTTGTGTTGTGCCAAAGGGAGACATTAGTCTTAATAAGAAAGTTCAGCATCATATGGACAGGTGGATTTCAACAGGGCATAGTTTACCATACAAGAAAACTTATAAGGCGTATGAAAAGCCCCAGAAAATGTGGATACCTGCTCAACATTGGTGAAAGTTGCCTCCTCAGGAATATCAGAGGTCCCATTGGATAATAGTTGACGAGAACGTTCACGTGTCTGATAAAGCTTGTCCCTCAGGTCACCAAGAATTACACGATAGGGTTCGCTTGAAGGAATCTGCTTCCAAAATTCTGCCCATTGGATAAGGAATTCAAGTAACTAAGATTCGGCCCAGCACAATTTTTTTAAAAATTTAAAAATGTCAAAACGACATCCTTCTTAACAAAACATGGTTTTGCACATAAAGATCGACTTTGAGGCCCTGTCAACCCAGGCCAGGCCCTCTAGTTTTGGGCTGGACAGAATGACATGACAACACAATAACTTTTAAGAATACGTGCAAGAAAAGGACATAAGTTACAATTATGGACAACCCGGTGCTGTGGCATAACACAAACATAATGAGACAGATTGCTGCAGAAAGATAACTGGCGAGTTTATTTATTTTTATATCTTTCAATAAATGAAGAAAGAAGAAAGAAAAACATATTGGTTATCCTTTCTTAAGAAGATTAATTGAAATAAGAATTACTATACCTATGTAATGCTTTGCATCTCTCTTTGAGGATCTGTGCAATTCATCAGCACGAACACGAAGTTCATCACTGCAACGCCACATGGATAACTGCACTCAAAAAAGTAAAGGAAGAAGAGAGGTAAAGGTTCAGGAAGATGATAAAAAATATTCTAAAAATCCCAGTAGAACAGAAATCACGTACCTCAAACATTAAATCCTCGATTTGAGAATAGTACAAGTTAGCTGCCATCATTCTAGCAAGTAAGCAAACATCCCTAGTAACCTCAGGGGTAACCCTTGGATTGCCTGAATTCATACAATAGCCAAGAAATTACAGAGAGAGAGAGAGAGAGAGAGAGCTTTCCACTTTTTCAGTAGCATTGACTCTCCTCAGTTGTGTTGGCCCAAAACTAAATTAAAGGACTAATATCCACTGAAATACTGACACAAAGACACATTTTCAAGTTAAGTACATATATTCATAACATGAAAACCATACCATCACGATCCCCGCCCATCCATGAAGAAAATTGAATAAGAGGAGCATTATATGGAACTCGTTCATTAATCCCAATATTCTTCAAAGCAGTATCAACACGACGCAAGAACTTTGGGACACCCTTCCAGATTGTCTCATGAAAATAGCTCATTCCTGCCCTCATCTCATCCTGGGGGGTTGGAGGGGTCCTTCGGATCTCATCAGTACGAAATGCAGCTTGAATCTAAATGAGGAAGAAAAGGTCCACGCAAACATTAGCTGACCAAAGCACTCAAGCGAGGTATTCTTAACATGTATGAATATGTTTATATGTTAGCCTATACAAGTATGCTAAAGTTTTCTCAACTCTCACTGTTTAATAAACATATTAAAAAGCTTTAAAAGTTTTCGCATTTCTCTCAAGAAATAAATCAACAATTCTAGAAGGTGAGTGACACGTACATATATATGATACCAAAACTTTTTACTAGATAGTAAACAGGTTCACTCATTAAGAAAAGGTTAAGAAGTAAATTCACATGCAAATTTCTAGTCCAACACTATATGTATTGACAGGAAAAGAGAAATTATGAGATTTTTAAATAATTTAAAAGAATAAGTTCAAATGCCGATAACTAAAATCCTTAGGAGATTGGAGTCACCTCTCTCTGCAAAGCTTCATCAAGCTCCTGCTTGTCATCAGGAGTGATGTCCTTTGCATACAGCTGAGCCAAACAGTTTCGTATCCTTGACAATTCCAATCAGCAATACAAGATGTCAAAACCAGAAGAAATGCATACGTTTAACTACAACAAATCCTCAACAAAAGAAAATAAAATCATAAAACAAAACTAACTGAAGAACAAACCTGGCATGCTTTTGAAGCAAGGATCTACGCACTGATTGAGTAGGATGGGCAGTCAAAACAAGATCTACTGTCTGATTCTTTAATGCATCAAAAACTTCTTCAGGAGACTTCTTCAGATCCACCACGAGTCTCTTAAAAGTTTCCTCAATATCTGATTCCGTGATTGCAGAATTCTCATCAGCGAAATCTCCTTTTTTCAACTTATTACGCCTACGATAAGCAATTTGCACTTCCTCGGCTAAGTTCGCCAAGTTAAGCATGTGTGAGAAAGACTTGGCAATAACAATAGAGTCGCCAGGATCCAAACTGGTCAATACACTTCCAAGCTCCTCTAGTTTTTTGGGGTCATGTTTCCCTTCATACTCAGCAGAAAGTTCATAGCACTCTTGAACCTGATGACAAATTTATGAATAGCCTTAGCTCATTAGACCGATTTCAAATAGCGAGTCACTAGTCATTTTATAATAATCGAAAAATGTTGATATGCATGGAACTTCAACTAAAAATATGAACCTTTCACCAGCACAATATAATCTTCTACAGGACCAACAAAAGAATACCCGTCATACCTAATGGGCCCTCCCGTCCAAAAATTTTTAGTTTGATTAATTTTACGTCAAATTTAAGTCCGTGTCCAAGTTGTTAAGAAACAAATGTTCACTGCAAATTGGATGAGTAAAGAAGAAAGCAATTGGTATCTATACCGTTTCCTTCAGATCCTCTCCATGCAAATCTTGAAGAATATCAAGAAAACGATCCAGAAGCAGAGCGTCATACTCCACTAATTTATCATCTTCACTCACTTTTCCAGGAACCAAAAGCCTAAGCTGGGCATCAATCGATGCCAGCTTCTCTAGATTCCTATTACCCGTAGCCATCGCTCAGCTCCTATTTGGATTTGACTCTGCGTGATCATGCACGAAATGCAATCAAAGTCTAAAAAACTAAAAACGAATCCTAAATATAACAAATAAAAAAAAGAGTAAGAACAAATGACGAAAATGACAAAGTGAAAGCAAAAGTGACTGCCAGATTCAAGCAATAACAAGAAGCACAAATTGAGTCTTCAACAATGAGCATTTGATACTAAAAAGCCACGTGATAGCAGGAAAAAAAATGTAGGTTAGCCTGATAGAACATATAAAGTGCAATATTAAAACAGGGGAAACGGATGTCTTTGACGATTTTGTAAATACCCAGATGTGAAGATTGTGAAACGAAGTGGATAATGTTCTACCTGAATCTGGGTAAAAGTTAGATTCGGCAGCAGAGTATGAGAAAGAGAGACAGAGAGTGTAGGTGAGATCCACAGAGAAGCCGAGAAACACTATACATATATAATAAAAAAAGAGCAGATAAAAGAAGCCGAAGGAAAAAAACAGATGATGAGAGCGTACTTTTTAAAGTTTTAACTCGCTGTCTTAGAAGAAGGCGAAACTTGTGTTAGTAACTGAGGAAACGGACACGGACTACCAGTTTCGAGTCTTCCGTTAACTCACGCAGTGAATTGTACTTTTGCTCGTTTGACTACGGGGAATATTCTGCAAGAAATGCTTTCTTGTGCGTTTTTGATGTCTAAAATATAATGTTTTAAGATCAGATTTCTATTAACAAATTTTAATTATATTTCATTCATTTATCAATATATGGATTAGATTAAACCGAACAGACTTGAAACCCCTCAGGGTGCTCTAACCCTAATTTTTCCAATGACAGAAGCAAAAAGGGTAGCATCTAAATTACGGCAGACGGGTCCGTGACGTGAGTATCTATGTCTTACGTCTTGTAGACTTGCGGTTTGATAAGGAAGTGAGATATGACGTCCGATTAATGTGCGCCTGCTATATCAAACTTAGGCTTCTTTGCGTTGTGCATAGGATTTGGTATAATCCATATTCCTCCGATTAATGTGCACCTGCTATATCAAACTTAAGCTTCTTTGGCGTTGTGCATAGGATTTAGTATAATCCATAATCGTCACTGGTGAGGATTATCTTCAATTTTGAAATTATTTATTTTAATAAAATATAATCAATTTCTTATTTATGTTTACTAATAATAAAACTAATTTATTTCTAAACTTTATATAATTAAACAATAATAAAATATAACCACAATTATATTAACCATTAAATAGATTTTTGAAAGAACATCAAGTAAGGTAACTTGCACAATTTACTGATACCTAGATGCAAAAAATTGCACAAATATGGAAAGTCGACAGGGAGAATTTTCCTAACCGGTGAATATTTGGGGCTCATGGAGACAGGCTCATAATAAGATACAGGGAATCAAAACAAGGGCGATGATGTAAATGACATTAACATAAAAGATCTTCTGCAAGTGCGAATAGATTATCATATTGAATTTCTTGAATACCGAATTATCGAAATGATAGCTACCTTTTTTTTTATATACATTATTCATTACTATGTTCATTTGTTCGGTGTGGTATGTACTTTGGTGGCATCGTTTAACAGTTTTGAGGTTTGCAGCTAGGACCTATTACGTTCTTCCTTTTCCATGACTTTAACATGAACATGATTTGGGTGTATTTGATTAAATGAACAAGATAATACGGTCTAGACGGTTCAGGACCATTGTACAAGAAGAAGCTGCGAGATCTCTTATTCTAAGGTAGTTAATTTGCTTCCTCCAGTAGCAGCATCGAGCTTCCTGACAAATCTACTACTGCCACAAAAGCCATCAATCTTTTCCTACAGAGACCCGTTAGTACCTTGCACTTTTTTTCTATTACAGGTCTTCCTTTATAAGACAAGGTAATTAGTCAGTTCTATATTAACGTGATAGTTTTAATATCTTCAAACAGTCTCTCTCTGCAGACCCTTTCATTACAAGACATTGTTAACACTCTCACCTACATGCCACCTGCATGCCACTACAGATTATTTCTCAGTGGGCTCCAAGACTAAGCTTTGATAAGCATTGATTCTTTTGCCTCTATTTCTATTTGGACCAAGACCATTTATCGCACGAGTTTTTGACAGTTTTTGTGAGTTTATTTATATGCACTTTTCTGTTAGGCTGCTTGTTTTCTTGCTATTCTCTTTCGTGCTTTAGTGAGTTTTTATTTTTTTCATTTTTGTCTATTTATTTATTTATTTATCTGTATATTTATTTTTATTAATATTATTAATATTAACATTATTATTATTATTATTATTATTATTATTATTATTATTATTATTATTTATTCTATCTATCAATTTTTATAACTATCCATCCTTATATATATCCCAAGGACATGTAGGATAGTAACTACAAAAAAGTGTGAGGGCCACAAGCTAAGAGGAATGGCTTTTAATTACGAGGATGGGATTTGTGCAAGCAGTTCGGTGCATACAACAAGCAAGAGTAATAGAGGGGACGACATATTGCGAATAGGCTCTTGGAATATTGGGACTCTCACATAAAAGTCTTTAGAATTAGTAGAGATTTTAGATAAATACAAGATACAAATAGCCTGCATTCAAGAGACTAAGTGGTCGAAACTTAAAGTAAAAGAGATAGGGGATTCAAACTATGGTACTCTAGAAACACGCGGAAGCCGAATGGGGTAGGTATTCTAGTGGTCAAGGAACTTACAAACCAAGTGGTGGGAATCACAAGGATAAATGATAGGATTATGGTGGCTAAAATTGTTATTAGCAAGGATGTTTTCAATGTAGCTTATACTCCTCAAGCTGGCTTAAACGAATAAAAAAGACGTGTATTTTGGGCGGCACTGAATAGAGTGCTCTTACAAATACCTAATACTGAACAGGTTATTGTAGGAGGTGATTTTAATAGGCATATAGGGGCTGGGTCAGGCGGATATACAGGAACGCATGGGGTTTCGGATACGGCACTAGAAATAAAAGTGGAAATGCCTTATTGGACATGGCAATGGAGTTTGAGCTAGTCATAGTCAATTCCTTTTTCAAGAAAAACAAGGCGCAATTGGTGACGTTTAAGAGTAGCAGGACTAAGACGCAGATTGATTACTTCATTGTCAGGAAGAGAGCAAGAGCATGGTGTAAAGATTGTAAAGTGCTTCCGGCCGCATGCTTATCAACCCCCCATAAATTGTTAGTTTTGGATTTGGGAATTAAGGGATGGAGGACACATCAATTTAGTAAGCAGTGTCGTAAGCTTAAATGGTGGAATCTAAAAGGGGACATGGTGGGACGATTTAAGACACAAATCTAGTATAATGGCGTATGGGCTGTGAGAGGAGATGCTAATAGGATGTAGGAGGGCGTAGCCCACGTAGTGAGAGAAACCGCCATAAAACTCCTAGGAGTCTCTAAAAGGCAAAGGGGAGGGCGGATGGAATCTTGGTAGTGATCAGAAGAGGTTCAGGGCCCGTTAAAGGCAAAAAGGAAAACATACCTAGATCTAGTAGCAAGTACTACAGATGCGAAGCGGGAAACTAACAGAATCAGGTACAGACTGGCAAAGCAGAATGCAAAGAAGACAATTCTAATGGCTAAAGGAGAAGCATATGAGACTTTGTACAAGGATTTGGATAAGTACAAGGGAGCACAAAAAATTTTCAAATTGGCACGAGATAGGGCACGCAAGACGAGGAATTTCAACCAAGTCTGTTGTATACGTGATAAAGCAGGATAGGTACTCACAGAGGCACATGCCATTAAGAGAAGGTGGCAGAGATACTTTTATGGCTTTTATAATGAAGACTTCTAGGTCAACATAGAGTTAGGCGACCCCCCTGTCAGAGCTGTTTCCTAACTGGTCCCAATGTCAAAAGGTCACAAGGGGAGAAGTTACAAAGATTTTGAGAAAGATGGGTGCAAAAGGGCAATAGGGCCGAATGAGATTGCTATAGAGGTATGGAAGTGAATAAGAATTGTTGATATTTAGTGGTTAGTTCAGCTTTTTAATGTGATCCTAGACTCAGCCAAAATGTCGGATGAATGGAGATTGAGTAGGTTGATCCCATTATACAAGGCCAAAAGGGACATCCAATATTGTCACGACTATAGAGGCATTAAGTTAATAAGTCATACCATGAAGATGTGGGAGAAGGTAATTGAAAAGAGAGTTTAGAGAACTACTTCTGCATTGACCAACCAATTTGGATTTATACCTAGTACGTCCACGACAGAAGCAATTCATCTACTCCGTAGGCTAATGGAGTGCTACAGGGAACAAAGACGAGATTTACATATAATTTTTATTGATTTGAAAAAGGTGTATGATAGGGTTCCAAGGGAAATCTTATGGGGGTGTTTGGAGGCAAAGGGAATTCCTATGACCTATATACACGTAATTAAAGATATGTATGAAGGAGCATTGACTAGCGTAAGGATGATAGGGTGATATGGAAGTGTTTTCTATTGGTGTTGGTCTACACCAAGGCTCCACGTTAAGCCCTTTTTTGTTTGCATTAGTATTAGATGAGCTTACCAAACATATTCAAGGAGAGGTATCTTGGTGTATGTTATTTGTTGATGATATTGTCCTAGTAGATGAAACAAGGGCAGGGGTCAATTCCAAGTTAGAATGTTAGAAAGAAACGTTAGAGTCGAATAGTTTTAGAATGAGCAGGACTAAGACGGAGTATTTAGAATGCAAATTTTCAGGAAGTCAGATGGTCCATGAGGCGGCAGTAGCAATTGGTACTGATCTCATACCACAAAAATCGAGTTTTAAGTACCTCGGGTCTATCATCAAGAGAGATGGTAATATCAATGCCAATATAGTTCATCGTATCAGATCTGGGTGGGGTAAATGGAAAAGCTCATCAGGGGTATTATGTGATAAAAAGATTCCTTTAAAGCTCAAACGGAAGTTTTATAAAATGGTGATTCTGTCAACCATATTATATAGGGCAGAATGTTGGCCCACCAAACATCGACATATAAGACAGTTGTTAGTAGCAGAGATGCGTATGCATCGTTGGATGTGTGACATTATCAAAAGGGATAAGGTCCGGAATCGTGTTGTGAGAGACATACTACAGGTGGTCAGTATTGCCGACAAAATGAGAGAGACCAGGTTTAGGTGGTTTAGAAATGTGAGCAGGAGGCAATATGATGCTCCGGTACGGATATGTGAGCAAATAACTCTTAGTGGATACAAGACGAGAAAAGGGAGACCATACAAGATCTGAAGGGAAGTGGTGAAGAAAGATATGATAGAGTTAGCCCTTACTGAGGAAGCGGTTAGAAATAGAAAATTCTGCCACGATACGATAAGGGTAAGGGAATCCCTTTATAGTACACCAAAACAATCGTGAACAAGTTGTTCTGTCATACTACTTGTCTTTTAAGCACAGGTGTAAGGGAAAGGCCCAGCAAGGATGTCAGAAATTTTAGGATTGTCATACACACAGGATTGTAGCACAAAAACTCCTACAATAAGAGACAAACAGAGCCCTTCTTTGCAGCTTATCAGGTATTAGCAGATCAGGCCTCCATATCAGGTATATTCTTTGTCTCTATTTCCTATTTTTATTTATTTATATACATATTCATCTTTCTTTTCATAACGTCTTCTTTTTCTTTTCATTTACCTCATCTTTTAACATATTCATCTATACTTTTACTCTTTTAACATGCATCACTTTTTCATTATTACATTTGCTTGTGAGTCTACCAGAAACAGCCTCTCTATTATGTAAGGGTAAGGCTGCGTACTATCAGACCTCCCCAGACCCTGCTTTGTTGCGGAATTTCAGACTGGGTGATGATGATGATGATGATGATGATGATGATAATGATGATGATTAGGTATCTTAACTTTTCCAGACTAATCCTAAGCCCCTAAAACCCCACTCCAAGAGCCCTAGAGGAGGTAAATCTGGAATCTCAAGGTCTCTCAGGTTCCTACGTAGCCTATACACTTCTGTGCACAACGAGTCCTCACATACTGATTGGTCATCTGTTGATTGATCACTGGCCTTGCTCAGCATCAGGTTCCCATCAGCCCCAGGTTCCTAGTAGCTCCAACTCACATATTGCCGCTGGAAGCGAGACATCCGTAATTGATCTGACCAAGGAACATGCCCAAGGGGCTAGAAGATCATCAACAAGGAAAATTCCCCCTCTCCTCTCCTTTTTAGTGACTCGAATTCTAAACCTCCTACAAAGAAGAGCCTTAAGTGAGGGAAACCAATTAGGTCACTCCTACTTGTCGAAATGACAGCTACTTTGAGAAGCCAGAAAGTATACAAAGCACTTTAGAAAGAAAAGAGTCATATCAACTGTCCAAACCATTCAATTCCATGTTTAAGTACACTTAGTTCCAAAAAAATCAAAATAGTGAAATGACTTTTTAGAGAGTGATTAGGAGAACCTCTAAGTGAAAGAAAAAAAGCCTAAAAAACCCCAAAATGAATATCTTTACCTCGAATAATAGAAGACTAAATATCCCTATTAAACATCAAATGATTTTTAATTACATAAATGAAACTTGTTCTTTTTTCATAGTTCTTTTAGCAGACATCCTGAAATTTTTGAAAAGCAACTAGTTTTGCATTTTGGATTATGATTACTACCAAAATGAGAGAATTATAGTGACATTTGATCTAAGAAATATTGAGATGCTTCACTCTATAATTCCTAGCTAGCTTATCCGAGTCCAAATGAAATAGGAAAGATCAAAATTGTCCATCATTTTTGCTCATGCTTTTAATCTAGCTTTTTCACACATTCTTCATGAAACAACCTAAAAGAAATTGGTGATTCAATGAGTGAACTTTGTATGCAATTGGTTATGTTAATAGCTCCATACAACAATTGGTAATGTTAATAGCTCCATACACATCTAAAGCTAAATGAAATTTAAGAATAAGGAACTATATAGAGGATTTTAAAGAATATGTGAACTATATACAAGTAAGACACTTGGTTCTGGTTCAACAATTAGACTCCACTTAGTCCATTGAACAGAAGAGAAAACCTAACAACATTTACTAAAAGGCTTCCTATTTCCTCAAAATTGTCTAATGTCATTATTCAAAATTCTTGGCAAATCACAAGAAGAGGAGTAGACAGATTTTAGTATTACTTTCCAAGCTACCTACCTAACTTTTCAATTAAAGACAATATCAGGTGGTCTATAAGTAGTAATCGAGACTAAAGGGAATAAATGATCATATTCGTGATCTATGTAACTCTTTACCTGAATCTATAAATCACCTGTTCTTCAATTGTAACTTCTCTACTACAATTTAGGCCATAATGCAACACAACATGAACCTTATTTTCCCTATAACAGAATGGGAAAGCATCTCGCTTTGGGTTGAATATCCATACAATAGAATTGGGAAAGATAAGAAGTGCTTTAGGTCTCTGTTTAATCTGCTCAGCATACTCAATTTAGAATGAAAGTAATCAAAGATTTTTTAAGAATATTCATTATAAGAAGCATACAATCACACATAGATTTATTGTTAGATCAAAGAGATTCTTATTGCTCATCATGCCACTGAGAACTTAAGCTATTCCATTAAAAGAAGATGGAGACTGAAGTGATATATCTCTAGTTTCAAATAACAATTGTATAGATGATAAGATGTTTTTGTACTTATCTTTCCTTATTTTGACATTATAGTCTTATACTTTTGACCTTGTTTGCTTACAAAGGCCTTTCAATGAAATACTTTATTTTCCAAAAAAACTATCTCCACTTAAAAGGATGAATACCTTGTAAGTCCATTCACTATAATTGATATAGAGAAAACCATGCCAACTTTGCACCCTTATAAGGCACCAAAACCTTATGGTCTCAATACCTTTTTCTTCCATAAAACTTGGATTCACAATAAACAAGTGGTGACTGATGTTATTCTTAAATTCTTTAGCAAGGAGAAGATGTTGAAAATGTTTGATAGAACATTCCTTTGTTCTCCTTAAAGGAATTTAGACTTATTTCTCACTCCAACAATATTTATAAAGTTGCCAAAGATGCCTTTACATAGATTAGAAACCATCATTGATAAGCTAGTTGATTCCTCACATGGAGCCTTCATCAAAAATAGACTAAATGGGGTTAATGTTTTAATGGTACAAGAGCTACTAAAGAAATATAATAAGAAAAATTCTATTCAGAATTATGCTAACAAAATTGATTTTTTAAAAGCTTTTGACTCATTATATCAGAGCTTTTTTATGCACACATTGTAGTTTTATAACTTCCCTCATAATTTTGTCAATTATATAGCATAATGCCTAATAAGAGTGCCATGTGGCATTTTAATTAATGAGGAGCCTACCAAATTAATCCAAGAGGCAAGACGATTGAGGCAAGGGCACCCTTTATCCCATTTCCTCTTCACCATTAGTGTGGAGGCATTGATTGACTTGATTAGAATAGGGATAAATCAATAAAAGAAGTTCAAGTTCCACTTAAATATAAATATTTGAAAATAACTGACCTATCTTTTGTAGGTGATCTCATTCTCTTCTCAAAGGCAGAACTTAGCTCTATGTGCTTATTAATGATAGCCTTAAGAAATTTTAAACAACTATTAGGGCTTGTTATAAATCATCAAAAGAGCCCTTTACTAATTTATAGGGGAATCGTAACTAAGGTTAGTTTCTTGAAGAGCATAACAGGATTGAAAGCTATTATTCCTCCATTGACTTATTTTGGAGCCCTTATCTCCACTAAGAGGGCTCTCTACAATGAATTTAAGCCATTAATAGAAAGAGTTTTCTTGGAATTTATCCTTTATCTAGTAAAGAGTATAACCAACAAGTTACATATGAAGCATCAAATATACTAGTTAAAAATGTAACAAGACAAAAATCTCAGAGAGCACCGTAGTGCATTTAATGGTATCATGGATCAACCATAGAAAGTTGGTGACAAGGCTGAAGAAAAAAGACAAGGCACTTTTACCTCTTACTTAAACTTCTAGAATCCTATGATGGCTTGATCTTGAAATTGTTGTATGATAAGGATATAATAAAACTTGATCATGTACAAGCATCTTGATTATTAATGAAACTCAAAAATAGAAGAAATTTGAAGATGCATAAGGAATGACAATGCTACCATAACATAGGAAAACAAAGCATTCATTTCATGATAGTTAGAAAAATAGTTCAAAGATCAAAGCTAAAAACATTGTTTGTAATCACTGCAAAGAATAAGGGCATTTGAAAATGTGATTTTAATATAAAAAAAAAAGAGGATCATGAAGAAAATAATGACAATGAATGCTTGGTAGAAAGAGATAACGTTAAATCTCTTCTTACAATCTTTAAAATGATTGTCACATTTTCTTAAAAGGACTGGTTTTAAAAATTTAGATGTGAACTCCATATATGTTTTATGCAAGAAATGAATTCCAGAAATAAAAGAAATATAAAGTACTTTTGAGTGATAGTTCTTACAATAACATTGTCAATATTAGAGTGGTAAAGTTAAAAATGTTTAATGGAGTACTACATACTTTAAGTCGGATGATATACATCCCAAAATTGTATAGAAATCTAATTTCTCTTAGTTGGTTAAGCTCTATGGGAGGGAAAAAAAAATTTGTGGGTGAACTTGTGGAAATTACATGTGATGAAAAGATATTAATAAAGAGATAAGTGTATGGTGGATTTTATCCATTAGTAGGAAATGTTCCAAATGTATCAAATGACTGTGAAGAAGTATTTCTTGTTGGACAATTTAGTCCTTTCCCATTATTTGGACAACTATTAATTGTAATTTTGACTTTTCAATAACTTATCGGTTAAGTTACATAATTTGATCCAGATAAGGGTAACAAAGTGGCTCAATAAATGATCTAAATCAATTGATTGAAATTTAAGAGAAAAATGGATCCCGAGTAGTGTGGATCGGACCTATATCAAACTTGTGAAGGGAAAACCCGATATGGAAGCTATATATAAATATTAAGGTCTTCTGTAGTTGCTGATATCATTCGTAAGCATACGGATCCTATGATCCGTTAAGAGCACTTACGTTTTAAGAGAACTGTAGAAAGGAATTAACCACATGTCGATGATCATTTCTCGTGAAGGTCCCAGGTGACTGAAGCTCGTTTTGGCCATAAAAATCATTTAGCAAGTCGAGATGGAACCGGAATAAGGTATTCTGCATTTCCTTCATTTTTAACCCTTTTATGAACTTCAGGACATGTAATAAGGTCTATGTTATGTGTTACACGTGGTATCAGAGCGGTTACGTGATCGGGTTGCCTAAAATGAAGGTTTTTCAGTTTTTACCTATTATGGTTTTCATCAGCTTTTGATTCATTTTTTGGTTTTTTTTGTATATGATTACGTAAAAGTAGTATACATAAGGCTAGTTACGGGAAACGGGTTGAAAATGGGCCAAAAGGAGCGAAAAACGGGTTCTAGGATTATTGAAAATTGCCCTCCTCGTCGGAGAGTGATAGCACCGTCAGGTGTATGCGGGTGCTACAAGCATGTGCGATGGCTGGCGCGTGCGTCACACATGCTTGCCATTTGTCGCGACACATGGATGACCATGATTAGGACACGTGGCGATGCATGCAACGCACGCACCATACTATAAATATGCATGTGGGGGGTGGGCGTGTGCGAAGCACGCGTTATATGTATCTAGCGCACGTCGTTTTGTAGGCATGACGCCCGCTAACGTCAGTGCTACAGTGATGTTGATTTCATGCTAAGGTCAGCACCAAAAATAAAAAAATTCATAAATTCCCATAAAGTTGCCCCGATTTTTTTTGAGTCAATTTTAGGCTCGAGTTACATTGGTAATTGGATTCCGGAAAAGTTTTTAAAGCTTTTTTAAGTCAATTTTGAGTGCATTTTCATACTCCGAACTGCACATAAGGGACACTTAAAGTTTGATGTCTCGTGTGGTAGGTTCGGTATTTGAAAAAGTACAATAGTCACTCTCATTGAGAATTTTTTAAAGAAAAGTCTCAAATAAAGTTTAAAGATGATGCTTTCAGTACTAATATGTGATCATTTGACTTTGCGTTGGGCTTTTGTATTTATAGCTGATTTTTGCATACATTATGCCCATATAGAATGTGAGAATGACATAAAGATGTATCCCTTGTGTTTGTGGACTTTCTAGGGTACTGATGTAAATGTAGTCACCAAAGTGGCCTTTTAAGTCAGTATTTTAGATTGTTCTACTCACATGTTCTCTGGCCTTATGTTTGGTTATTCTGCCCAAAGGTGATAGCCTTACATAAGGTTTTGAGATGTTCATAAAGACATTAGATGGAGGAAAATCATTACTTAAATGATCTATTCACCCAAAGGTGGTAGTGTCATAAGAGTTGATGGTTTGTACTCTGATAGCTTTTATGTGGGGGTCTAATTGCATATATTATGTATTCAGCCCAAAGGTGTTTCATAATATATACGATCGGATTCTCCCTATAGATACTGCTTTAATGCTTTAGATATCGATGTTGTCCTACATTTATGCTAAACTTTGCATTGTTTTTTCTATTTTACAGTCACATTTTTTGTAAACAACAATGTTGTCATGATTGAGACTTTAAATGGTTTCAATTTCAAGAAGTCAAAGAAGCATGTTGAGTTTGCCCTGGAGATGGCTGATGTTAACATGGCGATGTATATCTAGAGGCCTTTTTCACTTACTGATGTTAGCTTGAAAGCTGATAAAGCAGTAGTGGCAATCTGGGAGCGATCAAATAGGATATGCCATTTGACCATCAAGAGGTCGATCCCAAATCATCTGCTCAGTGGATTACGAGATACGGTCACAACGAAGGAGTTCATGGATAGCATTTCCCAGAGGTACAAGGTGTCTTCTCATGCGAAGCAGAGCACCTTGATTAAAGAGTTGTTTTCCATAAGGTATATAGGAGAAGGAGGTGTTAGAGAGTATATTATCAGGATGGTGCACCTTCAGAGTAAGTTGAAGGCACTAGATATACCTATTTCTGACACGCTCATAGTGCATCAGGCACTAAATACTCTCCCTCGAGAGTTTGAGATATTGGCTACCTCTTACATTTCTCAAGATGAGAACTGGGACATTAATGCCTTAATTTCCCGATGTGCTGAGGCTGAGGAGAAGATTAAAAATTCTCCTTATACAACTTTGTTTGCAGCTATCAAAGGTAAGTGGAAGGTTAAGCAGGAACTGTCAGGTAACTCCTCAGCCTATATGATCCATGAATCCAATGTAGCTATAACCATATCAAGTTCATAGTGGTTAGATATTGGAGCTTCTAATCATGTTGCTTTCATAATGCAAGGGTTCACATCCAAAAGAAGGTCGACTAAAGGAGAGGAGAAGCTGTTGGTTGTCAATAATGAAGAGGTGGATGTTTTTTTGTAGGAGATGTAGGTTTGAACCTCGATACAAGGTTTGTAATAGTTTTACAAAACACATTTTATATACCGTATTTTAGACAGTACTTGATCTCTGTATCAGTTTTGGATAAAGAGGGCTATTGTTTTGTATTTGATACTTCAGTTGTAAATATTTCTATCAATACAAGATATATCAGAATTACCTTCTTAACATATGGATTATATAGAATGTGTCTTACTCCTAACGAAATGTATGTCTCTTATTATGATATTAAACCTGTTACTTGAAAGAGAGCCTTCATAAAGGAAACATCGTACATATTACGGCATAAACATCTTGGCTATATTTTCAGGGAGATAGTTGAGAGATTGATAAAGGATAACATTCTCCCAACTCTAGACTTCAGTGATCTGGAAACATGTATCGATTGTTATAGGGGTAAGTTGACGAAGATAAAGAAACAGTGGTTAACTCGTGCTTCTGGTTTATTGAACGTCATATGTACAAACATCAGTTGTCCCTATACTGTCACGTTATGCAATGCTAGATATTTTCTTATGTTTATAGATGATTATTCCTGCTATCGCTATATGTTCTTGTTTAAGGAAAAGTATAAAGTTCTTAATAAGTCCAAGATCTTTAAGACTAAGGTTGACCAATTGGGAAAATCCATAAAGATAGTCAAACATGACAGAGGAGGGGAATCCTATGGTAGATATGGGGTTGTAGGATAAGAAAAAAGTTCGTTTTCTGGGTATTTGGAATCAGTTGGAATAGTGACTCAGTTCACTATGTTAGGTAGTCCTGAGCAAAATGGTATAGATGAAAGGCGCAATCGCACCCTAAAGGACATGATGAGGTCAATGCAAAGTAGGACTAACCTACCCGAATACTTTTGGGGTAAAGTCATCAAGGAGACATTGTATATCTTAAATAGAATCCCAAGTAAGTCAATACCAAAAATGTCTTTTGAACTCTAGGTTGAGAGTAAGCCAAGCCTTGCACACATTCGTGTGTGGGGCTACCCTGCTGAGGTAAGGTTACATAATCATTATGAGAGCAAATTATAACCTCGGTCCAATCATTACTATTTAATAGGTTATCCTAACCACTCTAAGGGGTACAGATTTTAATATAGAGAAGGAGGGGCCAGAATAGTGGAATCACAAACGGCTAAGTTTTTGGAATATGATTTCCATAATAAGAGAGGATCCTCACATTCTTCAGAAGATAGCAGGATAGATATTACGATTATTACATATCCATCTCTCATACAGTCAGGTCCAGTGGATAAAGGTCTGAGTACCACGCCTATGGAGGCACAAGGACCTATACCTTTTTAGGAAGAGGTTTATGAGGTACAAGAACTTATGTAGTTGTGCAAATCTATCAGAAAGAGGCGACCTACTATCTCATCAAATTACGTAGCCTATTTGGATGAGTAAGACTATGACATAAGATATTTGGCGAGTTTAATTGCTAAAAGATTCACTCAGAGAGAAGGAGTTGACTTCAATATTACCTTCTCTCTAGTATTCTCGAAGGATGCATTTAGAGTGATTATGGCAATAGTAGCTCATTATGACATGGAGCTACATCAAATAGACATTAAAACCGCTTTCCTAAAGGGTGAACTTTATGAGGAGGTCCATATGGAGCAACTTGAAGGATTTCAGGATCATGATGTAATTGACAAAGTTTGTAAGTTGACTAAATCAATATACAGTTTGAAACAAGCTTTCAGATAATGGTACCTAAAGTTTGATGAGGTTTTGACCTCATTCGGTTTTGTGGAAAATAAAGTTGAAATATGCTTACACTATAAGGTTAGGGGGGCAAACTTATCTTCCTATTATTGTACGTGGATGATATCTTGGTCACGTCAAATGATTTGACCATATTGCATGAGGCAAAGCAACTTTTGGCTAAACACTTTGACATGAAGGATTTAGGTGGAGCATCTTTTGTCCTCAGTATATAGATTTACAAAGACATATCTCAATACTCATTAAGCCTCTCACGAAGTACATACATTGAGCGAATGCTACAAAGGTTTAATATAGGTGAATGTAAACCTATTATAGCACTATCTCTTATGACAAGAGATTATCTTTGCATGAAGTTGACAAAGAGGCTATGAGGGATGTCCCGCATTCTAGTGCAGTTGGTAATTTGATGTATGCTTAAGTGTGCACTATACTGAACATTGCATTTTCTGTTAGACTACTGGGTCGATATTTGGCTAACCCAAGTGTAGACCATTGTAATGCAGTCAAACAAGTGTTGAGATATCTAAAGGGTTGGCATACATAAAAGTCATCGATTTAAACCTCACAAGGTAAATAAGCTCTGATTTTGCTATGTGTCCGGATGATCGCAAATCCACTTCAGAGTACATTTTTATGTTAGCAGATGGTGCAATATCGTGGAAGAGTGTCAAATGGACACTGGTAACTTTCTCGACCACGCATGTAGAGTTTGTTGCATATTATGGAGTTGCTACACAGGCGGTTTAGCTCATAAACTGGATTTCTGAGTTGTCTATTATAGATTCGATAGCTAGACCCATTCGGATATATTGTGATAATCTTGTTGCAGTGTTGTTCAGTAACAACAACAAGAATATTACAGGGTCTAAGTATTTAGAGGTCAAATACTTAACCATAAAGGAGTTACTTCAAAAGGTGATGTCAAAGTGGAGCATATCATGACTGAAGAAATGTTAGCTAATCCATTGACTAAAGGACTTCGCCCACTAATGTTTGTTAAACATATATCCAGTATGAGCATATTAAGGTCCTTAGACAGCAGTAGTTAGGGATCTTTGTATTTGCTTCTTAAATGTTTGTACATTTAAAGATTTACTTCTTAAATGTTTGTACATTTATTGTATTATGACATTATGGTTATTTATTAATATAGATGATCATCCTTTTATCCTCAGTAATAACTGTTCTTATGTATAGTCATAATACATATGAAAGCCTTAAGATTTGTGTTGATCTTAAGCATTTTAAACGTCATTGGGGATATGTAAAGATTGACCTTGATCCTATGTCATTTAAACATATACAGCTTAGTACGGATATCCATAAATTTGGTATGACATAAGGAGTTACGAGGTATAATCCCATAAAGGTTCTCTGATGCAGTTTAGCATTCAGTTAGAGAACATAAAGGTTTTCTCTAATGTTGTTTAGCATTTAGTAAGAAAAAACAGGATTTCTCTACTGTAGTTTAGCACATGCAGTTTAACATAATGTTGGAGAAATCGAGACCTACAAACAAACATGATACGAATTAGATCATCCAAGTATCATCCTAGTTTGCCACATTCTATTTTCTCGTTCATATTAGTAAGGTACTAGATATTCGTGATTATATTGGACCTATGTCACACATGACACATTTGTTTAATATTTTTCATTATCAAAAGCCTTACAAGACGAAATGTTGGACTTTCATTACCTTTAGATTAAATGTTTTTAATTTTTAAATTTGATACTAATACAGCAGAGTGAATTAACTGAGTTTTCAAACTATTTTTAAACTGGAGTAAAATCTATAATTAATAATTGCCCAAGGGGGAGAATGTTTGACAATTTTGTCCTTTCCTATTATTTGGACAACTATGAATTGTAATTTTGGCTTTTCAATAACTTGTTAGTTAAGTTACGTAATTTGATCCAGATAAGGGTAATAAAGTGGCTCAATAAATGATCTAAATCAATGGGTCAAAATTCAGGAGGAAAATGGATCCCAATTAGTGTGGACTAGACTCATATTGGGCTTATGATGGGAAAGCCTGATATGGAAGTTATATATAAAGGTTAAAGTCTCCTGTAATTGCTCATATTATTCGTAAACATACGAACTTTCTGACCCGTTAAGAGCGCTTATGTTTTGAGAAAACTATACAAAGACGTTAACTACGTGTTGGTGATCATTTTCTGTGAAAGTCTCAGGTGACTTGAGCTCGTTTTGGCTACAAAAATCGCTTCGGAAGTTGAGATGAAACTGAAATTAAGTATTCTGCATTTTCTTCATTTTTAACCCTTTCATGAACGAGGTCTATGCTACGTGTTACATTTCCTACAGTACAAGAGATTGAAACGAGGCACCATGCAGAGTTCTTTATCACATGGTAATTAAACATGTTAGTTAATCAAATTTTTGAATCAAATAAACTTTAATTTATAAGGTTTATGTGTAGAAATGGTAAAATATATTTTACGATAATATTTTAAGCTTATTTCCATAATAATTATGAAAGGTTCATGACCTGTCACTAGTCATAATAGCATATTATTTATGGATATATTCGAAAAAGTTAGATTTATATTAAGATATTGTCGAATTCAAACCATAGTAGAGATTTATAAAATATGCCTTAAACTGAATAAAAGAAGAGACACTCACCATAATTAGATGACGAGGTGATAACTTAACATGTGATCTTATCTTTATTTTTATATCATCATTCATGAATTGTCATATACATATATAATGTGTCACTTAAAATTGATGCTGATGCATGTGGAGAGCATCAATTTGGCATATTAGGCAATGAAAAATGGAATAGTAATATTGATTTTGTTAGCTCCATTGTAAGCAGGCATTGAATATAAGTTTCAAAAGTAGAAAAAATTTTCGAGTTATAAATTATCTGTACGTGTAAAAGGTAAGTATTTAAGAGCGTAATTTAAGAATTGTAACGAGTGTGCAAGGGCTTCGGGTTAAGAAAAGTTACCACTGGAAGTATACTTAATACTATTTGACATTTGTTGCTTTAAGAAAAGTTGCAACTCTCGGTAAAAATGAACGACTATCGAATTGCGTAAAATTGTTGATACACTCAATTTCCAAATAAGGTCGAATATTCAATGATAAGCTAGAGGAATCCGTGCATTGGAGATGCATCTCCTGCATGTTCTGCACAGTTGTCCATCTAGAAAGGCCAGGCAAGCATAGGCTACATGATATTATTTTAGCCCCTAGGAATAGGATCCATCCAACTTGTTTGGTCCTCATTTCAAAGCTCTTGGAGCTATAATATAATTTTTACTTTTTTTAAGAACAAACCGTAATTCCATGATTCATTAACTTTGTCATATTCTTACTTAAATTTCCTTCTAAAGGTGTTACTGTGATTAGCGCACTATTACTTATTAAATACGAATAATTTACGTATATATGTATATTAAGGAAAAGAAAAAAGATTTCGTCACCACCAAGGCCTAAGGCAACAATTTCAGATAGGAAAAAATGTACTAAAATACGACATAGTCATCAATTACGTGGTGTCATCCTATTCTTTTAGCGGGCTTTGCACCACGCGTACTGCTGTAGTGCATATATAAAATGATATTTTATGCTACTTTCAAACAGAAAATGACATAGCCTCCCCAGAAGTCAGAACCTGCTTCGATAAGTATGCCTGCCTTTTTCTTTTTATTCTTGCATTTTAAAAACCCAATTTCAGCTTCGTCACCTATCCTCCTTCCTCAATTTCAATTCGTAAGTCATTAACATCATCTTTCTTTTGGAACTTTATAGGGTATTGATGATACGCTTGGTAACTTATTGATCAAATACCATAAAGTCAACTTATGATCAATAAATCAATTAGATCTGTGTACAAGTACATATATCGTCAGCATTCTTGTGCACTTGGCCGACAAGTTCACCATTGTTTCTTTATTTATTTCTCTAGTCAAGTTTGTTTTGGCTTCTCCGAACAATTTAGATGCTTGGAATATGCTAAGATGCACTCTGAAGAAGCCAAATGCATTCATATTCCACCACCAACTGTAATAAATGGCCAAGAAAAAGTCTGATTCGCTGAACGTGATGGACCACTCCCAGCACGTGGAGGTACATCATCGTGCTAGACTTTGCGACTGTCGTGTGCTTGGAAACCGGAAATCAACGCACTTCTTTCTTCTCTTCTACTTTTCCAATTCATATTTTTGTTTCTTGTAATCTCATTTCTAACATGTTCCACCTGGGATTTTGGTTGTACTACTTGACTAGTTGTTCAACCCCAAACAATTAACAAAGCGTTTAAAATATATATTATAAAATCTAAATTATTTCCCAAACTCATGACTTCATGTATACGTGAGAGTTTTGAATTCTTCTAAATTAGAAAGTCATATACATGTAGAGTTTTTGAAGCCTAATTAAATATTTTAGTAATCATACTATATTTTTAGGACCACTTGGTCCGGGAATTTTCAATTTTTCAAATTTCAACAATATTATAAGTTAAACACGTCTTCATTTGAAATTATAAACTTTAACAATATCCTTGTTAAGCATAAATTTAAGTTTCATCATAATCTTTACTTTTATATTTAGTTCATCAATTAAAATGTGTATTTTTTAATTAAAATTATTGAAATAGTTTTACAATATTACTTTTTTTACTTTATTAAGTTTAAAGGTAGTATAATAATTCAATATTTTAATTATGAAAATCTCTCTCTATAGAATGTGAGTTTTTAATTTCTTTTTAGAAGTTTAAATCTTCTGTATCCGTTAATCTTTTTTAACAATAATTCTGCCCTAAAATGAAGTCATTTTATGTCTATTTATATATAAAATAATGTTGTTTTGAGAGCAAAAATAAGATGAAATCAGAATAACACTGATGCCCCCTTTTACAATTTGAATATCTTAAGACATAAGGCCCATACCCAAAAAGCTCCCCAGTGAATTAGTAGAAAAGTAAGGATCATACTTGTCCATTCATAAGAGCTTGATTGACTCTCAGGGAATAATGCTCTAAAAATGAACAGAGACAGATATCTCAGGCAAAACTAGTTAAGAGACCCATCTGGTCCTACCTTAGACGCTCTAAGATCCTTTTTTAAGCCTACTTTCATTTTGAGTTATAAGATTTATATTGTATTTACGTATTATTCTTAAATTGTTCTTTATCATTGTTTTATTAAGACTGAATATTAATAGAATTTAAAAAGAATAGCAAAACGTTATGTGTTTCCTTATAAAGGAAGTAGTCGTTCTCATAGGATAAAGTATGGAGGTATTTAAACAAACGTGTGGGTGCCTGTTAGAAAATAAGTTCACTGAACTGACCTGATATGAGAAATCTATTGGGAACATTTCTTATATGTCTATAGAAATTCTCATTGTAATGATTGTATAAATTGTAGAGGTTTTCAAAGTTATCTTATATAGGGATTGTTATATTTTGATATTACTTATGATATATTTAATTATGGGTCATTCAGTCGATAGTCATTGGATGTAACATAAACTATATGGAGTTAGTTGAGTGATCAAGATATGATTTATCACCTTAAAATAATTAAGGAGAATGTTTTATTATTTTCAATTAATATTGATTCAGAAAATCCTTTGACCAAGTTAGAATGATGTTTTTAAATATACAAATGTAATTGAATCAATAGCTAATGAAAAATAATTAATATGATTGAACTCAAAATAAAGTAGACATTAATTTCATGCTATATGTATAATAGGATCATTGTATGGTGAAATTATTAAATTATACAGAAAAACTATGCACAAAAAGGTTAGTCAAAACTAGTTTGACATTCCTAAATATTTTAATGGTCATGATGTATTGTTAGACGTTAATATTGACCTATGATTATAAATTGTTTAATTAAAGAATTAAAGATAAATTAAAAGGATTTTTAATTTATCCAATTCTAATTATAAATTAGAATTATAATTTGTATTCATTGTCAACATATACGAGAACCTAATGGATCTCATATAAAGAGTGGATTGAAGAGATCAAAAATATTTTAATTAAGTTAGATATGATTGTAAAATTTGAAAAATTTTATGATTAAATATGAGATATTTAATAAATAAGAATCAATATGAGATATTAGATATTTTTAGGGCACAATTAGTTTTTAATTAGAGTTATTTGTATTTATAATTAAAGTTAAATTGAAATTAGAATTTAATTTAAATTAAATTACTAAAATATTCAAAACTTATTATAAATAGGCTTAAGTTTAAATAGAACTAGCATTTCTTGTTTAGCTCTCTATGTAAGAATTATAGAATTATCTTAACTTATTATGTGGATACTGTTAAATGTCGGACACTTATGTAGTTACGTTGACTGAGGTGAACCAATTTTAGAAATGATTCATGGGATATGATAAAAAAAGATCAAGTTTAAAAATAAGGTACGAATTAAGATTCATAGTTTATTATCATTTATATGTTAATCATTTTATAAAGTGATATTAGTTTTTGTGAAATTAATATAAAAAGTTTCATAATTATTTTGATGTAATTGGATCATATTTTGTTCTGATTTTTTAATAGTAATATTATAATCGATTTCAATTTTATAATTTGATTAAATTGTTTAATTGCTATTGATCTTAAAATTTGGAATTGAAATTAAAGCCCTAAAAATCAAATTTAGATATGATTAATTTTAATCTAAAAGGTTTTGATTGAAATTTTGTAGAACCTTAGATCTAATTCAATTTAGAATTGAATTGTCAATGTGATTAATAATTGTTTAAACAATAGTTGAAGAAGAAACCATAAACCAGAATTCCTAAATTCTAGATTGTCTGGCTATTGGGGTATGTTCTTACGATTGTTACTAGTAGAGTAATACTGCACAAATGTGCAGTAATAATGCCCTGTCAATTTAATTCGTTATATTGTCATATAATTTTAATGCATAAGTAAATATGAGAAATTTAAAAATGTGTAATTAAGTTATAAGTAAGTTTTAAAATTTTGTAATTAAATTATAAACATTTTCAATCTGTATTTATTTATATAATTATATAATTTTAATGTATAATAAATATGGAAAATTTTCAAATTAGTAAATAAATT
>JANZXR010000005.1:30032162-30055002 GCA_027575705.1 Erythroxylum echinodendron
TCATTAGTTGGTGAAGATCCAAGGTAAGTTGATTTCTAGATCTATTGGAGTTTTGAAGGGCTTTTGGTTCAAAGAGCCCGGGAATGCGTGAGTTTAAACATTCTAGTATAAGTTCAATGCTTTTGGTTCTATAGGTTCTTAAATATGATTCTTATTGAACGAGGACTTGGTTTGTTGTAGGAAACCGAACAAGTCCTATCCAAGGCAAAGAGGAGAGACAACAGTGAACTTTTATTGTCAAGCATTTTGGTGGGTAATGTATTTATAGTTATTGTGTGATTGGGCATATTCTTGCCTATATATGTGTGTATATGCATGTAAAAATTTGCTGAAATATGTGATTATCGAAAATGCTTATTATTTATGAACCTTGATTCTGTTATGCCATTGAACAATGTCATGGCATTTTGTTTAAATGAAAAGACAAACAAGCATAAAATTCGAACATATGAGTAAATGAATATGTGCCTTGCTTGGGAGAGAGTGGAACCATTCTATTCGTCGCGTGCACGTTGACAAGAGCCTTCTCTCGGCTGCCTGCTAGTGGCATATGAGCTCCGAAAAAGGACTCATTCTGTTCATGAGGTAAACTTCAGTTTCTCCATTCTATTCATGGAACCCTGGAGCCATTTGTTTGTGCATTGCATATATAAATTGTCAAGCATTATGTGTTCTGCATTATTCTGTTTATTTGAGATATGCTTGAATTTATGCTAATTACTGATGGCTATAAGTATATTAACCACTGAGTTGTGTAGCTCAACCCCCTTTTCTTCCCTCCTCAAGTGCAAACCAAGATGATAGTAATCCCTACAAGGCATCGAAACCTCCTCATTAGTTAAAGACATTTGGACTAAGTCAGTCCTATAATAGCTCATTTGACGTATCAGCATGGAGTATTTTGCATTTTGGTTTAAGTTGATGTGTAATCTGTTTTGTAATAACTTTGACAGTAATTTGAAAATGGATATGATGAAATTGAATTCTGTGGTATGATTATATTATTTTAAAGGTTTGGATAATAAAATGTGTATTACATGCTTTGCTTGACGAATTTGGAAACTGGTGTTAGTTTTAGAATAGCACGTAAGAATGGGAAGGATCACATGTGAAAAGCACAGACGAAAGGAATCATCTCTGATGACGTCACAACACAGAGGCAAGGAGGATTAGTAAGGAGAAGTATCCTCTGTGCTGACGTCAGAACACAGAGAAAAGGATGAGTGAAGAGTAGAAGTATCCTCTGTGCTGACGTCAGAACACAGAGGAAAGGAGGAATAAAGAGTAGAAGTATCCTCTGTGTAGACGTCAGAACACAGAGGACACGTCATCACATAGAAGATAGAACATAGAGGAAAGAATGAGTAGAGAATAGAAGTATTCATCTGTGATGACGTCAGAACACAGAGGACACGTCATCACATAGAAGATAGAACATAGAGGAAAGGATGAGTAGAGAATAGAAGTATTCGTCTGTAATGACGTCAGAACACAAAGGACACGTCATCACATAGAAGATAGAACATAGAGGAAATGATGAGTAGAGAATAGAAGTATCGTCTGTGATGACGTCAAAAAATAGAGGACACATCATCACATAGAAGATAGAACATAGAGGAAAGGATGAGTAGAGAGTAGAAGTATTGTCTGTGATGACGTCAAAACATAGAGGACATGTCATCACACAAAGGATAGACCATAGACGATAAGTGGTCAACACAGAAGATAAAATTCAAACACAGAGGATAGACAACAGACGATAAGTGGTCAACACAGAAGATAAAAGTCAAATACAGAGGATAGACTACATACGATAAGTGGTCAACACAGAACATAAAAGTCAACCACAGAGGATAGAACATAGAGGATAGATCATGGGACAAGGATTATAAGGAGTTAAAAAGTTATATGAGTTGAAGAATATCGTCTGCGTTACTGTTCATAGAGTATCGTCTGTATTACTGTTCATAGACTTCGTCTGTGTTACTGTTCACAGACTTCCTCTGCGTTACTGTTCACGATGTCGTCTAGGTTGCTGTTCATAGTTATCTTCTGTCCTATTTTTAACCATTCATAAGTAAAAACTGGCCTTCAAGGTCTTCATAAAAGTTGTAGCTCTTGAAATCCTCTTTCAAACTATCCAAAGAAACCCTAAATTGGATGTCTATAACAAAAGTTATGCCGACAACCCCGACGCATGTGTATATGTAAAGTGTGGACTCACCAACGCTATTCCTTGAGGTATTCAGGTTGAAATGGATAAATGGATAGTCAAAGAGCGGAGCTCAACTAAAAAGTGGTGTTTGAATGCAAGTATGGGTGATGAATTTGTGTTATAAGTATGCGACATCTTGTGGTATCAGAGAGAAGAAGATAAACTGATAATGGTCAAGGGGTTGGAAATAAGCTCACGTATTAAGATATTCTGCATGAGATTTGGACTTCGAAAATAGGGTCCAACAAATACAAATGACCTATAATATTCTTAAAGAATAGGTGCATCGAAAGAATATGTTTGACATAGATTTTAGATGTTTATAAAGAGGATAACAATTGTGGCGAGTCTAAAACTTTGACATAGATTTTAAATCTTTATAAAGAGGATAACAATTGTGGTGTGTCTAGAATTTTGACATAGATTTTAGATGTTTATAAAGAGGATAACAATTGTGGTGGGTCTAGAACTATATAGTTTGTCAAGTGTAGTCATCTTCCTTTTTGTAAACAACCACATAATAAATGAAGCTTTGGGGAATGCTTATTTGAATCATATTACTATGTGCCAAAGTACACGAGGCATACTTAGGTTAAGGAAGGAGATATAAAATGGTTTAGCCAAGCAATATTATCAGACCTAGAAGAGTTTGATAAGAAACCAGGGGTTAAGCCTTAAAGAGTAGATAGATATAATGGTTAGTAGAGTTGGGAAAAAAGGCAATAAAAGTTTTATTAAGCTCCTTATGCAGTTTCCTTTTTGTGAAGAAGTCCAAAATTGCATCAGTTGCAATATCTTTAGACTAAGACTTTTGAAAAAATAATGCATCAAATGTATTAAGTCTATAGGTCTTACTAACATTTAGTTAAAAAATGGCCTTTTCTACTTCTACTTCATTAAAAGGAGCAACTAAAGATGATACATCAGTATCAGAGATGGTGCCAATCACAATAGACTGAATGATTTAAGAGGATGATTAGTTAGTGGAAGAGGTTCCTGTTTAATAGTTTTATATAGAAAAATTTCATATCGTAAGAATACATATCATAACTTATAGTATAAAAGATATCGTTCCAATGAGGGCTGGATATAGTCACCTAGTAACTATAATCATACTTTGTCTAAGGTAATAAAAGATTGAGTTAAATGAAAATTAAAGTAACCTAATAGAACTTGATGATTAAGCAAGTTAAAGATAATAATGAAATTGAAGTATCCAATGCTGGAAACTTATGGATTATTCTATCTTTTTGCTTGCCTTCCTTCTGAATTAAACTATGCTTGATCCTGGATATCCAAAGGTTTTGATTACCCTCTCTCGAGATCTAATCAAGTAATCCCAATTGAAATAGATAATAGTTGAGTTGCAATCTCTTGATCTCTTAAAACGAATCAATTAGATTTAAAGTAATCCTAAGGGTAATTAACTCACAATTAAGATCTATCTTCAATTGCATATTGACCTAATATTTTTAAGTTTATTAAGGTACCAAATTTTGTTGCGCAAGTTACCACAAACTTTTTAATTCAATCTCTCAATTTAAATTAAGTATAAGTATAACAAATATCATAAAGCAATAATATATCGAATCCAACAAGGTAAAAGATATACAAAATAATTCAAGAATAACATCGTAATATAGATTTAGCAATCCATAATCATTTTCAAAACACCACTATTTAGATTTGGCATACAAGGTAATGAAATAGAAAAAGAGAATAGAATGAAATTAACTTGAAGCCTTAATTTGGAAAATCTAGAAAACTTGAGTTGATCTTGATGTTTCTACTTTGATCTTCTTATTGTTTGAAGTGCAGCCCTTATTTTTGGTTTTTTTGTCTTCTTTTGGTGTCTCTCACGACCCCCAAGTATGCCTCTCCTTGCATAGCTTTCATAAAGTCATTTTATAGCAGAGCTAGGTTTTTTACACTATACACAGTCACTTATTGGTCTGTGTATATGACCGTGTATCTCTAAAAACCTCTTAGTTATGACTTTACATGGTCACAGAAGCTTATATAGGCACATACATGGTATGTATGTCAACATCCCTGGGTATGTATCTTCACACCGATATAAATAATGTCTTTTAAGCTCCACATGGTTATAGTGACTTACACGATCACTATACGCGACCATGTAAGTCTAAGGTTGCTTCAATTATTCCATTCTATGCCATGATTTTACCCGAATTCTTCTTCTTTTGGTCTATAAAGGCAACTAGCACTTAAAAACACACCTTAAGTAGAATAAATACCATAAATACCACAAGGTTCTCTAATAACAAGAAAAACACACTAAATATGGATATATAAATATAGTCAATTAATTGTTTATTAGTTCCTAGGCTCGTAAACAACACCAGTTGAGAGGCTTCCTTTTGAGTTTGTGTCACCAAACCTGAGTGACATTGGACATATAATATTTTTCCTTGAGAGCACAGATTTAAGAAAGATTGCTAAGTTCCTATCCCCATTTAAGAACCGTTTATCCCTTGACCTACGCTTAAAGATTAAACGGCTCGCATCTATTGCCCTAGTGTCGAGTGACAATACTTTTCTTTCAATCTTTTGCATAGTGGGATTTAAAGAGTACAAGCACAAGGAAAGTTAAGGTTGGATAAGTGTAGCTCTAATATCCTCCACTATATTACCAGTATTGAAATATTTCTTATAGTTGAGGCTTTTAAGTTATTCTTTATCAATTTTATATAGTATATAAAGGACTTAAACTCCTTGCCTGATAACATCTTCAAATACACATCTTTCGCCAAGTAATTATTGAACTTGAAAAGAAAGCAAGAGGGAGTGAAGACACTAGTGGTAGAAATTATATCTAGAATTAGAGAACAAAATTTTTTTGTAGGAAATATAATGAATTTAGCCATTCAAAGCAATCAAGAGTTACAAATAAGCTATAGAGAGCATATATAAATTTGCTAACTAAATTTGAAAAACATTAGAGAACTAAGTGCAAACTTCCTAGACATAGGAAGAACTAAATATTCCATATTTTGAGCTAATATTATTGGTTTAGAAACTGAGCTTGTGTAGGTTGAGATAACTTCTGATTTGTAGGAGCATGTTATTGCGGAATTGCTCCTTAGTTAGGCTTTTATTATAAAATATTCAAAAGTTCATCTCATCCTAAATAGCCTTAACAATAAAGGAGAGAGCAATGCAGAAACACCACTTGACAGGATCATTAGAATGTATAAAATCACCACACTAAGATTTGAAAAAGCTCTAGTGATTAGGGACATTCAACATAAAACATCTATACAGAATCGTCTTCCAGCTAGTATTAACAAATAACATTGGAAGAATAGTGCTTATGACTTTCCTTAGCCGTCTGATAGAGGATGCACAAGTTGGGTATATCGAGAAAGCTTTTCAACTTATCTACTATTAGCCATCTTTCTTTCATAGTTGTCCAAAAAGTAAATGCAACTCAAGGATGGCAATGCTTGATCCAAATCACCTAGTATAAGCAATTGATTCTATAGGAATTTCCAACTTGATGGATTAGTGAAAATCCTATTTCTGGAGTGCTTTTAAATAGTTATATCCTCCCTCTAAGCAGGTTAGTTTGGTGAAGTTCATTACATATGAAAGTAGGGATTGTATTTTTGATAAATATTCGCCTATCTTTTAGAACTTCTGAAACTGTTATCTTCTAACGAAGAACAAATCTGAAACTATCCATCTCTTGCAGGTTGATTAAAAGGATGCAAGATAACCAATTGTCAAACTAAAAGCTGGCTAGCTTACCATTTCCAATCAAAGCGACAAACTTAAACCTCAGGAGATCTCTTATTGATGCTTGTCGAATGCACCAGAAAATAAAACCTAACTCTGTATAACTAAATTTCTAGCAGTGGTGAGTAAGGGTCATATCTATAGGTAATGTATATGTAGCTTTTGTAATGACAAGAATCAATGTTTAGGAAATAAAGGGGGTATGGTTGGATGAAAATAAGAAAATACACATAAAATTGAACTAATGAAAGCAAATCAAGTCAAATAGTTAAAGATTGATAAAATTGATGAATGCATTTAGAATCCGGTTCTTGATTTAATCTCAGCAAACACACAAATAAGAACACTTAATCGACTTGTTGATCTCATACCTCTTTTAGAAACTATTAACCATAAGTTAATAATAAGCTTTGTTAACCCCGATTTTCCCTTTAGTCGTGTTTAATCAAAATAAGCTCTTTGATTAAACCTAGCTATAAGAAAACCTAGAATAAGCTCTCTAAATTTAATAGGATAGCCACATTACAAACTAGGAAAAGAGATTAATCTAGGTAACAACTACATAAGCTCAGGTTATTAAACCTATGTTATACTATTCCTAATGATTCATCACCATTAGGTTACTATAAATAAATTGAAAATACAACTATTACCTGTTGTATTCCATATTCTGGCAATGGGTTCATACATAAAAAATCTATTAAGAATGAGAATATCGATCATCTATACATGAATACCCAAAACAATAAGCAAAGAATAGTATAAAAAATCTCTAAAGAGAGAGAGAGAGAGTCAATAATACACAATGAAGAGATGTTCAGATGTGATCCTTGACTTTGATTTTATCTTCGAACTAGAAGGAAGGAGACCAGCGCTCCACGAATCTTGAAAAGGAATGTGTTTTACCTCTGTTCGTATTACGAAAATGATTCACCCTTCCATTGGCCTCTCATATGTCTATTTAAATGAAAACTAGGTTTTCATAAAGATGAACAGTTGGTTACACGATCGTGCATCAAACCGTGTATACTAAAAAAGCTACCATCAAATTTATGCACAGTCGTGCATCTTGCAAGTAATGCAAATTCTTCATTTTCTTATGTTTTCTTATCCCATCTTCACTCTAATCCATCTCCTTCTTATTCCACAAAGACAAATGAGTATCAATATTAAGAGAATGGCTCAAAGAATGTGCTTTTGACTCATTTTAGCTTTTGTGCTTCCAACTTGTACTTAAAACCAAACGTGAACCAGAATGAGTATCTTATGCATTTCATAGTATTAATTGCCAAGTAATAAGGAGTGAATACAAACAATCAAGCACACATCACATGTTTTTAGGATAGCCCTCTAACTGGAAGATGAGATAGAATTGATTTTGACACTCCAAATGCTTCTTTCATTTATGAATATGCAATGAACAAAAGGGATTGTTTGTTAATCAATAATCCCTAAAGTCTTTTGGTTGACATTACTAAATTAATTAATTTTTGTGAGATAATCTTAAGACCACCCTTACTTTTAGGTAAACAAACATTTTTTCATTTCATTCTAGCCCTTTTGGTAGGTTCCTCATGTCCATTCCATAAAAAGTTATTGCAAACCTTCTTTATAGTTTTAATGATTTTCCTAGGAATAGCTAGGTGTGCAGACTAGAAGATATTAATAGAATTCAGCACAGAAGATATAAGATCGATCCTTCCTATAGATGCTAGAGTTTTAGA
The DNA here is from genome assembly GCA_027575705.1 of Erythroxylum echinodendron. NCBI lineage: Eukaryota > Viridiplantae > Streptophyta > Magnoliopsida > Malpighiales > Erythroxylaceae > Erythroxylum > Erythroxylum echinodendron. Next base: position 30,039,861 of record JANZXR010000005.1, read on the forward strand.
GCTCTAAGATGCAATTTTGGTTTTAATTCTTTCAAGTATTAAGGAAAAGTTAACAGAACTAGGATTACAACTGGAAATTAGAATACTAAGATAAACCAAAGAGAAGGATTAAAACATGAAACCTGAAACCAGTGATGGAATTGATAGCTAATTCATTCTCGAATGCAAATTTACATAAGAAGAAGCCAATTTTTGTACAATGAACTTCTAAACCAGAGAGATTGTTGAAGATTTTCAGGGATTTCATTACTAAAGAGAGACTGATGTATTATCTAACTTGGAAAGAAGTATAAGGTCATTTACAAAACTCAAGTTTGTAATCCTCTTATTTTTGCACTTAGAGTGAAATTTGAATGCTTTAGTCTTGATGCGTGTTAAATGCACCAGAAAATAAAACCTCACTCTGCGCAACTAAATTAATAATAGTGATGAGTAGGGATCGTATCCATAGAGAGTGTGTGTGTAGCTTTTGTAATGAAAAGAATAAGTTTTGAGGATATAGGGGATTTGGTTGGAATAAGTAAGAAAACAAAGTAAAATTGGATTAACGAAAGCAAATGAAATTAAATAGCATAAAAGTGAGAAAATTGATGAATGAGTTTGGAATCCGATTTTTGGTTTAATCTTAGCTTACATACAAATAAACATACCTCATTGTCTTATTAATTTCACACCTCTCTTAGAAACTATTAATTATAGGTTAATAAGAAGCTCTATCAACCTGGGGTCTTCAATAGGTTGTGTTTAATCAAAATAAGCTCTTTAACTGAACCTAACTAATAGTTTGTAATGATAGCTGCATTACAAACTAAGAAAATAGATTAATCTAGGAAACAACCACACAAGCTTAAGCCATTTAACGTATTTCATGTTATCTCTAATGGTACATCACCATAACTTTACCACAAATGAATTGAAAATACAACTATTACGTATTGCATTCCATATTCTGGCAATAGGTTTATACATAAACAATCTATTGAGAAAGAGAATATTAATCATTCATATATGAATACCCAAAACATTAAGATAGGAATAACATAAAAAATTTCTAGAGAGAGAATCAATAATACATAATGAAGAGATGCCCAAATATGTTCTTCTGCTTTGATTTACAAACTGGAAGGAAGAAGATTAGCCCTCTATAGATCCCAAAGAAATAGGAGTTCTGCCCCCTTTCATGTTCCAAAAATGATCCATGTTATGTTTGTCTACTCAAATGTCTATTTATAGAAAAAAATTAGGTTTCTGAGAAGATGCACAATTGGATGCACGACCATGTATCCAACAAAGCATCACAAAACACCCAATTCACAGTTATACCCTGTTATGTAACTAGATACATGACTGTGTATCTTGCAGGTCATGCTAAATTTAATATTTTCTTGTGTTTTTTTGTCCCATCTTCACCTTAATCCATCTTCTTCTAGTTCCACAAAGACAAATGAGTTTGACCATTAAGAGAATGGCTCAACGAATATGCTTTTAACTTATTTTAGTTCATGTGATTTGAACTTATACCTAAAACCAATTATAAACTAAAATGAGTTTCTTAAGCATTTCATAGTATTAATCACTAAGTTTTATTGAGTAAATGTATAATCAATTAAGCACAAATCAAGTTCCCTCACACTTACGTTTTGACAGTCCTTGGGTAAAAAAACAAAATCAAAGTCACAAACTAAATCACTTCCACATTTTCCATATTTCCCAAGAATAGATAGTTATAAGAAAAGAGGAATAACTTTCAAAACCATAACAAGAACTTGAAATTAAATGCCTCTACTCATGATTAATCAACAATCATTCCCTTCAAAAATTGAGCAATCTTAGGGTAGATTTTGACAAAATGTGTTTAAAAATAAGGTAAATCTAAGGTACACTCAAACACCTTTCATGGTTAAGACATTCCACGACTCTGCATATCATTTCAATTTATCTGCCACTAAGATTCACATGCATAATCATGAATTAAATGACTTTTTTAATGTTGTAATATTGGAAAAGGTTAAGGTGAGATGTATTTAAGTAATATAACATAAAAGCCATCAAAACCAGTTAAGCAAGAAGAACATTCAACGTAACATCAAGCGTAAAAAAATTCACTCAAAACTGGGTACCATCAACTATGATGAATGCAAAAACTATATTTCACAGCTCATATTCAACGCTTAACACCATAAACCACATGAAGCATAAATCACTCACAAAAATTAATGATAAACAATATATTTTAACTACAAGCAGTGACCCTTCAAAACAACATCTCCCTCATTTAGATATTAATCAAATCACCCTTTCCATACAACTTTGGAAGAAAGACTAATCACGAATAACTTTGCAATACAAATGCATTTTCTCCTTGATAATTTTATTTAAACATATTTTTCTTTCTTTTCTTTTATTTTTCTTTTTTTCATATAAAAATTGAAAGAAACTATATCAACATTTGGAATTCATTGATAAGAGATAAAATGACATTCCAACAATTATAGCCAACCTGTATATATGCACACCCCCACACTTCTACTCTTGTGTATCCACAAACATCAATAATCATAATGTTCCACTTGAGTTAAGGTATGGGTAGGACATTTGGTTAGGTTTAAGGCTTGTAATGTGGTTAGCAAAAAAAGAAAAGACAAATAAAGCTCAAATCCAAAGGAAAAATCATATCGATAAATGGGTTATTTAGCTAATGTAAATTGTGAAACAAAGAATGCGTATATCATTTTCATATTATTGCATGTAATAAAAATGTGGTCTCGAATAGAAATCAAAACAAAGTTAGGATGTTTATGTCATGAAGTTCACATATGAACAAAAGACAATGAGACTAATATGGACGTGTCAGTCTGTAAAGGCTCAAAATCTCACTATGTTATGTCTACCTACTAGTCACAACTCTTCTAAAGATAATGTATATTAATCAATCACGTGAGTAAAATTACATGCTCAAGTTGCCATAAATTTTTGTAGTTAATTCTACTATCTAATTATAACTAAATAATCGTATAAGTAATAGAAAAAGAGAAATTGTTTGCTTAATTTTTAAAAATACTTTAAAAAACAACTCATAGCAACAAAAAAGCTTTAAAATGTGCAAAAAAACTAAAATCCCCGCCTCCCATACTTAAAACTTACATTATCCCTAATGTAACATCAAATGTAAGAAAAAAACAACAAATGCGAGAATAGAAATGAAATGGAACAAACTTCCCTTGGGTTGCCTCCTAAGTAACGCCTTTGTTCCATATCATTGGCTTGACTCTATGTTTTCCTCATCATGTTACAAAATTTTGATCTCCAACAATCACATCTTTAGAATTTTCCACTTGACCTTCTTTAAGATAAGGCTTGAGTTGATGACCACTTACGTGCAATGTCTTCCCTGTTTTTAAACTCTTAATATCTATTATACCATAGGGAAAGACATTAGTAATTACAAAAGGATTCTACCCAATAAGGACAATATTTATACAAAAATAGTTTATATTTACATAGTAAAGAAGCACTTTCTAACCAATGATAAAGCTTTTCAATGAGACATTAAAAGCTTTGGTCTTCTCCTTCATTGAAACCTCTTCTTGTTTATTTGTATACTTTTGTTTACAATCTTCTTGTACTGAAAGGTCAATCACATTAATTTTAAAAACAAAATGGTCATTATTGGAGTGCTTATTAACATAAAAAATATTGAAATGAGTAACTTCCCTATCAACTTCCATTGTGAGGGTACCCTCCTGAACATTTATCTTAATTTAGGTTGTGTTAAGAAACTGTCTCCCTAGTAAGATATGCATTAGATTACAAGAAGTTTCATCATTCATGTCAATCATATAAAAATAAACAGGCAATATTAGTTCATTTACCTACACTAGCACATCCTCAATCACCCCATTTAGGTAACCATTAGTATGATCAGCTAATTATACGATAACACTAGTTTCTTTTAATGGCCCTAAATTTAAAGAAGCCTACTTGGAACGAGATATAACATTAATCGATGCTCCTAAATCTAACTTGGCTTGTGCAATCTTATTTTTACCAATTTTGTAAGGAACAGTAAACACGTTTGGGTCCTTAAACTCATGAGGTATTTTCTTTTTAAAGATGACGTAAATAGTTTCCCTTATCCTAATCATTTCATTACCTTTTAGCATCAGCTTGTTGTTGAGTGTAATTTATGCAAAAGAATCTATTTGTTTTAACTAAAAAATCATAAGTGTATGGGTTGTGACTTGTAGTTATAATGCAGATATCGATCTCACAGGGATTGATGCCCAGACACCACTTAATTCATATCAAATTTTGTTTAAGAAATGAAATTGTTTAATGAAAATGATATGAAAAAATTAAACTAAAATTGAAAGACTAATAATAAACAATAGATAACACCAAAACGTAGAAAATTGGAATTCTAGAATCTAATGACTAGAGATCCCTTTCTCCCTATTTTGTCTCCCTCCTATTTTGTTAATTGAATTGTGTCTCACCTAAGATATTCAAATGTATTAACTACCCTTGCTTAAGGTGTAATTAATTCTCCCTAATCAAATTAAATGAAGTTAATTGAATGATCTCTCAGCCTGCCCAATGACTCCACCAATTTAACTAGTTATTAAGTTATCCTATAGATGATCAATCGAATTAGTCGTGATCTCTCTTCTAACTAATCAATTAATATGATGATTGCAAGTTTATAGGTTGCCAACTGTCGTTGTACAATCGTACACAAATAACCTTACTCACTCTCTTGATTTATTGCAAGATAGAAATAAAATCAACAATCATCAAAGACAACTTTCATTCAATTCAATAAAATAGGAGTTTAACAAAAATAGTTCAAAAGTAATCCCTAAAAACAAATAAGCCAATCATGGACTCCATAACATCATCAACACTCAAATATTTCATTCTAAAAAGATTAGAAGAGATAAGATTGATAGAAAATTGAATAAGAAAACTCCTTCTCTTCTTTGCCAAAATCTGGAATTTATGATGTTGATGTATTATTTTCCCATTTGTTGTTGATAATCTTTGAATCTTCACCTTCCTTAAGACTCAAAACTTATATTCTTCACTCAAGGAGGCTCTTTTCTACAGAGGGGTTTCGTCCTCTTTCATCCATGGAGGCTTAATTATGTTTATAGTCCAGAAACCCTAAATTTAATTGAGCCCCGTATAATGTCTCGGATTAAACTTCCCATGATCGTCAGAATTGGGATGATTCTCACGATCGTGGGATTTTGCAACAGAATGTCTCCTTTTGTCTTCTCCTATTTGGTTTCTAGCTCAATCTCCAAGTTACTCAATCTTCATTCCTACATAAAAATAATCGATTCTTACCCTAAATTAACATCAAACAAGGAAGTATAACAATTAGAATTAAACAAAACAAAAACATACAAAATGAATCCTAAACTACAACAATAATTAACTATTATGCAAGAAACAGATGCCAAATACTTAGAAAAACATAGACTAATGCACAACTATCAATATCCACACACTTAAATATTTTCTTGTCCTCAACCAAAATAAATACAACCAATCGATTCTATCACTTCATTTTCACAAAGATCAAAGCATAAAATCTCTCAAATTTTAGCCAACTCAAATATCAAGTTAATACATATATCATGACTACTTTTCATTGGTGTACATAGGCAAACTCAACAAATGACACATCACTCAGAGATAAGTATAGATGTAAAATGAGTTTTCCTTACGATTTTCACTCATTTCTCTCAGTGTTTGATAGTTGGTTTTTCATTCAAACTTCCTATAGGAAACTACACTACCATAGCTTGCTAATACACCAATCCTCCTTTACAATGATTGTATGCATAAATAGATCAAAAGGACTTATTTAGGGTTGTAATGTGATAAAGGTTAAGGTGGGTAAAGAGGATAAAGGGTTAACACAAGGATTCGTAAAGTACAAAGCAGATAAAAAGGGATAACAAAACATAACTTCGAGATATACAAATGTAACTAATATTATACACTTATTGATGCTACTTAATTGTTCTTCCCTTTTTCTTTTCATTTTTTCAATTTTTTCTTTCTTTTTCTCAATACATGGAAGAAACTATGAATACAATAGCAACTATATACAATGTAATTCACAGGCAGAAATATCCTTAACTCTTCTTGGTAAAAATTGTCACAGTGATCCTTACTAATGTATTACCTAATACTCTACTAAGCTTGTAAATGGGTGGGTTAATGGGGTTTTAGGTTTTAAAATTTTTGGGTATTTCAAGAAACAAAAGGTTAAGGCTCAACAGGGATAGTAAGGGATAATCAATAGGCAGGTCAATTAAGCCAAGGGTTAACACAAAAAGGGCCTTAATTATCTCTATTAAGCATACATCTAGTAGACTCGAACCGATTCAAAGGAAGTTTTGTACAAAGAAATAGAATAAATATAGACGGAGTCATATGGGCTCAGTCCTCACATTAGCTCAAATGAAAACTTATTATGCATCTCTACACTACCTCATTGCTCAGATGTCAAATTATGAGTAAGCCTATATAACCAACTACTTTTCATTAATCAACATGGTTCACTTTTCACTCAAGTACGTAATATGAGTTCAAGCATTCATTCAATCTAATTCCAGCTAGCATGACAGAATCTCATGGCAAGTGTGATTCCATTGCTTAACACAAAATAACATGATATGCCTAAACATGCATCTTATTTAACATAATGCAATCAATGCAATTGAGAAAGTCAATGTCACCTCCCCACACTTAAAGATCACATTTTCCTCAATGTGACAAGTCAACTATCAAATAAGGAAAAACGACATCAATCCAAACAATAGAAATCAAACCAAACAAAAGAAATTAAAACAAACAAATGGCATCAAACCAAACAAACAATGACAGCAAACCAAACAAAAATAACAACAAATTAAAAAAAAGAAAATGACATGAAACGAAACAAAAGAAAATGACACAAATTAAAAGTAAAGGGTAAGAAAAGCTTATGAAGATGATGGTGGCGACGGTGTTAGCGAAGGAGCTTCAAAATTATTCCTCTGACAGAATTTAAGGAACTTCTTCTTCAAATAGTGTAGCTCCTTATGGACATGCCGCATTTGGGTGCCGAGTTCATTGATTTAGGATGTCGTTTGATGCTAATTAGAGGCCATCTGGCCAAGGAATTATTGAAATTGATTGACCTTCATTGGTGCGCTCATCTCCTCCTCCACTGATTCTTCTTCTGGCTCTAGGATTGCTCAGAATATAGAGGGTGGGGAAGTGGCTGTATCTGTGACCCTCCTGTTCTTCACTGTAGTACGCATCTGAGGATTTAAGAGTTCCATATAATGGAACTCCAAAATCTCAGAATGCCTCAAATAAGATATGTCAAACATATCGTATTGAGTTGTGGGCACATTTTCCACATTAAAGTTATAAAACAAACCCAAAGCAGAAGCAATATAAGACATGCCAAAATCATAGCTCTTTTTATCCATAACACTCACTATCGATCGAAAAATCCTATAAGGTGTATTAATTTTTTTTGATCCATACACAAAAAAAGTTCTTTGCTGAGCATTTGTTACTTTCAGTTTTATTAAACGCAATTAAACACATATATTTATGCAAAAGTAAATGCTCGGTACTACAGATTAAAGAGTTTGGTGCATTACAAGAGTCAAAATTTACTTCACCCATTAGAGCTTTCTACTAATTATCGACATCAAAGTCATTGTCATCATCTAGAATTTTTGTATTTGACAAATTGAAAATTTCACACATGATATGATAATCAAGTTTAAAAACATTACCAGCTAACCTAAACTAGAAAACATCCATTTTAGGGTTATAGCGGACTGTAGTGAAAAACTCTATAGTCATTGTAGGTTAAATAGGCACATCACGTTGAATAAACCTATTCCAACTTATGTTCGCAGCTAGTTGCTCAATTTTTTGCCTCACTTCTACGGTTTCTAACAATTTAAAATCAAAATAACGATGAGTGATTAATTCTCTATCTCTAAGATCTCAAAAATGCATACCTTTTTTCTCTAAATAAATTAAGAATGGAGCACGATAAGCTACCGCTAAATCGGGCTTGCCTTCATCGGAGACTTGAGGGAACAGTTCATCAGTCGGTTTCTGAGCTACCTTCTTCTTTAGTGCCATTGGAAGATTAAAACATGAAAAAAATAAGAAAAAGAGAGGTGAATTCATATTTTAGAGAGAGAGTGAAAAATCTTACCCAAATCTTTATGTTTTTGAATGAATAATGCATGAAAAGAGTAAACAATTGTAAGATTAATGAAAAGAGATGAAGAAAATACTAATAATCTAGAGGAAAATGAAGGATTTTATAGAGTGGGAGGAGAGTTTTTGTAGGTTAAAGAGAGAAGGTGTGAAATTTTAGAAGAATGAATGAAATAAGAAAGGGGAGGGAAACTTAAATTTTTCCACTGATGGGATTTCCACGATCATTCCCACGACCGTGAGAATACCCATCATTCCCACGATCATGGGATTTCTCTCCGAAAACTTTCTGGAGAGATTTCCCATCGTCGTAGAAATCACTACAATTCCCACGATCGTAGATTTTCTCTCCAGAAACTTTCTGGAGAGAATTCCCATGGTCGTGGGAAATACATGAATTCCTATGATTATGGGATTGGGTAATTCTTCCACTTCTAAAACTTCCTCCAAGCCTAATACTTTCTGGAGAGAAAATCTACGATCGTGGGAATTACATGAATTCCTATGATTATGGGATTGGGTAATTCTTCCACTTCTAAAACTTCCTCCAAGCCTAATATGCATTCTCAATGATCCCACAACCTACAAACACATCAAAATAATATTATCAATAAGAATTTAAAAAAGAAAATAACTTGAAATTGAAACAAAATCCAAATTAACATCAATCAAACTCAATTCAACCACAATCACAACTGAATAAATCAAAAAAAAATAGACAAAGACAATCAAAAGAAAATACGTTAAGGTTATTAGCTTGACCATTCCTCATAGATTCATGAAAGAGTGGAAGAAAAGAAAGAAATAACTTTCGTTTTTTGTGGATATGTCCCTCTATAATATGGCTTACAACGATGCCCATTAACTTTGAATGTTTCTCCTTTGTCATTTTTCAACTCCAAAGCTCCAAGGGGAAACACTTAAAGAAATTTGAAGGTCCCACTCCATCTTGACTTGAGTTCTTTGGCAACGGCGCTAAAAACTTGTTGAGTGTAATTTATGAAAAACAATCTACTTGTTTTACACTCAAAAACTGCAAGTGTATGGGTCGTGACTTGTAGTTAGAAAGTAGATATCGATCCTACAGGGATTGATACCCAAAAACTACTTAATTCAGATCAAACTTTGTTTAAGAAATGAAATTGATTAATGGAAATAATCCAAAAAATTAATCTAAAATTGAAAGACTAATAATAAACAATAGACAATACCAAAATGCAGAAAATTGGAATTCAAGAATCTAATGACTAGAGATCACTTTCTTCCTATTTTATCTCCTTCCTATTTTATTAATTAGATTGTGTCTCACCTAAGATATTCAAATGTATTAACAACCCTCTCTTAAAGGTGTAATTCATTTTCCCTAATTAAATTAAATGAAGTTAATTAAATGATCTCTCAACTTACCCAATCACTCCACCAATTTAACTAGTTATTAAGTTATAATATGGGTGATCAATTGAATTAGCCAGATCTCTCTTCTAACTAATCAATTAACGTGATGATTGCAAGTCTATAAGTTGCTAAATTTCGTTGTACAATCCTACACAAATAACCTTACTCACTCTCTCGATTTATTACAAGATAGAAATAAAATCAATAATCATCAAAGACAACTTTCATTTAATTCAATAAAATAGGAATTTAACAAAAATAGTTCAAAAGCAATCCCTAAAGACAAATCAGCCAATCATGGTTTCCATAACATCATCAACACTTAAATATATCATCCTACAAAGATTATAAGAGATAAAATTGACAGAAAATTGAATAAGAAAACTCTTTCTCTTCTTTGCAAAATATGGAATTTATGACGTTGATGTTCTATTTTCCCATTGTTGTTGATAATCCTTGAATCTTCACCTTCCTTAAAACTCAAAACTTATATTCTTCACTCAAGGAGGCTCTGTTCTATAGAGGGGTTTCGTCCTCTTTCATCCATGGAGGCTTAATTATGTTTTATAGTCCATAAACCCTAAGTTTAATTGAGCCCTGCATAATGTCTCGGATTAAAGTTCCCACGATCGTGGGAATTGGCACGATTCCTATGATTGTGGGATTTTGCAACATAATGTCTCCTCTTTGGTTTCTAGCTCAATCTCCAAGTTGCTTAATCTTCATTCCTACATAAAAATAATCAATTCTTACCCTAAATTAATATCAAATAAGGAATAACAATAATAAGAATCAAACTAAACAAAAATATATAAAATGAATCCTAAACTACAACAATAATCAACTGTTATGCCAGAACTGCATGCCAAATACTTAGAAAAATATAGACTAAGCACATCTATCACTTTTTTGTATCTAGTTTAATTTTTCCTTCTTTTTTGGCTTTTAAATTATTGATAGCCATTGCCATCTGGCTCACCTGGTTCTCCAAATTATGAAAGTTAGAATTCATCTCTTGAAATTTAGATTTCATCTCCTACTGAAATTGTTGTATATCATATTGGAATTTTAAGGTGTTAGTTATAAAAGATTATTATATCTTCCAATGACATACTAGGGGACTTGTGGCCTTAGTTGGAATTGTTGCGCTTCTTGTGGCATATTCGGGAAGTAATTTTACTGCCTATTTCCCCTATAAATCAGGTTAGGATGGTCTTTCCAACTTGGGTTATACATTTGGGAATATAAGTTACAATGTTTATGAAAATTCCCCTTACAACCTTGACATATTACATACTTCCCTCTTGTAATGTTGGGCACCCATCAGTTGAATGGTTTGCATTTTAACATATTCCACAAGCCTTTACCTGTGCCTATCCGAAAGCAATTTTTCTAACAAAAAACATTAGCTCATCCAAAAGATGCTCAAGGGATGAAGTACTTAAATTGTTTACATTATAAACATCATTATGTGTGTCAAATGTTGAGTATTAATAGTTATGCGCTCAATTAAAATCTTGGCATCTATAGGAGTCTTTTCACATAATACCCCACTACTCACTGCATAAAACAAACTCCTTTCTATAGGCAACAATCCTTCATAAAAGTATTAAATGTGGAGCTGGAAAGTATTTTTCTAAAAACAACCTCTTCATTTCGATCCATTTGCTAATGTTCGTAGCAAGTAGATAAAAAAACTAGTCTTTTGCTGCATCCTTCATTGAAAATGGAAAGGCTCTTAACAAAATATGCTCTTCTGTCACCCTTGGAGGTTTCTTACTAAGAAAAACAACATCGAGCTTCTTAAGTTGCTTATGAGCATCTTCCCCTGCAAAACTATGAAAGTTAGCAAAAGATGGATTAAGTTAGATTTAAGCTTAAAAGTAACATGTTCAGTGAAATTTGGAAAAGTGATGTATAAAGGCCTTTGAGTTAAATTTAGAGCAACTAACTCTTTTAAAGTTCTTGGATTGGCGATGGCTTCCTCAAGTTCAATTCCTTGTTGTATTCCCAGAGTTATCCTAGTTTTAGTACGTGACCTTTGTAGTTTCCTTTCGATCTTAGAATCAAATTATACAGGGTCTTGATTAGGAGAACTTGTCACTACTAAACATAGTTACTAACAAACTTGTAAATATCAAGAAAAAATGATTATAGAAAAATATATACAAAACACTAATTGAAATCAAAAGCAAAAACTAAAGTGCCACACTCATCGAAAACGACGCTAAAATTCATTATACGTGTTTGCACTAGAAAATAAAACCTAACTCTGCATAACTAAATTTATAATAGTTATGAGCAGGGATCGTATCTACAAAGAGTATGTTTGTAGTTTTTGTAATAAAAAAGAATTGGTGTTTAGCATATGGGTGGTTTGGTTGGAATCAATAAGAAAACAAAGTAAATTTGAACTAATGAAAGCAAATCAAATTAAACAACATAAAATTGAGAAAATTTATGAATGAGTTTGGAATCTGGTTCATAGTTCAATCTCAGCCTACACACAAATAAACGTACTTTATGGTCTTGTTGATTTCGCACCTCTTTTAAAAAGTATTAATAGTAGGTTAACAATAAGCTCTATTAACCGCGATTCTCCTTTAGGATGAGTTTAATCAAAATAAGCACTTTAATTAAACCTACGTATCAAACAACTAATAATAAGCTCTCTAGATTTGGTAGGAAAGTCGCATTACGAACTAGGAAAACAGATTAATATAGGCCATTTAACCTATGTCATGTTATCCCTAATGATTTATCACCGTTAGTACGACAAATGAATTAAAAATACAACTAGTACGTATTGTATTCCATATTCTGGCAATGGATTCATACATAAACAATCTATTGAGAATAAAAATATTAATCATTCATATATGAATGCCCAAAACATTAAGCTAAGAATAACATAAATAATTTCTATAGAGAGAGAGAGAGTTAGCAATACACAATGAAGAGATGCCTAAAAGTTTTACTCAGTTGGTCCTTGCTATTCTTGTATTAATGCACTTACAATCTCACAAGAAAAAGTATCAATTCCTTAAATAAAAGAAATTCAAATCCAATAAGATGCTCATTCAATCCCCATCAATGACACTAAAAAATTGTGGGTAGTTTTATATTAAAAAAAATTCATTCTGCAGGTATACAAATCGTAACTCGTAGTATAAAAGGTGTCCTTCCCATGATGATTGATTAGTCACCTATCAACTTTAATGCACTTTGTATAAAGTAATAAAAGATTAAATGAATTGAATTAAAAAAATTAACTAAAATTAAAAGAAACTACTAAAACTAAACAATTGAATAATTAAAGCTAGCAATAACAATGAAGTTAATCAATGATGGAATATTAGGAGTTATTCTATCCTTGTTTTTTCTTCCCTTTTTCTTGTTAATTCAGTTATGTTTGACCCTAGATATCCTAAAGTTTTGATTACCCTCTCTCAAGATCTAATCAATAATCAAGTAATCCCAATTAAAATAGATAACAATAAACTTGTAACCTCTCGATTCACAAAACTACTCCTAACTATTCAATTAGATTTGAAGCAATCATAAGGGTCATTAACTCACGATTAATATCTCACTTCAATTGTTTATTAATACGATATTTATAAGCATATTAAGTTACTAACTCTTATTCTACAACTTAACATATAAAACTTTGATTCAATCTCATAACTTTTTATCAAGCATAAGCACAATAAATATCACAAAGCAATACTATATGTTGAATTAAAAAAGAATAAAGTTTTACAAAACAATTCAAGAATAATCCTTAATATGTACTTAGAAATCCATAATTTTGTTCAACATCCCACTAATCAAAATTAACATACGAGATAATGAAATATAAGATGAGAAAAGAAAAAAAACAACTTTATGTCTTGATCTAAAAATTCTAGAAAATTTGGAGTTGATTTTGATGTCTCCCTTTTGATCCCCTTGTTTCAAATGTGCCACCTCCTTTTTGATGTTTTTCTTTACCTTAAATAATTCTTGATGCTTTTAAGGTTCTTTCTAAGGTTTTCCCACTTATTTTGGTTCCAAAAATAGCCTTAAACATTGAGAATATAAAAAGTTTGCATGTTAGAAAAGTTGTGCACGATCATGCATCCTATCCATACTCTTTGCCATGATGGTGCATAGGAAGCACGATCACAATAAAGGCTCATCCCATATAACTGCTTCATGCATGATCATACATTTTCCTATTTTTCAAGTTTTTCTTCATCTTTTCTTCAATTTTTCTTGTTTCCACTAACTATCAAACACATTAAACAACCTTTGAAACATAAAATTGAGATCAAAACCTTAATTAAAGTAATAAAACAATTAAAAAATAAAAAATAACAATAACACAATTTTAAGTTTTAAACACATGATTATCATCTAAGAAAACACTTAAAACACATTATAACACCTAGAAAAAATTGTAAGTTTTATACCTATCAACATCCCACACTTAAATCGTTGTTTGTCCTTAAGAAAGCTAAAACCACAAATACCTAAAACATAAAAACACAAAAACACACAATCATGCAGCCATGCACTAATGGTACAACAAAATTAAATCTCGTGAAATTAACTTAACCTTAAACATTATCACTTAGAAAATGCCAACATACTAACTTATTTTATCCATGTTTAAGTGCTTTTATTTGAATATACATATCAATCAAAATATTAACACCCTATTCATGCACTTATAGCATTTGTAAGTATGCATGAATTATTATTGATCAATTAAAAAGGTAAACTATCATTAATGAAAATTCTTGTTATTTTTAAAAGATTAGTAGGTTTAATTTTATTGTAGCATCATCTTTTTAGATTTTCTTTAACAATCACCTAGTCATTTAATGAGAAGGTAAACACCTTGTCATGAATGTCCCCCTGTTACTCAACTAGGTTGCGTTTTTTATTTAGCTTGGCTAGAGTGTCATTCTAGCCTTTTGAAGTGAAGAATTTTTTTTCATGAATACCCATATCATAACTCTCAACTAGCTACCAACTCTATTTTTAACCCAATTTTTTACAAAAGGGCTAGTAGAGTAAGAAGTTTATTTAACACATTTTTTATTTCTTATCCTACTCATTTCTTCTTAGTCAATCACTCTCATGAAAGGTTACTAACAATTTCTACCAATTTGAATGAATGTAATTATCAATGTATCCAAACAAATGTCATAAAGTGAAAGAATAGGTGTCATATCCTAATTAACATGCATATTCATCCTAAAGACACTTAAAATAAAAAATTCACAAGTTAATATGCCTTAAGAATTTAAATGACCATGTTTGAATGTAATCAAATTCGTTCAATTGATACTGTTTGTTGGATCCTACTTTTAGGATTTATATATATTTTTAATTTCTTTTAATTATGTTATTAGATTATCAAGCATGGAAATAAGTTAGAATTTATGAAGTAGAAATTTTTGGAGTTTAATGTGGTATATTATGGATTTTGGTAAGGTGGTATAAAGTAAAG
>JANZXR010000005.1:30061193-30075792 GCA_027575705.1 Erythroxylum echinodendron
TTTTGGTAAGGTGGTATAAAGTAAAGGAAGGAGTTAGTAGGAATTTCATGAATATGGAAGGGCAAAGATTGGAAATTAAAAAAGTTGTCTTAAGATAATAAGACAAAACAAGAGAAGAGTCGTGAGTGTTAAGGAAGAAAAGAAGTGGAAAAATCGTAGAAGAACCTAGAAGGAGAGAAGGAGGCACCGAAGCAAGAAGAAAGAAAAAAAAAGAAAGAAGAGGAAGGAAAAGCTAGGGTGAGTTCTTTGTCTAGTTTTCTTGTTTTAATCGATTAAAGAAGTAGAAAAAGTAGGTTTTATGTGAAGAAAATGAAGAAGGAAGTTGAGAAACTAGATTTTATATGATGAAGGTGAAGAAGAAGAAAGAAAGCAAGAAGAAGAATAAAAAGACGGTGTTTTCTTTAGATTTGCATAAATCTTAGTTTTCTAGCTAGATAAAATCAAGAAATACATCAAGCTAGATTTATTTATGGATAACATGTAGTTTCGTGCATACGTGTTGATGAAATGAAATATATTTGTCTTAGGTAACCAAGAATACCGACCACAAGAGCAAGGGGAAGACCAAGCTTGATTTTTGGAAAAATATCAAGTTAAATAGGTGGGTAATATATTTATAGTTTTGTGATGATGAACGGATATTTATGTGTATGTATGATAAATATGCTTGTTTTATTCTCTGTGAATCTATATCATGTTGCTTTGTAAGGATTTTGTTACTTTTATGGATGAAAAACAGAGAACTTTAAGAACTATGGAAGCATGAACATATTCAGATATGTATGAACTATGCAAAACTCTGTTATGTGGGCGAGAGAGAATCCGTTTCTTCTGTCACGTGCACGTTGACCTATAGCCTTCTCCCAGCTTCCCGCTTGTGGCCACGAGATCCTGAGAAATCGGACTCGTTTCATTTCACGGTGTAAACTTCTGTTTTACCGTTTCGTTCTACGGAACTCTCGAGCCATTATGTGTGCATTGCATTTTTGAACATGTTAAGTATTAGTGCATTTAAATGTTATGATTGACTAAAATTTTCAGCCCATTTGTTTTGTGATTATGTGCTGTGTTATGGATGATTATTGTGTAGCGTATGGTTCATTATTACTGGCTATAAATGTATTAGCCACTGAGTTGTGTAGCTCAACCCCCTTTTCTTCCCTCCTCAGGTGCAAACCAAGACGATAGTGACCCTTGCAAGGCATCGAAATCTCCTCATTAGTTAAAGACATTCGAACTAAGTCAGTCCTGTAATAGCACATTTGGCATGTCAGTATGGAACATTTTGTATTTTGAATTAAGTTGATGTGTAATATGGTTTGTAATAACTCTGACAATATTTTTGAAACGAATATAATGAAATTAAATTTAGTGGTATGATTATGTTATATTAAAAGTTTGGATGATGAGATGTGCATGTGCATGCTTTGCTCGACAAATTTGCCAATTGGAGTTAGCCTTAGAATAGCACGTAAGAGTGGGAAAGATTGCATGAGAAAAACACAGACGAAAGGAATCGTCTGTGATGACGTCACCATACAGAAGAAAGGAAAAATATAAAGGAGGAGTATCGTCTGTGCTAACATCAGAACACAAAGGCAAGAAGGAATAGAAAGGAGGAGTATCGTCTGTGCTGATGTCAGAACACAGAAGCAAAGGAAAATATGAAGGAGAAGTATCGTCTGTGCTGACGTCAGAATACAGACAAAAGGATGAACTAAGAGAAAAAGGATCGTCTGCGAGGACGTAAGAACACAGAAGATAGACCACATACGATAAGGGGTCAACATAGAGGATAAAAGTCAACCATAGAAGATAGATTATAGGCCAAGGATAAGAAGAAGGAGTTAAGAGGTTATGTTGGTTAAAGGATTCGTCTGTGGTACTATTCACAGACGAATGCAATCATCTGTGTTACTATTCACAGATGAATGAGTTCGTCTATGTCACTGTTCCTACTCTTCATCTGTGTTACTGCTCACAGACGAATGAACTTCGTCTAGGATATTGTTCATAAACTCTTTCTGTGTTTTGCCTATTCTATGTTTACCCATACCTATCTTCTGTCTCATTGTTGACCCCATAGAAGATAGAATTGGACTTGACTATCTTCATGGAAGTTGTAGATTTTGGAATCCTCTTTCGAATCATATAAAGAGCACCTTGATCCGATTCCTCTAAAGAAAGTTATGGCAATTGGAAAACATCATCTGTGTCACAGACTTCGTCTGTGTTACTATTCATAGTCTTCGTCTGTGTTATTACTCTCGCTATCGTCTATGTTACTGTACACGATTATCTTCTGTCCCATTTTTGACCCTCCAGAAGATATATTTGACCTTTGAGATCTTCATGAAAGTTATAGTTCTTGAAATCCTTTTTCAAACTAGCCAAAGATACCTTGATTTAATGTCTATAGCAAAAGTTATACTAGTAACCCTGAAGCACATATATGTAAAGTGGGGACTTGCCAACGTTGTTCTTGAGGTTCTTCAGGTTGAAATGAATAAATTGATAGTCGAAGAGTGGAATTGAATGAAGAAGGAGAGTTATTGAAGGCAAGTATGAGTGATTAATATGTAAAATAGGTATGCGACAGTGGTGTCATTGGAGAAGAAAAGATAAAACAATAATGGTTAAGGCGTTCGCTTTGAGAGATAAATTCACGTATTAGTTTATGCTGCATGCAAGTTGGACTCCGGAGACGGGGTTTGGCATATTAACATACTGCACACATCATATAACAAATTGTTCACATAATGCCAACCAAATAAAATATAACATAATTCAAATGCAAATTTCACACAGAAATGATATGCAAGTGCATATATGTCCCCACACTTGAAAAAAACATTGTACTCAATATGGAAACAGGATTAACAAAAATAAAGAGAAATAATTAAAAACCAAAAGCAAGAGCAAGAATGGCAATTGGGTGGTGATGGTGTAAGAGATGGAACTTAGACATACTTCATGTCATGAACATCCGTCAATTAAACTATCTATAAAATAAACGTAAAGCCTAAAAGAAAACAAAGCATTAAGAAAATAAAATGAAAATAAAAATAACACATATCTTAATTCTTAGGTTACGTCATAATTTAACCTTGTTAGCTTAACATACCCTTCCTATTTAACATCAACCTAGATCTATAATTAGTGGCTTGCTTCAACCTGCTTCTTCCCACAACAATTTAGTAGCCTATGAATAAGCTATATGTTGTAAGATAATAAAAAGGATATAATTGATCAAATTAAAAAATCCTAGTGAGTTTATTAATACCATTTTCCATAAAAAACTATCAATAAAATAAGGAATGAAAAAACTCATTGAATCTTCAATTAACTCCAATAGTTTGTCCTGTGGAAAGGTGAACTGATCTTTTTCTTTCGTAAGCATCTTTGCCCATTGTTCTACTTTCTCTTCGTGAACGAATACTTCCTTCTCTTCTACAACCGTTCTTTCCTCTGTCATTTATTCTTAAACAACCAAAATTTATTCTTTGTTTATTAAGGAATTAAAAAATAACTAAAACCATAATATAAGTTGCATTAAGTACCAAATCCTATAAAAAAAAAGTCATCAAAGTTGAAGAAAAATCATCTTAAAATCCTTATAATAACGTAGTTTAATTAACATTTATCATTTAACCTTCCTTATTACCATTGATAATTGTTTATAGACATCCCTTAAATAAGCTTAAGGGCAACCTCTAGAGTTTTACTATTGAATGTCCTACTAGCTCTTGCATTAATCATCTACTTTGTTGAATATATTAAACCATTACTTACATCCATGTTAGTGGGACCAAATATGGTGTAACGAACCAATTCCATAGTGCATATGCCCAAATATCTAGAGGATATTTGAAAACATACCCTACAAGAATGGCACGTTGGAATAATCACATTAACTTATATAAGGCATCACACATTTCACAAGCATTCAAAATGATTAAATCTTCCCATTACATTCACAAACATAAACTTACATTGTGTCATTACAATTCATAATCTATTTATATACATTACATAACATTTGAGAGTTTACTACTCCATACAAAATGTACAATATGAAATGAGATGCTAACTGAAAACATTCTAACTAGACTCCTCAGATATTAGCAGATCATACCTCTGAGCCATTTTTGTTCCCAAAATGACAACACTAGAATTTTACTAGATTGCTTTAGAAGCTAGAACTCCCTTGTACCTGAAAATCAAAGTTGCAATTTTGACGAGTTTGTGAACTTAGTGAGTAAACCATCATCGATGTGCTCACTCAAATAAACATCATAAGTAGATAACCCATTTCAACAAGTATATCACCTCATTCACTATCAAATCCCACGTCACATTTTATTTTTATCATATTTCAATAAGTATAATATGTTTACAAACATTTCATATCACCATTTCAGAACAATCCAATAATTCATCTCAATCATTCATATGATACATTGAAAGTTATAAATATGCAAATGTACATGTAACTTCATTTCCATTTTACTGTATTGTGACTGAGCGCCTATTTACTGTCCCGTATTCGTTGTGGATATCCGGCTCATTTCATTTACTATCCTGTACTCGTTGTGGATACCAAGCTCATTATTAACTGAGCTTGTGGCTCTTTGTGCACAATTCCTGAGCTTAAAGCTCTTTTTCACGTTGGTCACTCCAATCACAACTCCTTTATCTGATATGCATCAATTAATATAATATGCTATCAATACTTTTCATTCAATGTGTTCATGTCATTTATCACATTCTTCGGACCTGACTTTGGCATTCAATATTTAGTTGAGTACACATTCTATATTACACATACAATTTGAAAACACTTCCATATACAGTTCCATGTATCAAAGTCCTTGGACCAACAATGTCGGGAATCATAGAAATCATATAAGTATCTGTTCAATAACTAAAAGTTAATCAAAAAAAATCTATCATAGTGATAAACATCTAGGTTAACTCATAGCACATTCCAAAAAAGCTATTTCCTTGATGATCCGGCAATGTCTGGATGTTGGCGATCAACTTGTGCGTCTATAGTCATGTAATACATACATAGTTCACAAATCACTAACTTGTTTAATCATATGAATATTTAGTCATGCACATATATAAGTGTCATGTTTAATGCATGCTCAGTTGACTTTTTGGGTATGTATTCTTATACATAGATCTTGACTATTCAATTTGTGCTTATACACCCTAAGACCATTCAAACATTATATTTTGTATGCTACTATTTTGCAATCAGGTTTGTACCTTTATATTAACTTGATTCACTCTAAATTCATCAACCATACTTTAAACTTATCCTTGAAAACTTTCATGATCAAAAAGCCTCCTTTAACACACACACTATTGTTACTTTAAATCTAGAATTTTAGTAAGTCAGATCTCTACATTCATTAAACTTTTTCTAGCAATATATATTCATACATTTACCTAGTTCTCATTCATAATTAGCCCATGTTCTTCAATGCTCATTCATCCATACCTTATACACATTTCTCATGTCCTTAACATCATGTTTGCATTAAAAGAACTAATTTATTCCTTTAACAAATCATAATTTCCATATTTGAACTCAATCACATAAAACAGTCCATTCTTTAGGATATGACATCAATTAACTACATAAAATTATCAAGCTTTTAACTAATTAATCAAGCAACAGTCTAGGCTCATTCCTAGCCTTAATCAAGTCCTAATATACCAATTTAAAGTGAAATTACTCAGCTGGTTCGATATGTACACAAGGATGAAATTAAAATTCTAGAATTTGTTATAAACATCACTAATGTGTGTAACTTTACTCCCTTCAATACTTCACGAATTTTACAAGCTTAAAGACCTCAATAACACCTGAAAATTTCCATATTTCATATCCTTTAAGGTTACTTCATTTTAGGTTAATTTAACTTCCTTATTGGTTACACTAAGGCTTAAAAAATTCTGCTCACTTATGTCATTAACAGTCACTTTTTACAAACACATCTATAGTTTTAATTTTCCATATTCAAGAACACTTCAATAACACACCTATCTTTTCCATGAATCCACCTTCATTTATACTTCAAATCTCAACCTAAATCATCCATTTAATAGTCTATAACCTTCTGTTTTCATGCATCAATAATAAAATAGAAAAATAACCAATTCATCCATCAGATTCCTGCGCAACATCATCATCAATGGGACATGCATTCCATCCCAATTAAGTCATCATAAAATTTCAATTTCAACATGCCACAAAGATCAGAATTCCATTTACTTATTTATTTCAAGTTCCACCTCAATGATTAAGCTAACTTAGCTCTCTATGCATATAAAATCATCCAAGTACAAGATGGAAGTAAAATGATTTCAGCAAAGGCAAAATGATGATAACAGATTATAGCTATCTTTGAGCAGATTTTTGTATGGATCTTGAAGTGACTATGAACAAAATTGAAGTAAAATTTAGAAGCTATGAGGGTGTGTGAGTGTTTCGATGGTGAGAGTAAAGGAAAGAAGAAGAATGAACAAAACAGAAGCTATCCCTACAGTAGCTTTAGTCATTAGGTGCTATGTGTCACTACTATATAATGGCATTTGTCACTTATGTATATAAGTCACTTATCCTCTCTATGAGTTGCCATTTGTCACAAGTAGGCCATTTGTCACTCAATCACTATTGCCATTTATCACTTAATTTCCTATGCGATTTGTCACTTAATTTTCCATTCCAAATTTCACCTCATTTTATAGGCTTAGTCATCCTAAATTTCCATGTGACAACTTATCTTGCCACTTGAAATTTTTTCTAGACTAAATGTATATTTTAATTCATCAAATTTCCAATTGCAACAATTAATTCTAAATTTACTACTTGTAATCCATCAAATCAAAATTCAAGACATGAGTAATACATAATCAATTCATAATCATTTTAAACCTTTCATACCCCAGAATATATCAATTCGTTGCAATCTTCCTAAATTAACATTTATGTGTATATATATATGCTTATGTTATGCATGTGAATGAAATCATATCCCAAGTGTACTAATTCTTTCTAAAATACTACAATTCATGTGACTATCACTCTAATCCCTCAATAATCCATTTCATACCTCACTTTTCATATAGTATTTCATCTTCAAAATATAGGTACACATAGATGTCATTCCTCAACTTTTCCATAAATGCCAAATACTTGGCTAAGAATTTCTTAGCTACATTTTCCCATATCATGATTAAGGTTATAGGTATATGTTCAACCAATGGTAAGGTCAATCCCTCAATAGAGAAGAAAACAACCTCAACCTTATTGCAACTTTAGTAGCTCCACTTATCATAAAAGTTTCATATATCTTTAAAAAGTTAGTGATGCATGCATCAGGATTTTCATCTAGTAATTCATCAAATTAAAAATACTTCTGTAGCATTTAAATCATATTTGGATTGATCTTAAAGTAGTTCACATTAATTTCCAATCTTATAATACTAAATTGTGTCCCTATTGGAGGCAGTTTTGCATAGCTTTACTCCTCCTTTATTGTATCAAGTTGTATATCTTAAGCTTCTTTCTTAGTTCAATCTCTTTATTTCTTACAAGTTATTCTTTCATGCTCTATGTCTTTTTCAAGGAAAATAAAGCATCTACTTCTTATCATACAACAAGTTCGTGCCTAAAATCAAAGTACAAAAATAATAAATTTAAAGACAAATAAAGAATATAAAATCAAGAAATAAAAAACTAGAATAATAACTTTTGAGCTTATAATACAATCTTTACCAATAGGACTGATGAAATGCAATATTAATCTAGGATCATTTTATCAAAAAAAACAAGTTATTCCAAGAAATCAAACACAAAAATACACAAAAGAATATATGAATCACTACCCCAAAAAAAACGTGGGATCAGGGGTGATAGGATTCTAAAGTTGATCATCCCTAGTAAGCTGGATAAGATCCACATTTAATAGAGAATCTAACATAAAAGTTTCTCTAAGAATAAGGATGATAAAAACTCCTCAAATGTTTTTAATTCAACAATAATAATTATCTATCAATTACAAACATCAATAAATTCTTATAGGTATAAAACTTTAAAGGTAGATTTTTATAAGAAAATAAACATTTAAAATAACAAAATTCTAGTTAATTATAACATTAGTCTAGCATTTGTATTAGACAACAATCAACACGGTATTTGTTTTGCATAATGCTCGATTTCGATAGTTGTTACATATCGAAATCTAGCATTAGTTTGTTTATAGAATCTAAGATGCAAAACCCAATAAAAGACTGACATCAATTTACTTCCAAGTTTGATATTAGTTACATTTTATAATTGCAATCTCCAACTTCTTTTTTATACTTGAATAGGCCTTTTGTAAGTTTTTTAAGCCCCTTTCTATACCTCCCTTATATAGAAGTTTATGTAGTTTGGTTCATCAATTTGAGTCATGTCATTTCCCCTCTCCTTAAAATGATAGGTCCTCAAATTAACACCTTCATCTACAAACTAAAATAATACTTAATGCTTGGCTAATTATTTTCCTCTCATTTTTACTTTCCCCCAAATTTTCACACTCAATTTACACTAGCTCATTCTTATAAGTCTAGATTTGATCTTCATATACTTGGTTAGGTGATAATGGAGCAATGATAAACAATTTACAATTCATAAAAAGGAATACATGTTTTTATACCTTCCATATATGACTTTCATGTCAAATTTCCATGATTGCCCTAAAAGAATGTCTTCCACTTTTAATAAGAACTATATGACATAATATCTCTGTTCATTTATTTATGTATTGATGTCGTTCTTAAATCAAATTAATGAAGTCCATGATACAAAACATAACATGAAGGAAATCATGATGAGATCATGATAATTAGATTCCTACCATACGCAATTATATTAGTATCTAAATTATCCCTAGTAATATGATTAATAAGACAGGACACTGTTAATTCGGATAGACTAGCACATGTTATACTCCTTGATTTAATCAAGTAGTCGATCTTATAAACTATAAACATGAGATGCTTAAAGTTAACATGTGAATGCTTACTAAGAGTAATAAATACATCAGATAACTCGCTATAAGATTATCATATGGATGATCTATCAAATGTCAGTGATTAATCTTATCATAGCAGTGGTGCAAATATCCTTAGACTTGACATACTTAAGGATAACTTGGATAATAATCCTGTGCTTTGACACCATTCCTTGTTGCCTCAAGATGAGGTCGCTCATAGGGCAGTGATTGGGTACAACTATTGGTATTTGACGGTAATTGGGTAAAGGATTCACCACTCCTAATAGAAGGAGATGATATCCACGACCTCTTGTTGGGATCATTACTCGAAAGTCTCTAACCAGAGCAATTATGTGTCATAAAGAGAGTCTTCAATGACATATAGAGCAATGAGATCTCCAGGACAAGAACTGTAGTGCCCCACTCTCAAATAGCATATCCTCGAACGTACCGACAGTATTCGAGAACAGACTCTACGAGAGTGGCATGTTATAATAGTCAATCAAAGTCATTGCAAATTTTTGACACATCATATGCATTTTCAGAAAATCAATAATCATTTTTGGCCTATTTTATCCATAAACATCACCAATCACAATTTTTATTACAGTCATTGATCCATCTCATTTGCAAACATTTTTCCAATTAGAAAAGTCATTACATTTCAGAATTCATTTATACAATAAACAAAACTTGCGGAATACAATGTTTAATACTAGAAGACTAAAGACATATGCACGTGCAAACTGATCTCGGCCTTTAACTCTTATCTGATTACAATAGCTATACTCCAATTTGTCTAACTAGGTATCCCCTGAACTTGAATGACAATGTTGCAATTTTGGTGAGTTTTGCGAACTCAATGAGCGAACCATCCTCGATGGGCTCACTCATATCAAATAAAATGGTAGTTCACATATTCAAATTAACAAACAATTCACATATTCAGGTTTTTGCACATCATTTCACATTTCAGTTTCAGAATATTACACATAACTCATTTCAATCATTCATTTAATACACATCAATTTATATATATGCAATGCACATGTGACTCACTTTCTATTGTTACTTTTTTATGATCGAGTGCCTTTTAACTATCCCATATCTATTGTGGATATCAAGCTCATTGATAACTGTCCTGTATCTGTTGAAGATACCAAGCTCATTATAAATAGTGAGTCTGTGGCTCTTTACACATTCTGAGCTTTAAACTCTTTTACCTTTATCTGATCATGAATATCATGTAATGAAATGCATCAATTATCACATTGTTTGCAATCATTCACTTTCATTTTTCTTGTACAATCCCTTTCACATTTCAATTTCATCGAACCTAAGTCTAACATTCAATAATAATATTGAGTACACTTATTTATTTCTCATTCACATTCAATGATGCACTTTTAATACGATTTTAATCATCAAACTCCTCGGACCATCAAGGTCTAAATTATCATATTCATGCAATTAATAGTTCAGTACAGAAATAATCAATTAATATGAGACCATCTAGGTTGACTTACAGTACGCTCCAGATTAGCATTTGCCTTCATGATCCGGAAATGTCTGGACAGTGATATTCAATCTTGTATATATATGTTCAAACAATACACACGCTTTTCACATATTACTAATTTTGATCAGTCATATTAGTATTCAATCATACACATATATATGTGTGTGTTATGTACAATGTATGCTTAATTTGACTATTCCGGGTATTTATCCTTAATTACATCCCTTGTTCATTTAAACATTATCATTTGTGTACGTCTAACTTGTACTTAGGTTCATAGCTCAAATATACTTGATAAACTCATCAATCCATCATTCACCAATATTATTCTAGCATTAAATGATCACATAATATCCATGTTCTCACTCATTCTTACTTAATATTCTTTACTCATCTCCTTCAAATTGCATTACCCTTTCTAAGTTCACTTTCATTCCTTTAGTATCTCTAAATTTCCAGATTTTGTTTCATTTATATCAACCATCCATAATTAAGTTATAACCTTAATTATCACTATAAACATATCACACATTTAATCACTTAATCCATCATCAAAATAGGTTCATTTTAAGCTTCATGTAAGCCTAAATGTATCATAGGAAAGCACCTTACCATTTGTTGTCTCAAACCTCACTTAAAGAAGAAGAACTCATGTTTTTGGCCATTCCCATGATCATAAATGACTTCCCACAATCGTGGGTATGTTAACAGAATATTTCCAACCATTTTTTCAATTACCATGATCATGGAGGTATTCCCATGATCGTGGGAGGTCTTATCTGAAAGTTTCTAGCAATTCTTCTTCCAAAATTTTCTAACTTTTCAACTCCCATATGTTACATTATACCATCTTATGCTTAGTTAATTATTTCTACTTCATTTCCCCTTCATTCAAACCTCATTTCCAACTCAAAAAAATTCTTGAAACACATCATAAATCATTTTTCTTCTTATATACAAAAATAGGACATCAAAGTATTCATACATTCATAAATGTTTCAGCACACATTCAACTTCATGATTAGCTTCACTTTGTCTCTAAACTATGATCTTATTTCTTCTCTTTTTAAGACACTACACTTACCTTTTCTTTAACTTCAAACTCATTCTAGTTTATCTTTATAACAACTACTAAAATCCTCATTATTCTATATCAAAAACAAAACATATTTAAATCATTCCTTCATTCACATTTCAGCACTCATCCTATTCACAAAATTAGATCATATACGTATTTCTTTATTCATCAATTATCAAGTCTCATTCCAACATTATTTTCATTGTTAATCATCTATAAAACAATACATAACCTTTTATTTATCATTATGTGAAAACAGAACATTAGTAAATATTCATGTCTTCATCAACAATCATCACTCTTCAATCACCATTTTTACTATCAGTCTAACACTATAACATTCTATAATCTATTACTTATCATAAACACAAAAATATGACATGAATATGTCCATTTATTCTTCCATGATGTAGTATAAAATCAACTATATTTTTATTATCATTTAATCTCAAACTATCATCACATATGTTTATATTTAAACAACCCATGAAGATACCCATTCTCCTTCCACGTTACATATATTTTCAACATCATTTCTTGTTTTAAACTATCATCAAAAACATTTCTATTAAGTAAGCCATAAAGAAAAATATACTACTTACTTGATTAGCTCATAACTTCTTCAATCACCATGAGATCGTAGCTCCTCCATGCATATACGATCATCATCATTTAAGGAGGAAAAGGTTAGGTTTTCTTTGTAAGAAATGATGAAGACAACAAAGTTCTTAGAGAAACAAGTGAAAGAGTTGGGCAAGATTAGTGTGGAGTGGGTGAGAAGAGAGTATCGTGATATGGAGAAGAAAAACGAAGAAGATGAAGAAAAGAGCATTTGGGAAAAGTGAGAAACAAATGAACAATGGTCTTACAATTGAAAGTAATGAGAGTGAGGTGTGTGGCAAGTAGCATGACACTTGTCACTTGCCACATGTCCTCCTCTTATGGTTTCCAATGGGTCCTCTTTAATAACTAGTCCATTTGTCTCCAATTTCTAATCCAATTATATCCTAATTTTCTATAAAATATGTTATTACATCCTAATGCCACTTATCAATAATTTCTATTATCATTTGACACTTAATTCTACTACCACTTATCAATTGTCTTGCCATTTGGCATTTTTCCTAGTCCAAAATACTCAAAAAGTTCCCAAATTTTCACAAAAATTCTAAATTAATATTAATACTCACCAAATCAACTTTCAAGACATATCATTCATTATTCACATCATAATCACATTAAAATCATTTATGTTGATCCCCCGCCTCTTGTGAGACACCTGGACGATGTCCTGAGTGACATCTGGATGCGCATCACGCAAGAGTATAGTGCCCTCACCAGGACAAATCTTAACCTGAAACTTCATCTTGATCACTTCTTACCATCTCGTCCCACGACTTGTACTTGGTCTTAGTCTTTAACTGATTCTTGATCCTTGATTTTGTGAAGTCTGTGTTTAATTCCAAGTAAGTGACTGTTCAATAATACTAACTTAACTTCTTCTTTATATCGTTTATGGTTAGCCCATCGTCTGTGTTTACTTATGGCCTAAGTTCTATCCTCTAGGTTTTATCGTCTATCGTTGACTTTCATCATCTGGGTTGATCCCTCTCCTATCGTCTGTCTTTCTACCGTCTGCCTCTTTGTAGCATCTATCTTATGACGTGTCTTCATAGACGATTCCTTGCATCTGTGTTATGACATGTCATCTATGTTCCTTTGCGTCTGTGTGTGATGTCAACACAGACGATCCCTTGCGTCTATGTTTCGTGTGTTTGTCTTCCTTTGCGTCTGTGTGTGATGTCAGCACAGACGATACCCTTCCTCTATATCTTCCTTTGAATCTGTCTTACTGAATGTAGACTTAACTCCTTCCAGACACCCTCATTCATCCAAATCCAAGGTCATAAATACACAAACCTAAACCTCAACTGCTTCTCAAGCCTTAAATTCATTGGATCAACTCATGCAACGTGAAAACTTAACAGTTATCATAATCATACACAGAACATACATATATTTCATTCATTATTGAACAAATATTTGTTTTACAAAGCTTTAATAACCTTACAACCCACAATACATCAATACACTTGAATCAGTAAAGCTTGAAAGGTTGCTAAAGCCTTAAGTTCTCTAAAATTCGACTTAAGAGTACAAAGAATATGTGCAGACTAGAGTGCTACCTTGACTCTTGACTATTCACTCTCTTATTCTTCACTTGAATGGGATAGAATTGGGAGGAGGTGAGCTTAAAGCTTGTGGGTAGCAAGTTATCATCAAGAAATAAGCAGGAATTTTTTCAAAACTCATTGAAATATGCAATTTAGAAGACTACTTGGAAAATCAGAACTTTTTTATTTCTCAAAAACCTTATTCAGACAACCAAATCATGTTCAGCTTTAAGTCATGTATGCATCAAAGTTAATAACTCATAATCACATCAAAATGGTCTGGAATGGTCCATAAATAGAATGAACTAACACAGTCCATATCATGATCCTGTGAAGTCGTAAACAGAACGAACTAGCACAATCCCTCTTAGTGGTTTTGTGTAGTCGTAAACATGAGGGAGTCCATGAAGGAGCTCCATGCCACTAGCGGGCAAGTGGGAGAAGCCTTTAGTCTAAGTGCACTTGACATCAGAATGGATCAAACTAAACCCACATAACATGAATTTCATGATCTTGAATACTTGTTGCCCAAAATGGCAATTCTTGGAAACTTGCTTTTCATATCCGAAGACATGTTTTTGTAAACTCGTAACTTTTCAAAATAAACATTTCTAAATCATGCAGTAACACATAACACCTTTACAAATCAAACAAGAACAAACAAATGCATATTTTTGAAGTAAATGAAATCTTTCATTTTTCATGTAAAAGAAAACACTTTAATAGCCTATTGCTTAATCATAAAACTGTAACCTACCTTGAAATCCTTGCTTGC
>JANZXR010000005.1:30078776-30097278 GCA_027575705.1 Erythroxylum echinodendron
TTTCGGTTATAGATTATGTTGTGTTATGGTCTTTTCCGCAGCGTATTGTGAATACTTGGACCATACGCGATCCAACATAAACAACATCACAACTCGAGGCCCAACTACCACTCCTTTTTGTAGCATTTTGGAAACCTCAAATGCAAAAACAACATAACAAGGAGAAATAAAAGATTAGAGAATCAAATCAATAAACAATTAAATAGTTAATGATAAAGACACCCAAAATTAGACATCTAAAACATCTCACAAACTTCAAATCCAAAGAAAAAAAAAATAACTATAATGTGAAAACTAAACTAAGATCAATCACTTGAGAGGACACAAACTTTAGTAAAAAAATGAAAAATTAATTGTGGGATATGGAAAGAGAAAGATCAAAGCTTTATATAAGAAACCCAAAATCCACCAAATAGGCATTATAACTTGGGCAAATAAAGGGGAAAAAAAGATCATAATACACTAGGGCCCCATTTAGTTGGCGGGAAAGTAAAGAGAGTTTAAAATTTGCTTTATCAGAAAATAAATCTATGGAAAGTAAAAATATTTGTATGTTTAGATACTTATAAGAATTCTAATAGAAAAGTTAGGTGGATTCTTATTATAGTATTTAGTATGCAATAGTCTTTCATGGAATGTAATTTAATTTTGGCATGTGTTTCCAATTATATCCCTACAGATCGAATAAAAATTGAAATCGTTAAGTAACGTTAATTTGTAATACAAGTTATATTATTAAATGTTATTTTTTCATTTATGATATTCCAATCATATAATACTGTTATATCATAAATACAGTATTAAAAATAGTAAAAAAAACCTCAATCGAATATAAAGATAAATCTTAAAATTTAAATAAAATATTAACATTTTTTCTTGCAATGCTGAGGAAGATGAAATTACTGCAACTGATCGGAAGATGCAAAACTTATGCTCTGATATGTCTACTTTGAGAGTTGATAATAGTATAAGAAATGAAATATCTGGATCAAGTAGATCTAGTAGTTCATTGTCTGAATACATTATGGTGAAATCGCCTGAGACTCCAGGGTTACAACATTCATTTCCTGAACAATATAAAGAACTTTTACCAGCACCAGCTGCTGATGGTCCTGTCACATCTGTTGATGGAACAAGTGATATAAGGGAACAATTTAATTGGAGAACAGATACGTGTTCCCAAGCTGGTGATAAATCTATTTCTAAAGTAGAGGATATAATATCATTTGATAATCAGAGACTAAAGGATCTAGAAGTTATGACTCGTTTTATGCTGAATTCAGCTAATTCGTTACATCTTTCAAGTTATTCTAGGAAAGCATAAAACACCACTCTAGTTGGAAAGCACAAAACACCAATCAATCTAGATTCTCTTTTGCTAGACAGGAGGATTCTAGAAATCAAGCATTTGATGTAGATGCATCTTTTAGTGCCTTCTGACGGTTGCCAAAGAACCACACATTCAACCAAGATTTGATTGAAAGTAGAAACTTGTATATGGATAAGCTTGGGATGGTTAATGGTCTTTCTTCAAGAAATTTTGAGGAGTCTGAATCTTTTACCAATGATGCCTCTCTTTTCCCTTATAGGCCTTCTGGTGAGTTATTAAATATTCTTACCTTAAGCTTGGAATTTAAGCACCATTTATGATCTTACGTGTGCACAATTTCCAAGTAGATATTTATTATATTCCTCATATTCTTTTTGCTATTTCAATGCATTTTGAGCTGTTGTTAAATATTTGATGAACAATAAAGTTGATTGCCATAAGTCATGTGCATTTGGCAACTTATCTATCTTTTTATTTTTGAGTCAGCACCTAGTTCCAGAGCTCCAATTTTTGCACCACCTGGATTCTTTGTGCCAAATAGAGCTCCTCCTCCGGGCTTTTCTTCTCATGAGAGGGTAGACCAGACTTTTGACGGTATATCTGGTTAGTGTCATATTTGTCATTGATATCATTGAAACCTGATTCTTGCTTTGTGATCACTCTTATTTAATGCTCTCTTTGTAGGGAATCATCTGCTCGACTCTTCTTCATTGCTAAGAAATTCATATCAGGCTCCTCCAACTAGAAATATTAGTGGCAGTATAGATATAGAGCTTATGGATCTTGCAATTTTGGCTGAGGCTTCGTGTCGGGCTTAACAATCCAGGCCTAAATACGAGATTAAATTTCCCCTAAACTATGAATACCTTTGAAAATGAGGCAAGACTTCTGATGCAAAGATCTCTCTCTCAGCACCAGAACTTAAGATACAATTACAATGGGGATAACTTTTCTTCTCTTGGTGATTCTTATGGAATTCCTTCAAGGCTTGTTCATCAATCGCAATTGAGCAATCTATCATCTCCTTTTACACAGCTGTCCCTGCCACAGTCTAAGAATTGGATCACATTAAATGGACACTGGGATAGCTGGAATGAGTTTTAGGGTGGAAATAATGTTGCAATGGCAGAATTGCCCAGGAATGAGACACTTGGAACTTTTGAGCAAAACTATCCAAAATCTTGCTAATGGGAGAACAATAAGAATAGTTGAAGAAGAGGTAGGGTTTTATAAAAGAGTTATCATAGAGTTAAGAGAGAAGGAATGGTTGAATTGGTTAGTGTATTTTTAGATTAAATTCTTGAGGAAAGTAATCTAAATACCAAGAGGGTGATGAGATTTAGAATCCAAGTGCTACTACTTTCCCTAGATCGGAAAAGTTTTTACTTTCCTAACTACTAAAAAAAAACGAACCAAATGTAATAATATAAAATTTAAGAAAAGATTACTTTCTCAAGGAAAAATCTATACCAACTAAATAAGGTCTAATAGATTAGTACAATTAGTGATAAAGGAAAAAAAAAGGAGAAATTTAATCAAATCTTCAATTTTACAAAAAGAATTGTAGTATGTAGGTGGACTAAACATAACAAGTGAAGACAAGAACGCAGCAAGACAATCAAACATCTGGGGACAATAAGAAAATAAGGCAATGACACGACAACGTTATAGGTGGCAAGCAGAGAGAGAGAGAGAGAGAGAGGTAGTGAGCAAGTTAGGACGTATATAAGGATACTCGGAGAATCGAAGTTCATATCATTATGTATATGGAATAGGTTTGAGCTTCAAGTTTGATGTTTACAAAAAAACATAAACTCGATTTAAAACTTGATCGACTCAGACTAAACTCATTAATTTCATATTTAATTGAACTCAAATCTTTTTGTCATTTTTAATAAAAATAAAAAATTACTCAATAAAAGTGATACGTACAAGTTTAAAATTTAGTCACTAAAATAGCATCTCTATAATATGATATTAATTTTTATGTATTGTTGATATGATATGATATTTATTTACTTTGGATTTAAAGTTTTATATAAAAAATTTTCTTAAAATATTTTGGTAAGAGTGTTTATTCATCTAAAATACATTATTACTTTTTAGAATAATATCTACTAATTTTAACATCAAAACCATATAATTGCTATATAAATAATTATTACATTCTAATGTTACTTGTTAGCTTATGGCAGATACCATGTAATTTATCCATCTTTTTTTTTAAATGTGATTTACCTACGATTAAAGATGCCAAAGAATGGGTGGGGTGTGGTGTGGTCGAACGGGTGCATGAAGAATTTAATTTAGTACGGGACCAGTCCAGAGTCCAAACTCCAAAACCCCCTGGCGCTCAACAATCGACAAAACTTTGTTTGAATTTGGGAGTTGCCGAGACAGTGAAAGCAAAAGACAAAAGATGGGAGAAGAAGAAATAGAGAAGCTGAGGGGTGTGGTGCGTGACTGCGTCAGCAAACACCTCTACTCGTCCGCCATTTTCTTCGCCGACAAGGTCGCTGCCCTCACCAAGGACCCCGCCGACATCTACATGCAAGCTCAGGCCCTATTTCTCGGCCGTCACTACCGTCGCGCGTTCCACCTCCTCAATGCCTCTAAGATAGTTCTCCGTGACCTCCGTTTTCGCTACCTTGCTGCCAAGTGCCTCGTACTCTTCTTCTTTAAACAAATGGTTCCATAAATTCCCTTGCTTTTACAAAAAACACAAACGGGTTTTATTGTTTTCGGAATTTTTTATGATCAGGAAGAACTGAAAGAGTGGGATGAATGCCTCTCAATGCTTGGTGAGTCCAAAGTGGATGAACATGGGAATGTGTATGATACGAAAGATCACAACGACATGTACTTGGATAAAGACGGTGAAGATCGTGAGATCAATGTGAGCTTTTATTTTTGTCATTTGGATATCCTCTCCTAATATTGATTTTATATACAATATTTTTCTGTTGTTCGTTTGTTATACTTGATATTCCATCGTTCTGCAACACAATACAACCTGGAGATGACTTACTAATAGTCTATAAATTCGTTTAGCTAACAAAAAGTTCTTGAAATCTGCTTTACCTTGCTGGCTAATTTTCGTCATTTGATCACATTATTTCAATCAATTCTGTTCGATGTATTAATTGAGGCTTTGGAGATCATTTATTTATTTCTACTGTTATCTGGATGGTTAAAAGTTGCCTTCTATTCGCTGCAGATTTCTTCAGCAATATGCTTTCTAAGAGGCAGGGCTTATGAGGCTTTAGAAAATCGTACTCAAGCTCGACAGTGGTTAGTCTTTCTTAGCTTTTCTATGCATAAAAATTATATATGTTTTGTCATTTAGAAAGCTTTATGCTTGTTTTCCTAGGGAAATTGGAGTCCATATAGTCATTTCTATCTGCATATATATGTGTGTATGATTTGATATGTAATGGTAAAAGTATCTAGATGATAAATGATGAATGTTGTTTTGGAATGAGTATTAATAAGCATAATTATTTGATGTGGACAAACTATATTATCCATACTGAAAGAATGCGAGATTTGAGAGGATTTTAGTAGTTAAAAGGGAGTTCTAATTCATTTGTAAATTCTCCACACACTCTTATTTATGAACAAGTCTAATGTTGCATATTGTCTAGAAATTTATAAATATCATTTAGATTCCACAAGTTAATAAAGATGATAATTCAATTCAATAACCATAGATTTAAATTTTTTTGCGGAGAACTTGAACTGGGTTTATTAAAGAATTAATTTGAAATAAGCTATTAAGTGGGAGATGGGTGCTATAGTTAGATCAATGTTTATTCTTACAAGGACCTTCACGGTTTTATGAGAAAACAACAATAGTGAGTTGAAAGTTTTGGATGTTTAAAAAATTGGTAGTTGTATCAAGGCTATGCTATTTGTCCCATCAAATCAAGTTAGTCTAGTTTTGGCAAATTTCTCATTGATTGGATTGTTGTTATTAACAGTCTTACATCACAGAACAAAAAATGAATAAAGAATTTTGATGCAAAATAAAAAATGTTAATTTAATTCTTCTTCATAGAAAAGGAAATTATTTCCATTTTACTTGGGTCTAGTGGTTTAGGTTTTTAGCTAGGAATAATAAGAATCCTTATTGAATAAGGTTATGTTTTTGTTTTAGAAGCTTAGTGGGCTTTCTTATACCATTAGGATTAGGGTTTCAAGAAACTTTTCTATATATATGTTATGGTTTCAACGTTCAAGAAAGAAGATAAGACTTATTTCTCAAATGTGAAACTTTTCTCTCCAGCAGTAATTCTTAGATACTCAAGAGTTGTATAAGTGATTTCTAGAAATCTATTGACGTGATTTTGTTATGAATAAAAAGAGTTAGAATAGTATTGGGTTGAGTGTTGTTATATGGGACTGAATACAAGTTATATTCGAATTCAATTTGAGTATGTTTAGTTATAGTTACATTGTCCCTTTGTATGTGTCAATGTAGTCAAACGTAGAGTTAGATGAATATAAATTGAAACTTCCTCTCATTTCTTTATGTCTTTATGTGTTCTTTCTCTCTTTTTCTACTTTTTGTATTCTTCTCTCTTTTGTTACTTCCTTCTTTTATAAAAATTCTTATAATAATTGGTATTAGAGCTTCGATTCTACTACTTGTATCCATCTATCATACTCATACTAAACGTTCTATCGAGTTTTGTTTATGGAAAATTTTTCTCACTTAAGTTATTTTGTGTGTTCAACAAAATGCTTAAACTATGTTATATACAATAAGTGCTATCCAACATATTTTATGTTTGATATTGCATTCCTGACTAGTAATTTGATAAAATTTTTGGAGAATGGTACTTATTTGAGAATTGGAAACTTCTTGTGAAGTCAACACATGTTAAAATATGAGGTCTAGTGAAAAGCTATGTTCTTTGAGCATCTTCAATAACTTGATTTGTCTAGTCTGGGATTAAGGAAGGCTTGGAGGGGCTTTAGAAATTTGGGAACCTTATGGAGAAGATTGTTGAGAATGATGGAATAACCACCCAATCTAATAAGGGTAGTTTAATTCAAGTTATTGTTTCACTTCTGAGCAAATTTGATGAAAACATGGAAATCAAAAGTATAGAAATGTCAGGAAATAACTTGTTAGAAGTGCATAAGGTACCCAAGATCATATCTCGACTTTCGTCATTGCAATGGTGGGAAGACCTTTGGTAGATGGTAGAAGTGAGGCATCTACTTGTGAAGATTTTATTAAGAAAAGAAGATCTGTATATGACTCAAATTTCATTAAGTTAGAAATTCATATAATTAAAGAGAGAAAGAAGAGTGATGCTAGCGAGGGTTTTACAAAAATGTTCGAAATCAAAATGAAAGATACCAATTCAAATGTAAAAATGCTACTTCTTTTGGTGTTATCTATAAAATGTGCAAAGGAATTTTGGAATTAAGAAGACATTGTACTATCTCAAATAGTTCATATATTGTGAAAGTTATTCGATTGTTGGAAGAAAAAACAAAAGAATCTAGGCCAACTTCCTATAGTTAATCCTTTGAAATTGGATGCTTTGACTTTATGAAAGAGTAGGTTGATAATATTAAGATCAAAGGACGTTGGTGAAGGAATTGACTTTACCAATTATGGAAACTCAATTGTCATTTGTGATGTAAAGGGAGAAGTGAATGAGAGCATGCTTGTATTGGTCAGTCCTATTGATCTACCCATAGTAGACAATACTAGTGTCATGATTGAAGGTATAAATGGCCATAACGAAGGAAGACTACCCCAACTTGTTGTTGTAGACTCACTTGAAGCAAGCAATGATGTCAAGGATGTTGTAACTGAGGTTAATTCTTTCATTTCCATTTCTGGCCTCTCGATTGAAGGAACAAATGTCTTTGTATTAGATGTGGATAACTATGTATAAGCATGAAGTTAAAGGATAGATAAATAAGCACGTGCTTGAAGAATTTCCTAGTGAAGGGGAAAGTGAGTTACCCTAGGTCACTTTAAAAATTACCGAAAACAAACAAGAAGAATTAGGAAGCCTTGTTGCTATCATAGTTGAGATGGAGAGCAATATTATTTAGCCACTTTACGAAGATATTGATTTATCTATCATGCGTTTAGAGAAATATATGGTGGAGGGCTTATTTGATGTTAAATCTTATGGGTGACCAATTTATCTTGAAATTAGGCATGCAACACTAATTGGAGATGGTCGAAGTGATTATGAAAAGACTACAAATGAGAAATGTGTTGTAGCTAGAAATAGTGACAACCAAAGTACATAAAACATAATAACTGCTAAAGTTAATGCATTAACCTACTTACTTCGTGTTAACAAGTAGTAGTTGTCAGAAAAGAGTGTTTGTGTTAGGCTGATAGTCTATATATAATAAAGAGTTACAATTATAATAGGAAAGAGTATTTGTGAGTAAATCATGGGATAACTACTACTTCCCAGATTTACTCTATCATGTCATCACATCCTTAACACTATCATATCCTTAACACCCCCTACCTTAAGCTGGAGCATAAATATTAATCATACCCAGCTTGTTACATATATAATCAACCCGATTCCCCACTGATGATTTGGTACAGGTATCTGCTAATTGTTCTCCAGTTCTCACATGACTTAACGAAATCAAATTTTGTTGAACTTTTTCTCTGATAAAATGGAAATCAACTTCGATGTGCTTAGTTCGCTCGTGAAAAACAGGATTCTTAGCAAGAGCGGCCTGATTATCACACCATTGCTCCATCGGACTTGTGTAAACGATGCCTATCTCATCAAGTAATTATCATAGCCACATCAACTCACAAGTGGCTTGTGACATAGCCCTGTATTCCGATTTAGCACTTGATTTAGCTACCACCGTTTGTTTCTTACTCTTCAGAGAGATGAAATTTCCTCCCATAAACACACAATAACCTAAAGTGGATCGTCTGTCACTTGGAGACCCTGCCCAGTTTGCATCTGAAAATGCTTCTATCTTTCTATGATCATGATTTGAATAGAGTTTACCTTTTCCAAGAGCTTGTTTTAAGTATCTCAAGGTATTCATTACCGCATCCCAATGAGATGTGCGTGGTGTACTCATGAATTGACTTACTAAACTCACACAATAGGCTATATCTGGTCGGGTCATAGTGAGATGATATTGCTCAGTGTGCTCAATTAATTTTCCATCTCTTGCACTAAGTTTCAAGTTTGGTGCCATAGGAAATTCCAGAGGTTTTGCACCAATCATTATAGTCTCTGTTGACAAATCAAGAACGTGTTTCCTTTGGCAAATACATATTCCCTTTTTACTTCTTGATATTTCAATGAATAAGAAATATTTGAGTTGCTGTAAATCTTTTGTTTGAAATTGACTTTGTAGGAAGTCTTTAGGCATTTTAATGCCTCTCTCTTCACTACCTGTGATAATTATATCACCCACATAAACCAACATTAATATCAGTCCTACATTCATCTTTTGCCAAAATAAAGAATGATCATAATGTCTTCGCTTTAAGCGAAAGTTGATAACAACTTCACTTAATCTCCCAAACTATGCCCGTGGTGATTGCTTTAAACCATACAAATACTTTTTCAGTTTGCACACTTTTTTGCTCCATAAAAACCTCCTCTTGCAACTCACCATGTAGAAAAGCCTTCTTGACATCAAGTTGGACTAAAGGACAATAGGAAGATGCAGCTAAGGAAATAAGTAGACGAACAAAAGACATTTTGGCAACTGGAGAGAAGGTTTCCATATAATCAATACCACACGTCTAAGCATAGCCTTTAGCCACTAACCGAGCCTTCAAGTGAGCAAGAGAACCATCTGGATTCGTCTTGATTGTATACATCCAATTCCACCCAACAACCTGCTTCCCAGGAGGTAATTCAACCAAGTCCCACGTTTGGTCAGCATCCAAAGCATCCATTTCTTCCTGCATTGCTCGTCTCCACCCCTCATGAGAGAAAGCTTCCCTTATAGACTTAGGAACCATAACTAAGTCTAAGGAAGACACAAAGGCACTAGAAACAGGTGAAAGAGACTCATAAAAAACAATGAAGATATGGGATACTGATAGGAATGTTTACCTTTGCGAAGAGCAATGGGTAGGTCAAGACTTGGATCTCGGGAGGACACAATTGGTGGAGGCAGAGAGTTCGTACAAGTTTCATCAACCTGCGAATCTAAAGTAATGGGAGGACCTGCAAAAGAACGCTAAGAATAAACTTGGTTGATAGGGGGAAAGGGGGTGGAATGTCCAAAGGAGGGGAAACAAACTCAACCCTGTGAACTCAATAAATAGAAAATCATCCTCAGGGGAATAGGGAGATTGCACATTTGCAAAATATGGAGTATTTTCAAAGAAAGTAACATCAGAAGACACTAAATAACGATGCAATTCAGGAGAATAACAACGATAGCCTTTCTGGAGTCGAGAGTACCTAAGGAAGATCCATTTTAATGCTTTAGGATAAAGTTTGGAGACAGATGGACATGTGTCATTTACAAAACAAGTACGACCAAAGACATGAAGAGCCAAAGAAAAGAAGGGTTGTGAAGGAAATAGAATAGAAAACAGAGCTTTACCATTAAGAACTGCTGAGGGCATGCGATTAATACGATAACAAGCAGTGGAGACAACATCAGCCCAAGACTCTTTGGGACCTTCATTTTGAATAACAGTGCTCGAGCAACTTTCATAAGGTGTCGATTCTTTCGCTCAGCAACTCCATTTTGTTGTGGGGTAACAAGACAAGAAGATTGATGAAGGGTACCTTATTGTGACAAAAAAGAAGTAAAGTGGGTAGAGAAGTATTCCTTGGCATTGTCACTTCGTAATATTTTAATTGTGGAATCATGTTGGGTACGAATCGCAGCACAAAAGGTAATGAACACATCAAATATTTCATAACGACTTTTTATTAAATAGAGCCAAGTATTCTTGGAGAAATCATCTACAAAAGAAATAAAATAACGAAATCCCAATTTTGCCACAATAGGACTCGGACCCCAAACATTTGTGTGCACAATTTGAAATGGAGACGCAGCTCTCTTACTGACTCTATGAAAGTGAGGAAAACATTGATGTTTGGCAAACTGACAAGACTCACACTCAATGGAAGAAACTTGAACATCAGAACATAGACTCTTTAAAGCCTTCAATGAAGGATGACCAAGATGACAATGTAGGATATCTGGACAGACGATACTAAAACAAGCAGTGGGAGCCTTCAATGAAGGATGACCAAGACGACAATGTAGGATATCTGAATAGACGATACTAGAACAAGCAGTGGGACTAAGATCGTGAACTAAAGGAGACTCCAAGATATATAGGCCGTTGGACTCTCGACCTCTACCAATAATCAGTCTCATCCCAGGATCCTGAAGAAAAACATTGGGTAAAATTGTACACAACAATTGAGGGACTTGGTAATTCTACTAACAACTAATAAATTCTCATCCCAGGATCCTGAAGAAAAACATTGTCTGGGTAAAATTGTACACAATAATTGAGGGACTTGGTAATTCTACTAACAACTAATAAATTAAAGGGGAGGTCAAAAAGGTAATGAACTTGAGATAGAGGGGTTTTTGAAGAGATAGTAGCAGTGCCTTTGCCAAGTACAGAAGCAATAGAACCATTGGCTAGAGTAACTGGGGGTAAGTTGTTCAATGGGCTAAAATTGGATAGAATACCTGTGTCTCTAGTCATGTGTTCAGTGGCCCCGGAGTTTATTACCCAATCATGAGGCATGGAGGATAGACATACAGTGGGAGTACAAGTACGTACTAATGTGGCAGTGACATTAGATGAGGAAGAGTTCTCTCTTATAGCTTGAAACTAAGTGAAAGCAGCTAATTCATCTGCAGTCAGAGTGATGGTCTGAGTTTGCATCTCCTCCTTCTTAGGGACCAAGTCACTATCATGTGTTACTATACAAGCCTGTTGAGTTCTCTCCTTATGTTGTAATTGAGGACAATTGGCTATGTTGTGGCCAATTTCCTTACAGTAAAAACACGATCGGGTTTCTCGTGTTCCTCTTCCCCCTTCTCTTCCGCCACGACCCCACGTCTTCCTCCTCTAGCTCCTCCGCTACATCCTCTATCAGAGCCAATACTTGCAAAAGCAACATTTTCTGACATGGATTCTCTAGGAAACTCAAACTTAGTCCTAAGAACCTGATGATATGCCTCAGTTAGAGTTAATTGGTCCACTCCAGTGAGAATCTGGGATCGAACATTGCTATATTCTTCTCCAAGACTCATCAAAAAGGCCATAGTCCCAAATTGATCACGTTGTCTCCGCATTTCTTCCACATTGGTTGTGATAGGCATCACCTGAATTAATTCTTCAATTAATTTTCTAAAAAAGGAATAATGGTCTCCTATGGGAGTGTCTTTCTTTTTTGTCTTCATAATATCATGTATTACCCTACATGTGCGAGACAAGTAAGCTTTGCCATGATATAGAGATTCCAAATGATCCCAAATCTCCTTAACTATGTTACAATGATTCACCATTTGTAGATATAGAGATTCCAAATGATCCCAAATCTCCTTGACTATGTTACAATGATTCACCATTTGTAGGACCTTAGGAACCAATGTTTGTCTTAATAGGCCAAATAACCTTTTGTCATCTTTGATCCACTGTGATTTAGTGTCTTCATCCTGTGCAAAACGTCAATCATGAGATGATCTCCCTTCATCACACCTCACATAAATGCCTCTATAGATTTACGCCACTTAAGATAATTGTTGGCACCTTCTAGTTTCCAATCAAAGATTTTGGTTGGAGCAGGGATTAATTCGGCCACTGCCTTACTCGGAAGGAGCTCCATCATAGCCCTTTTAATCTCATCGTTACTTTCTCATCGTTACTTCTGGTATTCTCCGGATCACTAGTTGTCATATTTGGTGGAATGTCAACTCAACTCTCCAGTGTCTCCCCGTTGACCACCTCTGGCTATTCACTCACTAGCGTCGTCTTCCTCAAGCTGCGGGACCACTTCTGGCCATTCTCTCATTGACGTCGACTCCCGTAGGTTGTGCGACCACCTCTACCCGTTCACTCGTCGACGTCAGCCCCCCCAGACTGTGCCTTTTAGATGCCAATAGCAGCATCGCTGCTGCCGTTGCATTGTGGGGCGACGTCACCAGTCACACCCTAGCATGCTCTTAGCTCACATTGGTTGAAAGACCTAACCAGTCCTTACTCATAGGTATGGATCCTATCTGAGTTGATCTGAAAAGAAAGTTTTGGGTTTTGGGTGAATTTGTGAGTTAGGGTTTCAAGATAGAAGGAATTTTGAGAACCAGGGAAGTTGGGATTTTTTAGAATCAGGCTCTAATACTATGTTAACAAGTAGTAGTTGTGAGAAAAGTCATAACTCCTCTGTCTTAGGCTCATAGTCTATATATAATAAAGAGTTACAATTATAATAGGAAAGAGTATCTGTGACTAAATCATGGGATAACTACTATATCCCATGATTTACTCTATCAGGTTATCACGTCCTTAACACTATCATATCCTTCACTTTGAATTAAGGATGCTACTTGAAATGAAGAAAATAAAATTGTGGGAGTTCTATAAATGCATGTTAGCAGTAGGGAGGGATTGCAAAAAGCCTAGGACATCTATTTATAACATCCAAGTTTATCTTTCCATTATTAGGTCTGTTGACTTCTTGAGTACATTTAGCATTGCAACATTAAGGCAAATTTTCTTGCACTTAAAGTTGATTCCTTCATATACATTGGGCCCAAGTTCTCAAGCTAACAAATTTGTTGAATTTTGTAAGAGAAAAGGTTGGTTGTTTCCTTTTTATTCCTTGAAGAGGCCTCCAAAAATGAAACATATAATGGCAGCTATGAGTTTATGATTTTGAAGGCACCATTCATTTTGACATTAAAGGTGATAGGCACTTTGAAATCTCCATAACATCAAGCATCGTGCACAAGGTTTTTTGAAGTAGGGGATATAGAAAAAAAGAGTTAAAATATTCTTGTGTAGAGAGTTGTTATATAGAACAAAAAACAAGTTGCATTTGAAACTTTGAGTATTTTAGTTAAAGTCATAGAGTCCCTTTATATGTGTCAATGTAATCAAATGATGAGTCGGACGAATATGAATTGAAACTCCATTTCATTTTCTCTCCCTTTCTTTGTGTTCTTCCTCTCTTCTAATTCTACTTTGTCGATTCGCCTCTTCTTTGTTACTTATTCAATAAAAATTCTTCTAATAGATTCCAATAGTTTGTTTGTTTCAACTCCTTTGTGCAATTCCTAATTCTTGATATTGTCCCTATGATTGATTCCTAAATTTATACTTTGTTTCAATTCTTATTTTCTAATTTCCAACATATATTCAAAATTCTAGCTGCCCTTATTTCAATTCGTAATATTCTTCTTCTTGTCCTACATCAACTTCGTAATTGCAATGTAGCTTTTTTAACAGTCTTGTTTGTGCATCATATGTTCTTTCTTTTACCTACCAAATAACATATGTATACAATTTTTGTATGGCTTAACCTACACTTCTAGTTGCCCCTTTTCTATTTTCTACTTTTCACAATACAAGGCCTTTGAATAATTTGGTAGAAAATTGGTATCAATTCGTATTTTCTAATTTCCAACATATGTTCAAAATTTTAGCTGCCCCTATTTCAATTTGTAATATTCTTCTACTTGTCCTACATCAACTTCATAATTGCAATTTAGCTTTTTTAACAGCCTAGTTTGTATGTCATATGTTCTTTCGTTTACCTACCAAATAATGTATGTATACAACTTTTGTGTGGCTTAACCTACACTTCTAGTTGCCCCTTTTCAATTTTCTGCTTCTCAAAATGCAAGGCCTTTGAATAATTTGGTGGAAGATTAGTAAAATTGATACCGCCTTGGTTTTTGTTGTGAATTGTGATGTTTAGGTACAAAGCTGCTATCAAGGCTGATCCTTTATGTTATGAGGTATGCTATTCATCTTATCATTGCTCTAGTTTCGCCTCCTCCTAGCATTCTCACACCACTTACCTCAAGACAGATGCATGAGAGAGGAAAGTAAGAAAAAGAAAAAATAATAAACTTTCCCCAATGGCATTACAGTTGCAAAAGTTCTGGGGTCTAGCCAAACTTGGGCTATTATCATTAGGAGCTAACATGATTGTTTTCTTCATTGGTAGTCATTCAATCTTAGTTAAATTGGTTAAATTCTATTCCCCTTTGCTTTCTCTACATGATTGTGTTCCTTTCTTGGGCTCATGATACTTTTGTTGAAATTAAGATTTATTGTCATCTTTTTGTTTCTCAGGCATTTGAATGTCTT
Source organism: Erythroxylum echinodendron (assembly GCA_027575705.1). Lineage (NCBI taxonomy): Eukaryota > Viridiplantae > Streptophyta > Magnoliopsida > Malpighiales > Erythroxylaceae > Erythroxylum > Erythroxylum echinodendron. The sequence continues at coordinate 30,093,437 of JANZXR010000005.1, forward strand.
GTTGAAAATCAAATGCTTACATGTGAGGAAGGTAAGAAAGTCTCCAAAAGTCAAATTGGGTTCTTAAACATCAATGGGCTATGTTTTGGTTGTAAATCTATTTTTAGGATGTGTAGATGTTACTTTGAAATTGCATCCATGAATCTTTGTTATTGCGGTGATGTATTACTACAAGATTTGTACTGAATTGTAGAAACAAGTTTGATTTCAATGTTACAATTTGGTCCCGGTGAAGCTTGGCTCTCTTCGTTCTACTCATGCTTGATAAAGAAGGTAACCATAGCTTGAATGCTTTTACTATTGTAGGTAAGGAACTTCTTGACAGTTGTGCTTTCAAAAATTAAATTTTCCAGTGGTGTTTTTATGGCTTTTTTCCCCAGTATGACAAAGAAAGTGTAGTAGAAGCCAAATTCAGAGAAGTGGAGAAGGAGACTTGCAGTACGAGACCTGCTACCCAATCCTTAGCACACACATTAAAGAACAACACTGATCTTTTGACTTGCAAGGCTGAGTACTACCATCAATGTGGTGAATATCAAAAATGTTTTGAACTAACATATACGTAAGTTTTTACCTTGTATTATACAACACAACTATATTTTTCCTTATGGGCTTAGTTGTTTTGTGTTTTTGTTTTACAGGCTGCTTGAGAAAGACCCTTTTCATTTAAAATGCACCCTCATACATTTGGCCTCTGCTATGGAGCTTGGTAGTTCAAATGAGTTGTATATCATGGCATGCAATTTAGTGAAGGATTATCCCCAAAAGTGAGTGTACTTGAAATATTTTCATTTGCTTTTCTAATACTCATAGACATGTCTATATAAGTATATAGATATATTTAATGTTGGTCAAAATATGATACTCTACGGTGTCTCTTTTCTCTTTTTTGTTTTTCATTATTGTTCCTTGCTCTTTGGATGTGCTATTATGGAACTAGCTGGTTGTCAACCAAAATGATTGACGGAATATGCTGATTGTTTCAATAATCTTTGAAGATATAGATACTATTTATCAAGAACAACTGTAGAGAATTGGAAATGGTTTATGAAGAATGAAAATGATGAGGAGATAGTATGAGGTAAATAAGAAATCTTTGAAGCTATGGGCCTTAGGTGCTAAGAAAAGTTAATTGGGATGATGAAACAATGGGATTGAAACAAGATTCTAGGAAGCCATGGGCCTTAGCTGTTGGGACAAGAATTTGGATGATTAAACATAATCATATCTATTGAGAACTAGGTGCATCATCTTCCAATATTGGTGTGTTCTAGATCAATCTAACTTGCATACTTGGATTTGTAGTTAGTGTAACTTGCTCAATTGTATCCTTTCAATTGGTATGATCTAAAATATATATTACATGGCGGTTATGTTTCATTCAAATGATCTATTATGTGTTTTCTAAATACTAGGACAAGTTAATTGAGTTATGCAATTAATATGTCCTTGTCAAATTTGTTTTCTTGTCCTCACTAGACTATAAGCTTCTTAAAAACAACTTTGGTCCAAGTTGTTTTTGTTTGATATGAACTACATATTGATCACAAATTTGCATATTGTTGGGAACCAATACTAGAGAACTTTTTAACTTTTCCTTGTTGCCTATGCCGATGAAGTTCATTGCTTTGTATACACTAATGTTATGAAAAGCATGCCCTCATCATTCTGACAATAACATCAAAGATGAAATGTAGGTCCTTGTGGCTGATATTTAGAATGAAGAAAGAAACTTGCTTAATTTGATAGCTACCTTGATTCTTCTTCTAATCCAAGCATGTATTCTAAAATTGATGCAATTGATCATTCAAAATTGATTCATTTTTGACTTCATAGAATAAGGAAAAATATCTAGGTATTAGGTGTGAGAAAAAAATTCATCTTAGTGGGCCAAGACTTTAAAAGTTGGGGCTGACTTGGTTGATTTGGAAGAGACGTTTTTGGGTTTGTATTGAAGAGAGATAAAGGAAACCCAAAGGATTCTTTTGAATGAATTCTTATAGACTTCTTTTTGCATTATGTCCTTTTTTGTGGCTAATATTGTTTAATTACTGGTTTTCTTCTTTTAGGGCTCTTTCATGGTTTGCTGTTGGTTGCTACTATTATTGCATCACGAAGTATGGCCAATCGCAACGTTACTTCAGGTAGGCATAAAATGGTTTTGGTTGAAACTAACCTTAGTTATGACAAATGTTGATATGTGATTTTGATTATTTTCACTTATCTTAAATTGGGTTTTTCTTTCTTTTACATTCTAAAAGGGTAAAGTGTTGTGGTAAAATTTATGTAGAGAGGGAATCGTCAATTGACCAATAGGTTGCTAAAAAGATGGCAAATCTATAGTCAATTTTTATTCAATAAAATTGTGAAAGATTTGTTAAACTTCAAATTTTAATGACTGAGCATTAAATAGTTTTTGATCTCAAGAGTGAGTGATGGATTAGAGAGGGTTAGAGTTATAAATTTCAATAGAAAAAACTAGAATTGAGATTGTACGATAATAACAATAACAAGAACAATAATAACAACGACCTAATAGGAATCTTTACTTAGATGCAAGGTTTGGGGAGATTCAGAAGTATGCAACTTTATCCCTAGCTAGTAAAGAGGTTATTTTTGATTGATCCATCGAAAAAAAGGTTTTCTAAAACATAAGGAAACAATAGGTAAATCCATAAGCAAATAACTGCATAGATGAAAAAATTACAATAAAATTGAAATAAAATAATAATAAAAATAATAAAAAATTCAAAAAATATAAAGATAAAAGGTAGTAAATAAATTTATAGACAAGAAAGAAAACAAATAAGTAAATAAAACAAATAAACAATTGAAAGAAAAAATGAAAAACATAAAAGAACTAAACGAATAAGTGCTACAAATAAAAGTTTTGAGGCTAATTAAAAGATACAAGAATTGCAGAATAGTATTCAAAAGGCTTATAAAAAGAGGAGGACCTGTCTATGTAGGGTCTTCTATTTGTACCTTACCTCACCAAAGTTTTTTATTGAAGTTCAAGTTTAGGTTTGGCAATAGGACCTGACTTGAAGTTAACAGACCAGGATCTGGTTGACTAGGTCCAAACCCATTTGACGAGCAATATACAAACGACATCGTTTTTGAATTTTTTATAAAAAATATATAAGGTCCAGCCGGGTCGGCAGCCCCAGACTTGGGCTCGAATTAGTATGTTTTTGGATACCTAGTCAAGTTCTTGATAAGCTCTAGTATGATTATATAATTTCTGATCACTTCTCTTTAATTCTTCCAGGGTCTTTCTTTTCTTCTCTTGCAGTCTCTAAGTATAATCTTTTCACATCTTCTTATTGAGGTGTTATGATGTTTTTTCTTAATATGTTTAAATCACCTAAATCTTATCTTCCTTAATTTACTATGAATATTAGTCACTCCCAACTTGTCTCTTGTTTCAACATTCCTGACTTTATCTTTTCTTATAAGATTGTACATCTAACAGAGCACTTTATACATATCTCTACTAATTAGGTTACAGGCAACGGGAACTCCCTTAGCTTCTAATCACTTCTACAGAACTTCCCCACGTACCTTGTCATAAAAATCTATAAAAATCATGTGTAGTTCTCTTTGTTTTTCCTTATAATATTCCATTAATTGTCTAAGGAGATGTATGACTTTTGTTGTGGATCTCCCTAGCATGATGATAGGAACCTTGTTTTGTTCTCAACAATTATAATCAATCCAGTTCTAGGAAGAAATAATATCCAAACTATTGCTCCTTGAGCGGTGGACCTCCAGTTACTACAATTATGCTACTGTTCCATCAACAACTACTAGCGAAAATAGCAAAACATACGACTGAAAGG
>JANZXR010000005.1:30102460-30136335 GCA_027575705.1 Erythroxylum echinodendron
GTCTGACCAACTAGCTCCTGCCAAGTGTCCCTTCTGCTAACAACCCCATATTCTCTATATCAGCCATATTGAATCCCCTCTCTCTCTTCCTATGCTTACGAGTATAAACCTTACTCATTAGAGGCCTATCACATGAAAACAAATTGGTTCTTTGAGATAGGTGCACCGTTTCTAACTCTCTTCTCAATCATTTTCTCCTATGATTTCAAGGTGTGACTGAGTAGTTTGAAACTTCTATAGTTATTATAGTTTTGGATGTTCCTTTTGCTCTTGTAGAGAAGGATTAGTGTGTTAAGTCTCCACTTATTTGACATTTTAACGGACTTGAAGATTATATTAAAAACCTTGATTAACTAAGTAAGACCCTCTTTTACTAGACTCTTCCGCACTTCTATGGGTAGCTCGTTAGGCCTATTGCTCTTTTTCATCTTTCTTAAAGTTCCTCTAGTTTCTTTTTTTGTGATACGCTAATAGCAAGTCAAGCTATGATATTGTTAAGAAGTGTTAAGATTGTCCAAGGAAATGGTGTTATCTTCGCCTTCATTAAAAAACCTATAGAAGTAGCTCTTTCAGCTCCTCTTGAAGTTATTTTCATCCACGAGCACCCATTCTTCTTCATCTTTTATGCATCGAACTTGATTCAAGTCTCTCGCTTTTCGTTCCTTAGTTCTTGTCAACTATGAAATATTCTTTTCTCCATCCCTAGTTTCTAATCTTTGATATAAGTTCTCGTAAGCTCTACTTTTGCCTTTGAAACTATCTTATTCACTTCTTTCATTATCAACTTGTAACTCTCTCTATTGCCTGTCCTCTCTTCATTTGTGCTGCTATCCAATGGAACTCCATATGCAACCTGTTGATTTTCACCTTTTCTTAGATATCTTCATTCCATTGCCAAGACTCTTTACTACCTTTAAGCCTTTTAGATTGAGATTATGGTTTCAACAATTAGAGCTTATAACAAAACCTCTTTGAATAAGAATTTGGTATTGCAATTATTCTAGATTGGACTATACGTTAGTTGAATGTGAAAAATGCCTTCTTAAATGGAGATTGAGAAGAAGAGGTGTGTATGGAGCCTCCCCTAGGATTTAGTGAAAACTTCAAAAAAAAGTACACACAAACTAAAAAAATCTTTATATGAGTTGAAATAATCACTAGGGGCCTGGTTTAAAAGATTCGCAATATTTTTGAAGTCTCAAGATTTCTTACAGGGGCAGTCTGATCATACTCTATTCATAAAAACTTCTGCAAAAGGAAGGACTATGATTCTAATTGTGTATGTAGACAAAATTATCCTCATTGTCGATGATTTTTGAGGAAATTAAATTTTTTAAAAAGAATCTCTCAAAAGAGTTTGAAATCGAAGACATGGAGTATCTTAGATACTTCATAGGGATGGAAATTGCTAGATCTAAGAGGGCATGGTATACCTTGTAGAGGAAATTAGGACAAGTGGATGTAAACCATCAGATACTCCTATAGAATTCAACTCAAAGTTGGGTGAAGTTAAGTAAGGAGTTTTAGTAGATACAGGTCGATATCAACTACTGGTGGGAAAGCTAATCTATTTATCTCACAAGAGACTAGATATTTCCTTTGCTGTTAGTTTAATAATCCAGTTTATGCATACTCCCTATGAAGAATACTTGGAAGAAGTTTACGTAATCTTAAGATACTTAGAGGGAATTCCAAGGAAAGGATTATTTTTTAAGAAAAGTGGTCAAAGGAGAGTTGAAGTCTACACTAATGTAAGACTGGGCAGGGTTTTTTACTAACAGAAGATCAACTTTTGGATATTGCACATATTTGTGGGGAAATCTAGTAACCTAGAAGAGTGAAAAACAAAGTGTGGTAGCTGGAAGTAGTGTGGAGGTAGAATATAGGGCAATGGCTCAAGGATTTTGTGAAATAATTTGGCTTAAAAAAGTAATGGAAGAACTTAAGAAACCAGTGGAGCACCCAATAAAGTTGTTTTGTGATAACAAAGCAATTATCAGTACTGGCAACAATCTAGTTCAACATGATCGGATGAAGCATATGGAGATTGATAGACATTTTATAAAAGTAAAACTAGAAAGTGGACTTTTTTGCATACTATTTGTACCTACAACACAACAAGTTGTTGATGTCTTCACCAAAGGGCTACTAAGACATAATTTTGAGTTCTTTGTAAGCAAGTTGGGCATGATCAATAGCTATGCACCAACTTAAGGTTGAGTGTTGATATTATAAAAATAATTAGCTAATTATAATATTAATAATTAGTTGATTCTCTAAAGATAATTAGTTGATATTCTATTAATTAGTTGAGATTTTATTACTCAAGAGAATAAATAAAAATTTCTTAATTTAAGGAAATAATTAGGGCTGTATTGTCCTATATATTCCTTGTACTGTTCACAAAATTAAGGAAGAATTACTTATTCTTCTTTCTTTGCATGGGATTAGAAGCTATATAAAGAGTAGCTTGGTTATTGCACCATAACTTTGTTGGCAAGGACAATTTTAGTCAAGAGCTGATGTATGTACATTATTTCACACAAATTGTGCCACAGCTCTGTATTCTACTTCTACACTCAAGCGAGATACAACCCTCTATTTCTTACTTTTTTATTAGATTAGATTTCCTGCAACAAAGACACAATATCCTATGATTGATTTCTGATTAGTCTTAGATCATGTCCAATTTGCATATGAGAAGCAATCTATACGAGTGTGGCCATGATTTTTATATAGTATACCTCGTTCGTGAACCCTCTTCAAATAACACAGGATTTGCTCTGAAGTAGCCTAGGGATGAATTGTTTGAGAAGTCATAAATTGACTTACAATACTAATTGCTTACAGCAATATTAGGACAAGTTACCGTAAGATAATTTTGTTTCCCAACCAATCTCCTATACCTCTCAAGATCTTCAAACAAATCTCCATCATTTGTGAGTTGCAAATTCCCGATACTCACACTTAGTAAATACAATAATCACTGAATACCTCACACCATCACACACCCTTACTACTTATAACAAAATTCCCTAACTCACTCTGCCACGTAATTATTCTTCTCCTGCAAGATTTGGTTCTTTGTCCTTTGCTGAGCTTTGGTTTACTCCGTTGGGCCTTCTCGCATAAACAATAAATCCTCTAGGCTTGCTTGTTGTTCTATCATTGCTTCCCGATCAACAGCAATCTTGTCCTCAAGGTTAAAATGAGGAAATTGTCCACGAAAATTTGCCTCATCGACCCAAGTAGCTTCCTCTGCTAGTTTTCCTTACCATTGCACCAAAACCTGATTGATTTGTTGTAGAGATCGTTGTGTACAACATCTTTGGAAGATCTTGTCATGTTTGATAAGAGACTCCTCTTCCACATCCAAGTTGGCTGGAAGTTCCGTTAAAGCCTTATGATCACCAATAGCTTTCTTCAATTTAGAAACATGGAAGAATGGGTGTATTTGACAGTCGATGGAAAGCCGAAGTTTGTAAGCTACACTGCCAATGCGTCCCACTTCTTTGAATGGACCATAGTACCTAGTTGCCACCTTAGGATAGATGCTAGAAGAGAGAGTACGTTGGCGATAAGGGTGAAATTTGAGAAATACATTATCACCTGATGGTAGCAAAGAGGTCTCCGAGTAGATGTCCCATAAAATGACAGAAAATTCAATTTCAGATAATTTAGAAAGTGCGGTAATGGAAGTTGAAATTCGACAAAGAGATGGGTCACCTTGTAAGCAAATTTGTCTAGCTCCCATAAAAAATTTGGATTGCCATTTTTCTCCAATTAATGCTAACATCTCCCAGAGTCTCAAGTCAACTGACTCCCAAAACCAGATCAATCCTGCTAACCGGAAAAATGTAACAATCAATTATGATGTCATAATCTCCAATAATCACTGGCAATTTAGTGCAAAGCCCGGAGGTCTGGACCTTATAGCCATTTCCTAAACGAACAGTAAAAATTGTAGTCGGTTGTACCTAAAGCTGTAGTTGTTTTACAAGCGGAGCAGAAATGAAATTGGGGCTGGCATTGCTGTCCACCATGATAATAGATTGAACTCCAGTAATTGAATCCCTCAATTTCATTGTACGAGGTCTACGAATTCCACCAATAGAATACATGGGAAGGTCAAGCTGATTAAAATGAGCGTCATCTATTTTGAGTGGAAAAGGATCATCACCCATACCTTCTAGCTCTGTAAAAGCAGCATTCTCAGGAAATTCCTCTTTTTCACTCCCAATTAAAGCTCAAAATGATTTATTGGGACATTCATGTTGAGGAGTATAAGGCAATTTACAACAAAAATAGAGGCCCTTGGCCCGAAGATCTTGATATTCTTGGTGTGAATACCGTTTTGTGCCCTGATAACGAGGTTGTGAGTTTGGGGAATTTGGTTGTGGTGGAGGAAGAAGAGCTGGTAAAGAACGAGTAGTAGGAGGGGAAGGTTTGTTTGGTGGTTTTGGGTTGAAGGTGTCACGTTTTTGGTTGGAAGAACTTGAGAAATTAGGAAGGTTTGGGTTAGGAGATGATGGGATGGAATGATTAGGCCCAAGCCCATATTGCTGCAAAATAGGGAATTGTTTTTTGGGTTGAAGAAGGTGGGTTATAATGATGGATTTCTTGTTCAATCTCCCGTGTGGTTCTCATAGTGCGATTTAGGTCAATCGTCTCATGTGATCGGAGATGTACCCTAATATCGGATTTTAATCTGTTAAGGAAATATCCCAAGCAATGATCATTGGAAAGGTGAGGAATGTGGGTGGTTTGTCGTACAAATTCATCAATGTATTGTTCCACAGTTGATGTTTGTTTGGTTGCAGCCAAATATTCAAAAGGGCTGCCAACCATCTCACCACCAAATTTTTGCAGTAATGTCGATCTAAGTTCCTTCCATGATAAATCTGGAGCTCTTTGACGTATCCAACGGAGCCGATGAAGAGTTGTGCCTTCCATATTCACCATAGATAGAGAAACTTTCGAATCAAAACTAGGCATATTAGTCTTTTTTGAGGTGAAGATGGTGGTGTCAAGAAGGAATGGGCAGTTTTTGGTATTAGGAGCAGATGATTTTTGGGATGATGAGTGGTGAGGAGTATATGTTATGGGTATTTCATCTGTGGAATTAACAGATTTGCCTTTGGTTAGGGTGGTAAGTAAGGATTTGATTTTTGCTGTTGGAATGGTGTTGAGAGTGGTTTCTATAGCTGCGTGTTGGGATTGTAAAAGGGCAATGTTCTTCTCTACGTCTTCTAGTCTCCCCTCCATTCTTGTTTTGGGCATTAGCAAGATCTAGCATGTCAGACCAAATTGGTGGAGTAAAAAACAAAATCAATAATCAGAAAATTAAGAAGAAGAACTTGGGATCAAATGGCCAAGAGAAGCGTTGAATTTCTGGAAATATGTCACAGCAGCAGTAAAACTCCAAATACAAAGTAAAGAAGATACTGCCTGGTTAACTAGCCCCCAGGAAAAAGATTCGCAATACTCACACTCAATAAATACAATAATCACTCAATACCTCACACTATCACACACCCTTACTACTTATAACAAAATTCCCTAGCTAATTCTGCCACGCAATTATTCTTCTGCTATAAGATTTGGTTCTTTGTCCTTTGCTGAGCCTTGGTTTACTCCTTTGGGCCTTCTGGAATAAACAATTAATCCTCTGGGCTTGCTTGCTGTTCTATCAGATTCGTTCAACAAGTTGACTAAAATTTTCAAACCAAGCGTGAGTACTTTGTTTTAAGCCATATAGAGATCTTCGTAGGTGGCAAATTTTCCCATACTCTCCCTAAGCAACAAACCTAGGTGGTTGCTTTATATAAACCTCCTCATATATGTCTCTATGTAAGAAGGCATTTTTAATGTCCAATTGATGTAAGAGCCAATGGTGAGTTGTTGTCATAGAAATAAGTAAACTAATAGATGTCAAATTAGCCATAGTAGAGAAAGTATCAAAGTAGTCCACACTATAAAAAATTTGGGCATAACCTTTAGCAACAAGATGAGCATTAAGTTGAGTCACGGAGCCATCAGGATTAACTTTGACTGCAAAGACCCACTTACAATCAATAGCCTTTTTTTCCAATAGGTAAATTCACTAATGTCTAAGTACCATTAGCATCAAGAGCATTTATTTCCTCTATTATTGCTACATGCCAGCTGGGTTGAGACAAGGCCTTATGAACACTTTCGGGAAGAGATAGAGCATCAACAGATGCAACAAAAGAACTCAAAGGTGACAAATGATAATAAGAAACTAAAAATGAAATCGGGCAAGTATATTGGCATTTACTTTCATGGAGGGCAATTGGAAGGCGAAGATTAGTGGCTGTGGAATCTAATGACAAAGAAAGAACTGATGCTGGACACGGGTCAGGAACATCTCGTCATTGGGAATAAAGCTGTATCATAAGTAGGGATGGAGATGGTGCTGAAGTAGTAGAAACATTGGATAACTACTGGGCGACATGATATAGTAAGAAATCATCGATCTCCCCTTACTATGATTGGTGTTTGCAGAAACTGGAAAGAAGGGAAGATTTACCATAAACATAACATTAGTGGACACAAGGTATTTATTAAGCTTAGGATAATAATAGCGATATCCTTTTTAAAGATGAGAGTACCCCAGAAAGACACATTTCATAGACTTGGGATCTAATTTGATGACTTAAGGAGGAACACCACGGACAAATACATACTCCCAAATATATGGGCTCAATAGGAAACAAGGGTTTGGTAAGAAAGGGGATCTGATAAGGAATCTTTGTATAAAGGATGAGTGATGGCATATGGATGAATAAAAAAGCTGTTGAATTTTACAATTACCATCAAAACCTTTTGCGCACCAATCAAGTCCTCAATCATTCACAAAATCATTGCCAACTCTCTTTGTGGGTGTTGTTTACCTCATTCCTAACCCCTTATATAATCGACCCTAGTTTCTAAGCTGAATATCCTTCAAGGTATGTAGGATCTTTTGCTTTGATACTACTTGATTTAGCAGAGAGGGTTAGGGCAACAAATTTCGAAGAAATACAAATTGGGAAGAAAGTGGTAATTAGGGTTTATAACAAAAGCTCTTCAATTTAAAAATTTAGAATTCAATGGCTTCTGTAGTTTATATATAAAATCTCTATTTATACTAGTGTTTTCAAAAGTCCTACCTAAAATAGGAAACACCAGTCCGGGTCCTTTAAAGAATAAACCTAGTTGTCACTTGCCATTGGACTTTTTTTGGAAGTTGACACCTACCATTAGACTTGTTGAGAAATGGAACATACTTTTTGCTGATAAACTAAATAAGAATCTTGGACTTAGGGCAATGCTATACTACTTTCCCAAGCCAAACAATAAACAAACTAATTTTGTCTTATGTGTTGTTGATTATGCTCCTACACTTGGTAGTTGCCACCTACTCCTAAACTAAACAACACATCTCAAGTATTATTAAACCTATTGATTGTTTTTTTTTCTTCCTATTATAAATTGGACTTATTTCTCTTTGCATTTGTTTTATGCTTCAGCAAGGCTACAAGTCTTGATGGAACTTTTGCACCTGCATGGATTGGGTATGGAAATGCTTTTGCAGCTCAGGAAGAGGGAGATCAAGCAATGTCAGCTTATCGTACGACTGCTCGTTTATTCCCTGGGTAAGTTTTACGGTTACTAAGTTAATGGTTTCTATATTGAAATTGATTGAATTTTTAACTGAATTGAACTAATCTACATTTGCTTATGGTTTTTTTTTATTTAGTATGCCTTTATCCTTTACCTCTTTTACTTTTTTTCTCTTGCCTCTTGCTTCTGCCAAAATATTTCTTTTTACCCTATGGTTTCTTCATTTTTTATCTATTGTTGGAAATTAGACAAAGGATGTGACTTGATTGTCTAATACCAAAGATTAGTTGAGAAGTTTTTATATCTTGCTATCACAAGACTTGGCTTTACAACTTTGTTAGTTTGAATGGTCAGTTATGACTTTGTATGCCAATTGTTGGGAGGTGACATTTCATACCATAATATGAGTAGGATCTTTTGTCCTATACTGGTAGAGATATTGATGCAATAGGATAAGTAGACACAAGTTATGTTGATTCTTAGTTTAATAGGCACTTCGCTTTTAAGTTTCTGTATTTTTGTGGGAGGATTGATATCCTAGAAAAGTAAGAAACATAATGTTATGAGCCACTTCAAGATTTATTCACATAATCATTTGTTAAGGAGATCAAGATTTATTTACTTACACTTGCTCTACTAAGGTCTATGAGATTTATATGTGATTATCAAGTGGTAATACGTATTTCTTCTAATGTAGTTGTTCATTCTCACTAAATTTTTAGAGGGGTATGAGCATTTTATATTTTCATTCCAAGTTAGTCATCAACAATATATATGCTCTAATTTATTTCTCAAAATACATATATGCTCCAATTTCAATGGATCTTGTTGCGAACAAGATATGTACATGGTGTTGGGATGCATTTGTAATTACCTTTTTGTGTTCTTTTGTATATGTGTGTTTATGTTATATTTGTGGTGAATAGAATATCGACTTCATGCACTCCCATAGTTTGTTATTTACATCTTCTTAAAAACAACATTTATGTTGTCATTGTTCTAAATATAATTAGGGCTATATTTAACATTTATAACGTCAAATACAAAATTCATATTCGACATTGTATTATTTTTAATATGTATGCTGAAAGTTAGTTTAGATGTTATATGTGTTCCTAATGAGAATTAGTGTCCATAACTTATACAACTCCTTGAAAGGGTGTGAAGAACTTGATTAACTTATAATACATATATTGCAAATGATCGTTAATGATATATATGAATGTGAATTGGAAGAATATTGTATTGTATTTTTTTGCAAGATTATAAGATGAATGGACTTATAGTTATATAACCACCTAAATGAGGAAATAATGCTAGAAAATAAAGGTTAATTTACTACTATACTAGAGCTATTCTAGGAAACTAAACTAAAACTGAATCACCCTAGTTGAAATCACATATTCTAGGCTAATAAGCACTTGAATCTTGCAATGCACGCCCTAATTAAATCACATAAAATTTGTGGCAACCTTTTTATCCTAGCAGACCTTTGTGGGAGAAGTGTCACTAGGAGCTTTAGGTCTCCAAGTTGTCTTTTTATCCACATTACCTTGCAAATTTCATGAGCAAGAGACCTGAACTTTTCCTCAACACTACTTCGAGCCACAACAATTTGTTTTTTGCTCCATGTAACAAGATTTCCTCCAATAAAGGTGTAGTAGGCTGAAGTTGATCATTTGGAAGTGGTGCAACTAGCATAGTCTATAGTTGTATAGACTTCTATTTGTAGGTTTTTACATTTCCATAAGACCCTTTTTGAGGATTTCCTTTTAGGCACTTTAATATCCTACAAGCTACATCAAAATATACTTCTTTAGGTGGGTGCATATATTAGCTGACTATGCTCACAACAAAAGCGATATCAGGATGGGTATGAGACAATTAAATTAAGTTTTCTATTAGAGTCTAAAACTCTTCTTTATTGACCACATCTAGGGATGCAGCTTGGGCCATATCTAGACCTTAGGCCTCCTATGGCTTGAGTTTGGCCCAACTTAACTCAACCTTTTTTTCTTGGTCTAACCTTGGCCCAAAACTCGATCAAACTCGGGGTGCTTGATCTGATCTCGAGCCCGATCAGTGTTGAAACTTGCTAAGGCTCAAATGTCTAACTGTCACTGTTTGATAAGAAACCAAGCTAGAATGCCCCATTCTATAATGTCAAAGCTCAACTTAATCCTTTGACTAGAATTGATGGCTTGAGCTCCTTTATTCTTGGAATCTTCATTTTCAAAAGAATAGAGGCCATCTATCAATTGAACATTGTCAATTGTCTTCCTCGAGCTCTGTTTTACATAGTGGGATTCAAAAATGGTAACACGAAGATTCCTTGGATAATTTACCTAGCGATAGCAAATTACAAGTATAGGAATGTGTAGGATATTTTTTAGAGAAATGGTTAACAAGAGATTTATCGAACCTTTTTTGGCTATAGGGGAATGTGAACCATTTGTTATACAAGTTTTATCATAACTAGAACACGGGTAATAAGTGTGGAATAAATTAGAAGAGCTTGTCGTATGATCAAAGGCTCTTGAATCTATGTTCCAAGGAGTAGAATAACTAGGTAAATGCAAGATAATGCCTTTGAACTACTACTTGCTTGAGCATAGAAGCATTAGCAGTACTAAATAAACTTGAGTTGGATTTCCTTGTTGAAGGGAACCGAGTTTGCCTTGTGCAGTAGAACGATTGAATTTGCCTTCATAAGAGCCATTCCTATTTGTTGGTTTTTCATAAATCTTAAAATAGGTCTCATGTGTATGATGAGGCTTATAACAATAATCTCATGTTACTTAAAGGGCTCACGTACAAGGGATATTGTATAAAAATCATCGACATACTCACATAGTGTTTCTTAGATGCTGATTAGGTAGTTCTAAGATTGACCGAAAATCTATTATTGACTATTGTGTCTTCATTGGACGAATTTTAGTCTCATAGAAAAGCAAGAAAACATATGTTGTGCCCAAACCTAGTGCGGAATTTGAATAGAGCTATAGCCCAACCAACGTGTGAAGTAATGTAGGTATATCAGTTATTAACTGAAACTGATATTAAAGCCTCAATACCAACAAAGTTGTGGTCTGATAATCAAGCTATTCTGCATATTGTTTCTACTCTTGTGTTTCATGGACAACCTAAACATACTGAGATTGACTGTCACTTCAGTCATGAAAGTAGTAGCAAAAAACTTGTTCTCTACAGAATATGTGAATTGGAGAACAACTTAGGGATATTTTCAAGAAAGCTCTCAATGGAGTTTGAGTCAATTATATTTGTAATAAATTGGACATAATTAATATCTATGCTCCAATTTGAGGGGGAGTGTTGTAAATTGTATAGATATGATTGTGTTGTTGTTACAATTTCTGAAGTCTTGATTATAGGGATCTCATTACCTAATTATTTGTTGATTAGCATATTTATATGGGAACCTATATTCCGTACACACAGAATAATAGGGATATCTTTTCTCTTTTCATAACATAATTAAATCAATACAATTCAAAATGTTAAGTTATAGGTTGAAATTTACTCAAAAGACAATAAGAATCAGTTTCTTTTTCTTATAATTTGAGATATCTTTTTGCATGTGATTGAATTAGTATTTAAAAAAACGAGTTATGTTTGTCTTTTTATCTTACGTGTCAAGAAATCCATATTAAGATTTTGTTATCTAAACCTTAATGACCTCCTTTTGGGAACATAGTAAGTAATTAAAAGTTAATTGAAATTATATAACTATAACAAATCAGTAGGTCATATACCCTATCCATGTTAGAGATCCATGGCAAATATGTCTCTTTCCACTTGATTAACTAATTCATTTCAATTCAAGCGACAATTTGGATTAATCAAAACAGTAAAAAGTGTTTAATACCCTTAACTCTCTTTTCTAGGTTTATGGATGGCCATTTCATTTTTCTTTTCAAAGGAGTTAACTAGTGCTTTTCCCTTTTCTATGTTACTTCTCTAAGATGAAGTAGCGGGTCGAGAACTTCTAGTCATTTTCTTTATATTGTTTTATGGCTTTTAGGAAAACTTCTTCAATGCTTTGCTCTGTTGGATGTCTTTTGCTAAGTCAAAGTTGGCTAGCACAAGATCTTGTCATCTCCAGGAGAAAAAAAAAATCCTTAGTTTGAAAAAGAGAGTAGCTTCATTTGTATGTGTGTGTGAATTCATAAACTGGTTTGCTTTAGTTTGTGATATCATGTGTATGAATTGTGATAAATGGACATATAGTTGGTTAGCGCTGGATTTTCTCTTATTATTTATAAGTTACCTTGCTACTGGTTGAATCTTGATGTTCTGTTATTCCAGGTGCCATTTACCAATATTGTACATGGGGATGGAATATATGCGAACCCACAGCTACAAGCTTGCGGAGCAGGTATTTGTTTAATTTTGATTCTGGTTTGATTTTGAGAATCATATATGGTGTAAATTGTTTCATTGATGGGCTAGCTTCTGTGTCAACTGTATTGCCATATTGATTACTATTCTGTTAGCCCCTTGTTATGAACTGAGTTATGGGTCGGCTAGTGTGTAGAGGGAGAGGATTAACAGGTTCTAGGGAATGATGAGGTGATTTCCTACGGTGCCTTATATTGGTAGTTTGAGTGCTCAGGAAACTGAAAATTTTCTTGAGTTTAGAAGTACTCAAGAGGACTTTTTATGAAATTCTCGACTGTCTTCTTTATTAACTGAACCCTTAAATGCAAGAAGGGAAAATGGGAAAGAAATTGGGAAAGTGGAGACTAAGTTCCTAACAACATGGGAAAGAAAAAGGGAAAAGTGGAGGCTAACCTCCTAACAACCTATGAAACATTTGGAAAATATGAATCAACTTATTTCAGCTTGAGGATGTGTCCGATTGCTAATGTGTCCTAAATTTGCCATGTGTAAATCTGTTGTAGACTTTAGGACTGCTAACATGTTCTCTTGTTTTGCACTTTTTGTAAGTGCAGAGTTAGAAGATACTATTCAGTTTGAACCATTTCACAATGTAAGGGTTCATGGTTAGGACACTTTTGACATATTTGCTCATGTCATATGTTAAAACCATCACGTTTGTGTACCATCATTGCCTTGAAAATTGAACTTAAATTCATGGGAGAAATTTTCCAAGTAAATCATAATATATTGTAATCTAAGATCACATTTATCGTTGAATGACCTACAAAATTTTGTACAAGATCCATTCCAAGGAAGCACTCCGAATTTCACGTGATGCTGCATAGATTTTCTTAAGTAGGTGATAAATGTTTTAAAGCAGTGTAGAATCGCAGCCTTCCTAATTGTTCATGACTATACATTAGCACTGTAGATCAAGAAATACTGAAGTATCTATTATCTACAAGTTAAGTCTCGTTGAAACAAAAATGTAAACAAGCTAACCATGAGGGCTTTGCATATACAGCTTTGAATAGGGCTTTGCTATCTAGTTGTTGTATAATCAGAGTGATGGCTGCTTTTGCATATAGATTACAAAATTTCTTCTAGCTCATCAATCCCATGTTTTCACTATTTCCATTCTGCAACTCTGAGCTGGTTTGCTTATGCCTCTGAATGGTTTGAACTACAGAATGCTTCTATTTCTTGTCAATAGTATTCAGTTAGTGGGGATTTCATGACTTGATTGAAAATGAAGTTTGCAGTCTGACTACTAACTAACTTTATTCTCATTTTAGTAGTTGAATTCTGTAATTTAGTACCTATTTACCTGTCACTTCTGGAACAAGAGAGTTATTGATCAGGAAATTAATCTTTTTATTGCTTTTCAGTTTTTTATACAGGCAAAGACAATTTGCCCTTCAGACCCCCTCGTCTATAATGAACTTGGAGTTGTTGCTTATCATATGAAAGAGTAAGCTGATTTTGTTGCTTCGTTTTGTCAGAAGCTTTACCCATCATTTGGTTTTGGGAGAACTTCATTTGCTACTAACTGCTATAGTTTATGTTTTTACTGTTCACGTATGCAATAATTATTTGGGACAGAAGAATACTCATTCTGAAATCATCATACACTATAACTTGAATTGAGCAAGATATATTTCACCTGTACTTTTGCTTTAAATTTTTGAAGCCATTCTGGTTGAGTTATTTAGTTTTCTCTTCTGAACAAAATTAGGTATAATAAGGCTGTTCTTTGGTTTGAAAAGATGTTGGCGCTTGTTCCATCTTTCAGCCAGTTGTGGGAACCAACTTTGGTTAACCTTGCCCATGCATACCGAAAGTTAAGGTATCTATTTTATTGGCTTTGTTCAGTTTCTTTTGTCAGTTTTGCTGTATCCTGGTTGTAACCATGTGGGGCATGGGAAGTCACTCTAATATGAAGTGTGCCACTTTTCAATTGGCTTGTTCCATGGGTTTAAATAAGACCTTTTAACAGTCATTAGCTGCCCAGGATTTGGTTGAATGTTCTAGTTGTGATACTGCATTTGTGTACCGGTTACAGATTCATGTCCCCTAAGTGCCAGCTTGCATTTTACCTTGATGCAAATTTTACACAACTGTAGATTCTTATGCCAAGAAGTCATTAGCTTTTCAATAGTTCTTGTCTCTTATCTTTCTTCCCTACCCTCCCTAAGTTTTTTGAATGTTGACCAAATTAGTATTCTCTTGGCGTTCTTAATTGACTACTATGTATTCTGTATTGCATTAACTAGGAAAAGCTGAACAGATTGATCTTTGACGTTAAAGTACTCCTCAAGAAATGAAGTCAAGTTAGGACAAGTCAATTACGTATGGTCGTCATTGCCTTTATCTTTTTAACCAGCTGAATATGTATTCCACGTTGATAACCATAAATCCTCTTCCTTTATATGTATAATTCTGATCCTTTTTTGTAAGCATGAACCTGAAAATTGTTACTTACGGTGATTCAGATGGATAATTATACTAACCTAATTTTCAGGAGATTCCATGAAGCTGTTTCGTACTATGAGAGGGCGCTTACATTATCAACCAGAAGCTTGAGTACTTATGCAGGTCTTGCTTACACTTACCATCTACAGGTACTTTGAGTTCTTTCATGTTATATATTTTTCCCCTGATTCCTGTTGATTCATGTTTAGCTACTATGTTCCTAATATTTATGATCAATATTCCCTGTATGCTTGAAAATCACACTTTTGTTATTGTTCACTTGGCCGTAACTTTGGGAGAAGGGGTGCCTAACTTTGGACTTTGCTTAAAGTGTGGTTAAAGATGCATCTTATTGGTAATCTTCTTTGTACAGGACAATTTTACTGCTGCAATTACTTACTATCACAAGGTATGCATTCTGTTGTTCCTATAATTCCATAGAAATGCTCTCCTTTGTTGTGAGATATGTTTGCACCAAATTTTGTTGACTGCTGTTTACTTGAAGTTATTTGTTGTGGTTGATTTCATGACCATTTGAATTTCATCATTAAAGGATAACTAACTGTGTAGAGTAGCTGTATTTGGTGAATCAGATATTTGGCTTTCTTCCCCAGCTCTATTTTATTTTACCGTCCCACAGAATTTGAAATTTAGGTTATACTATTATACTTTTCTTCAGGCTCTATGGCTGAAACCAGATGATCAGTTTTGCACCGAAATGCTTAATTTGGCCCTCGTTGATGAAGCTCATCATGGAATACACCCCAACATTGAATTGCGCTAAGGTTACATTTATGAAGATAAATGTGTTTTTTTTGGCCCAAATGTATGTGCATATATTTAAATTTTATTAAGGCCCTTGTTGAAGTAGGAAAATTTATGCAATATTTATTGTTCTTCAGTAAGGACCATAGCTAGGCAACTTAAAAATTGTATGGGCAAGAGATTTGGCTTTGTCGTTGTATATTATTTATGAGCTTTTCTGCTGTCCAAAAGATGGACATATACGACAGTCAATCATTTGGTGACCGTGATTTTACTGACGGTGAATTTATTACCCACTAGTACCTGAAATTAGATAGGAATAAAATTTTAATTGTTTAAAAGGATCTTTAACATTTACAATAAAAAATTAGTACGAGTTATAATTTTGTTCATTGTACGTCACTATCGTGTTGATGTAATATATATTATATATTTTTAATTTGATAAGTGGGTTTTATTGTGTCATGTGAACCTCGTATGTCACAACAAACCTTAATCTCTTTGATGTAAGAGGTATCCTTAGTTATTTGAACTTTGGACAATCATACTCTTTTGTTGCTTTGGTGGTTGACATGATTTGTTTATAGCCTTAAGCTTGATGCCTTCTATTTGATTTATGTTGTTTGTCTTTATAGCTTGGAGACAACATCATATTCTCACGCTAGATTTTTCAATAATGGTTCTATAATTATTCTTATCAACATTATTCATAAATTTTATAGTAATTGTAATCCACATATTGGTATTGGTAATTTGAGTAATTAGAGTACTTATTGCCATTGGTGTGAGTATTGCACAATTGGGACTGAGTTTTTACTAAAGTTGTTAGAAGTATGTTATGAAGCTAGTCTGAGTAGTGATTATGGTGTTAAGGTTGATTCTAGTATTGGGTGTGGGTTGGAGAGTGGTAGGGGGGAGAAGAGGCCAAGAGAGGTAATGGAGGAGATGGTGGATGCCATTAAGCTTTTGGGAGATAGGCTTGTAAACGGCGGAGGAAATAAAAGAGATAGTGAGAAAGATTGAGAGTATGAGAATGGGGATGGAGATGAAGCCAATAGTGATGGTTCTAGAGTCGCAATAGGTTTTGCTAAAGCTTTCTTGGAGAAGTGTTTCTTCTTATAATGATATGCTTATATATATATAATCTTGAAGTATATATTAAATGTATAGTTAGCTTTTAGTTATTTCAAAATTTGTTCCTAATTAAGTACTATTTATTCAATTTTCTTAATAAAAATTAGTCAACTAATTTATTTGATTCGTAATTAGAACTAAAACATGCATTTTTATAATAATAGGAAGCTTAATAAATACTTTATTAAATTTTTTTATTAAAAATTTCAGGCATATTTATTATCAATGAAATGTGTTATTTATTTATTTATTATTAATTATTAATAAAAATTATGATAAAAAAAAAACACCTCTTCCCTTCTAGCTTCCACCATCTTTTAGCCTTCCTCTAAACCTTTAGGCCCTTCTCTCCCTCTCATTGCAATCTTAATTTCAATCCTCTTAAGTACTTGTTCCTAAAGCCCTCCTTTGTCCCTTTGAGCCTTTGGTTTGTTGATTTGGTTGCCTTTCTTTTGCCCATTTCCCTAATCCTTTTTTGCCTTCAATTGATCGCCTCCTTTTGGAGTGGTTCTATCTTTCTCTCTTTTTGGTAATGTCTAACCTGACTTCCCCGACACTTGAAAATTTCCTCCTTAACATGGATGGCTCGTCCACAAACCCTGTGGATGAAGCCTTAGCCCACTCCACTGATAGCACCTTACCTCCAAGTCTTTCCAAACTTCTTGTCTCAAAAAAACTTTCTTGTAGCTCCATCACTTGCACCTGTTGAGCCAAAAAATACTTGGCAATAGGTAAGACTACCCTCCCGTTCTGAAGCTTCACTTTTACCCCCATCTGTGTTTGAGGGTAGAATAATTGTAGCTCTAGACTTGGAAATCATGCAAGATGACAAAATTGGAGTTTACATTGCTATGATACTTCATGGATAGGAGACCCTCTTGTTAGACCATTAAAACATAGAAAAACCGTAAACCCCTCCTTCTGTAATCCTGGAAACTAGGCACTGAGCAGGTGAACCTCAAGAAAAATAACATCCGTATCTGGTTTAATATGGATTAAGCCACCTAGCTAGTGTTATAGGCAAACTCCTGTTTTCATGAGGAGAGTAAACTATGCCAGGGTATGTGCTTAGTTAAATTTGACCAAAAGCTACTTAATGTTATCCCTTTGTTAAAGCTTAATGAGGCAAATAATATGGTAGAAGATGTGGTCCTAGTCTCAAACAACTGGAGACTTCATAAGACACACGAAAGCAGGCTTTGAAACTACCTAGGAGAATGTTTCAAACTGGTGAATACTTGGAACTTTCTGGAACAGGAAATGAACTTCAACCTACTGAATTAGTTGAACCTGACATAAGCACCTCTCCAAACTAAAGCTCTGAACGATGGAGGGAGGAATGATCAAAATATTTAGATCCCAAAACAAAATGAGAAAATTCTGGAACTTACCTTTCAACAATCAAACCAAATGCAGGATACAATTAGGGAGACTATAGAGAACATACCACCAAGCGGCTCTCCTGTAACTCCCTGGAACCCTGTCCCCGCAAATTTAGCATTTTCCATTCCTGTGACCAAAATTTTCATGGCAAAGTGGAGACTGCAAAGTAAATAAAGTTAGAGAACAAGCTTTATAGATTCTGCACCGCCATCAGATTTACTAAGAATAGCATGAGGTGAAATCATTAAACTCCAAGACGTTCTTATCCGGAGTCATTACTTTTACCATCTAATCCAGTGCCAAAAAAATAAGGGACGTGTTATCTGAGGAAAAGGGACAACATGATAGTTACAACTCCGTGGTACCTCCTCAAAGGCCTTCATTATATTTTTCACACAAAATAGAAAAGAGAAGTAGAAAATAGAATTCAGATTTGGGTGAGTTCGAAAACTTGTTACGTGATTGTTGTATGCTTGTATAAAATGATTGCTGTATGCCTGTATGATATCTTGCTATTCCATCATATCGAATGTCTCACTTTTTACTGCATTGATGATACTTTATATTTTAAAACACAATCTTGTGCTCATGACACAACAATCAGGCATATAGCTGACTTCAATATTTAACTTTGAATTAAAAACAAAAGCATTTGGGCATGTAAAAAATATAATGAAAGAAATGACAACTTCTTAATGAAATAGGGAAAAATGGGAAATATCATACAGTAAACTGTCAATCTTGTAGCATTAATAACAACCTATGTTAAGATATGGAGAAGAAAAAAAAGCTCTAATTTCTCCCTAAAAGCAGTCGGCCCCTATTTCCTTATTTAACAATTTAACCTTAGCCACCTAAATTTTTAAATTTTTGTGTTACCCAAAGAAGATAGCGTCCCCTCTGCATGAACATCCTACCAGCTCTCATCATCTGCCTTTGACCCTTTTGTTCTTCCTGTTACCATTATTCCATGCTCATCCTTGAGCATTAATGCCCCCATCAGTATGTTAGCAGACCATATTGCTTCTTCTCTAAACTATAACTGGAATATCCAGGCAGACCAAAATCATCAAACCTCAAGGCAACTTCTTCTTGTTAGATTATCTTTTTAATAATCTGTAGTGGCACGTAAAATTTTTTGGGCTAGTTCTAATAAAATGAGTCCAGTTATTCTCTTGGTGATTCCGATTCTTGATCATCAAAAAATCGTGAACAACATCAAAGCGGAGAGGAGAAAAAAACCCTTTTCACAAAGAAAAAAGGTCTAGTTTCGTTACACTTAAAACCATGCAAATAATCATATTAACTTTATTACTTATATGAAATCAGAATAACAATATTTCTACTTACTGTTTTACAATTGATGTTAGAGCAAGGTTATGGTGCTTGTTTTGATTAATATATAAATTCTTAGCAATCAATTTAGCATATTACGATGAAAGTTGTCCAAAGTATTACAAGCAAGATGACCCACTTGAAAGACAAGCAAAACTTACGTTCATAGTGAAACTTAAAAGAAAGTGTTTAGTATATTATTTCTATTATTTAACTACAAAAACGTGTTAGTGTGTTAAGCTCTACTTTCTTTTATCAGATGTTAGCTCTAAGAGGCACTTGCAACTCAATAGTCAACGGTCAAATTCCTTCTAGATTCAGGAAGTTTCATAATACCATGTGTGGTTGGTGAGTTTGAATTGACAAAGTGCTTGTGTGATTTGGGAGCTAGCATTAATCTTATGCCTCTATCGATATTCAAGAAGTTAGGACTAGGTGAAGTCAAGCCTATATTGATGTTAATTCAATTGACTGATCAATCTATTAAAAAACCATTTTTAACAGTGGAAGACGTTCTGATGCAAGTGGATAAGTTTATTATTCAAGTAGATTTTGTGGTTTTGGATTTTGAAGAAGATAAGATCTGCCCACTGATCTCAGGTCCACCATTCATGAATACAGGAAAAGGCATAATTGACATTCACAAAAGGAAATTAACACTTCGAATAAGTAAGGATCAGATCAAATTCAATACGAATAAGTCCTTAAAGAATCCAATAACGAGTAACATATGCATAAAGGTTGAAATTATGGATCATTTGCAAGAACAAGTTGAGAGTTACATCGTAGAAGTACAGTTAGTTGAGGTAGAGGTAGACAATGGATGTCAGAACCCTTAATCTAAAGGAAATGATAAGACGGAGGAGTCAGACGTTTAAATACATCAAGATAAATTTGGTTTTAACTGAAGCACTATACCACCATCTACAGAAAAACCATCGATACTAGAGCTTAAACCTTTACCTGCACATCTTAGATTTACTTTCTAAATGAAGGTCAAACGTTACTAATAATAATATCCAATCAATTGAACGAGAAATAAGAAAGTAAGGTGGTAGAAGTTGTTAAGAAGCGAATGAAAGCCATCGGATGACAGATTGCTTACATTCACCCTAAATGTTTGCATGCATCGAGAATAATCACCTATAGAATATTTCATCGATAAGCCTCTAGGAGCTACATCGCAGGTTTCCAACCTATATACCATCTTAGGGGTTTATTATGCCTCAAATCATCCATATGATCTTAAGCTCACTTAACATACGGTAAATACTTATGTAATCATACATCTACTTATCAATGATTCAAACAAAACCCAAACATAAATACTTAGACTATTAAAGAAGAACATAAAAACTCATCAATGATTATAAGAATATTCTAAACAATAACACAAAATCAAGACCTCCTTTGCATTCACACTAAACCCAGACGCATCAAAATCGTATTATTAAAGCAACACATACGGTAGACATTAGTTGGACGATTTACCTAGATAGATGGACACCTATAGATTACAAAGAAGAAGGATGAGTCACTCTCTACAATACAAAATAGGGTCTGCGAGAAAGAATATTTCGTATTTAATATAATACACTTGTTTAATAGTTTTGTTATTTAATATATTAAAGCAAGAAAATCAAAAAATAAGTCAATTTGAGTTTTGATATATAATGCAATACAGAGAAAATCTATTATTTAAGCTAAAGTATAAACATATGATGCTAATTAGTTAACTAGTGGGAATGCACCACTATTTGAAAAGGACTACAATCTACATAGAAATATACTTCATCTTCAAAAGTATGCATAAAACAAAGACATCGTGAACATCAATTTAAGAACTTCGAAGTTCAAATCCATTAGGATCATTTTTGCATAAATTCAGTATGTTGCGAAGCAGTTGTGCTGGAAATGGTGGTGATGGGAAGAGATACATCATTGCTGTTGACTGTGAATATGTTTGGAAACAATAACTGAAGAGTTATGGAATATAAATGGGAGAGGTATGTGTGACAAGCGGTTATTAGGGTAAGGCTGAAAGAAAAATAAAGTTAGTTTCCCAGAGGGAAAAGGAAAACCAGGGGCCATTGCTTACATTTCCTATTGGCTATTCTGTTGGATCAAAAAAATAAAGCAAACACGATTTGGATAAAACGGTAGATTTCAAAACTTTTTAGAATTCAAAATTACAGTGGAAGCAATATAACCAAATCAACATGCATAGCCATACATGATACGGTATAAGGATAATAAACATAAGAACAAGGTGGTAGAAATTATATTACCGACTCCTTCGTTACAGCTTTAACTCCTCACTATGCTATCCTATCCTCGGTAATGTAACCTCTCCTAGGAGATGTATCGTCTTCTCGATATTGTATCCTCGACCAATCCAATCTACCACTTGTTCTTCTTGGATAACTTGGTTAACAAGATCCTTTAGTAGGAAAGGAGAAGAAAACTTGAATAGATTTTTTCCTTAGAAGAAAGAAACCAATTTTTGAGACACTTATCATACAATTTTCGTCTATACCATGCAAGATAGGAGAGAGAGAGAGTCAAAAAATGCAAGAACACCTTCTTACACCTTCTCAATTTCAGTTTGTATCAACAGAAAGAAGAGATTTGCATCAAATGCATCACTTCATTCTTTAATCATTTATAAAGAAGCCAATAAATGAGACTCTTCTCATTTGTCTTTAAGATGGCTATATGAAAAAACAATTGACCTAAATGATACATATCAATTTTGGTTTTGTGATGAAAGAAGGAAGATGGTCCAACATAATGCACCTCTTTCTTCTTTAATCCAATGAATGCTAATAGGTTACATGCTATCATTAAAAGACCACATTAAACCATTTAATGATATGGTCATTACTCCATTGAATGATGATAAAACATGTTAAAACCATATTTAATATAGAAAATTAGTCCATTTAAAAAATGAAATTCTACCTCCATTTATCTTAAATAACTTTGTTTTAATTTAATTAATCTAATTAATCAAATTAAACTAAAGCCTAGCCCATTTCTAAATGTTCATTTGGGCTTCTAATTAACAATTAAATAGTCTAAGCCCAACATTCAATCGTAGCCTTTAAAATCTCTATTTGTATTTCTTACTTCACTTGATAACCCTCCTAGAAGCTAAGTGGAGAATCTTATTGGACTTAGATAATTCAAGCTCCAATAAGCGCAGAATTAATTTAATCTCATTAGAATTAATTCTAGCTTATTAACTAAATGTCATTCCACTAAATACAATTAGTTGAACCCTTGAACAACTAAATATTATGAGAACACAAATTTCAAATAAGATGTCCAATTGCAAACTCTATTATGAACCTTATTATATTCATCTGCACAACAAAGGGTAAAATTATTGTTTTACCCTTATATTGGTTTTTCCGTCTAGATATCCTGTTTTACTCTATATGGTGATTAACACACAAGATTTCATCTTGGTGTTAAGACTTAATGGGTAGCTAGTCCATCAAACTACTGGCGCTAGTTTAATCACCAATTTTCATAAAACATTTAGAAGTGATGATATCACTATAAACTCTTTATTTGAGTGAATGTTCCTTTATACATGTTTCAATTAATAATTCCAACATGCAGACACTGGATTATTACTCTGTAAAAATACATTATGATCATATCAAGAATTATAATGAAACACATATGAGTTCACCACTCATCAAGATTGTGGTCCATAATAAACGAATGCTTAATTTGTATGTTTTAAGATTAAATTAACGGCCCACTTTATTCTTGAAAACATAATTAATTCCAAATTCATTTAAAATGCCATTATCAATAGTCAACTACTATCATGATATGAAACTAATCATTCCCTCGAAGTAAACCCCTTTACTTACATAGACATAAATCCCAACACTGTAGTCTAAATCATAATTAAGCAAGCAACTTTATTATTCAACTGTGAATCCATTATTTTAGATTCTTATAATATACATGTTTTCCATACATCTCTATGTATATATATATTACTTACAAAAGAATCTTGGTATCTTATGACTAGATATATAATGCTCATAAAAACCAAACTCTTTTATTTTTATCAATAGTAAATATTTTCATTACAAAACTGTAACTGGAAAAAAATTAAGTTATAAGTAAATACACTTGCTTTCCAGGGCACTATATTTATATAACTCCAACAATCTCCCACTTTTCCTAAAGCAAGTTTAACATATCCCTCATTCTCATCGCTGCTAGATGACCCTCAAAGCTCTTTTGAGGCAATGTCTTTGTGAACAGATCAACAAGGTTTTGCTCTGTAGGAATCTTTACCACATTCACCTCTCCACGTTGTATTATCTCCCTTATAAGATGATACTTTCGCTCAATGTGTTTGGCAGTTTTGTGGTTCCGAGGCTTTTTAGAATTGGCCACTGCCCCACTATTATCACAATAAAGTGTAATGGATTTTTCTGTCTCAGGAACTACCTCCAAATCATTTAGGAACTTGCGGAGCCAGACTGCTTCCTTTGCTGCTTCACAAGTAGCAATATACTCAGTCTCCATAGTCGAATCAGTGATACAAGATTGCTTCATACTCCTCCAGACTATGGCTCCGCCTCTTAAAACAAATATAGAGCCAGAAGTTGATTTCCTTGAATCAACATCTGATTGTAAATCAGAATCTGTATATCCTGTCGGAATAAGATTGCTTCGAGAGCAAACAAGCATTAATTTCTTTGTCCTACGAAGATACTTCAGTATGCACTTAACCGTAGTCCAATGCTCCATTTCTGGATTGGACTAAAATCTACTTACCAATCCCACTGTGTAACAGATATCCGGTCTAGTGCAAAGTATTGCATACATTAAACTTCTAACTGTCGAAGCATATGGAATGTTATATATGCGTTTGACCTCTTCTTGGGTCTTAGGTGCTTGCTCCTTTGAATTCCATGTCTAGTAGGTGTGAAACCCCTCTTGGAATCTTGCATGGCAAACTTATTGAGCATGTTTTTAATGTAATTTAGTTGAGACAAGGCTATCATTTTTTTCTTACGATCCTTTATAAGTTTGATCCCTAGAACATAGGTAGCCTCTCCTAAATCTTTCATTGAAAACTGTTCGTTAAGCCATCCCTTAACCGTAGATAATATTCCTACATCATTCCTAATGAGCAAAATATCATCAACATACAGAATTAGAAAAATAACCTTTCCTTCTTGTATCCTTTTATAGACACAAGGCTCATCTAGGTTTTGTATGAACCTGTAGGTTTTGATAGACTTATCAAACCTAATGTTCCAAGATGTAGATGCTTGCTTAAGTCCATAAATGAACCTTTGCAATTTGCATACCTTATACTCATTACCTAGCTCAACAAAACCTTATAGTTGGGCCATATAAATGGTCTCCTCAAGATCCCCATTAAGAAATGCAATATTGACGTCCATTTTTCATATTTCATAATCGAAATAGGCTGCTATGGCCAAAAGAATCCTAATGGACTTAAGCATGGTAACCGGAGAAAAAGTCTCCTCATAGTCTATACCCTCTTTTTAAGTATAGCCTTTAGCTACTAATCTGGCTTTAAAGGTCTCTACCTTTCCATCTGATCCTCTTTTCATTTTGTATATCCATTTACACCCTACGACTTTTATACCTAGTGGTGGATCTATAAGGATCCAGACTTCAATAGCGTACACGGAATCTATTTCTGATTCCATCACCTTGAGCCATTTTTCTACATCAACATCATGAATAGCCTGAGTATACGTAATGTGATCTGTTTCTTCTTAGTATGAGATGGAAATTAAGCCTTCTCCTAGACCTAGATACCTATCTGGCTATCTCACAACCCTCCCACTACGTTTAGGCACTACTTGATGTTCAGGTTGCACTTCGGATTCAATTCTCGAATCCATTTCGACGTCTTGTTCTGTTATATCCATATTAACTCTTGAATTGGATAAAATAGCTAACTGCTTGAGTACTACTTCACTTCTTCCTTTGTGATTTCTAAAAAATTCTTCTTATAAGAAGGCCGCATTTGTCGACACAAATAATTTCCTATCTTGAGGACTGTAAAAATAATACCCTCGAGTTCCCGTAGTATATCCTACAAACAAACATACTTCTAACCTTGGTTCCATCTTTGTGGATTCAGATCTTAGAACATGGGATGGCAGCCCTAAGTTCTCAAATGTCGTAATGAAGGCACTCGACCAGTCCACAACTCCCTAGGTGTTTTAGGCACCAATTTGGGTGGAGCAAAGTTGAGAAGATATGTTGTCTTTTGTATGGTATATCCCCAGAATGATTCTGGAAGTCTGGCATAGGACATCATCGATTTTACCATTTCCAATGGAGTCTTATTCCTCCTCTCAGCTACACCATTCTGTTGAGGTGTTCGAGGAGCTGATAAGCTAGAAATAATTCCATTGTCAATTAAATATTGTTGGAACTCTCCAGATAAGTACTCACCACCTTGATATGATCAAAATTGTTTTAATGGCTTGCCTAGCTGCTTCTCAGCTTCGGCTTTGAATTATTTGAACTTTTCAAAGGATTAACTATTTTTATGCATCAAATACAAATAACCATGTCTTGAGTAATCATCTGTAAAGGTTATGAAGTATTCATAACCTCCTCTAGCTTGTACGTTCATGGGCCCACATACATTTTTATGTACTAGGTCCAACGTAGATTCAGATCTATTTCCTTTAGAAGGAAATGAGGCCTTGGTCATTTTTCCTTCAATACAAGATTCATAGGTGGGTAATATATCATTACCTAAGCCCATAAGGATCCCATCCTTTACTAACTTGTCAAGTCTTTTCTGACTGATATGACCTATTCTTAAGTGCCACAAATATTTTGAATTAATGCTAGATACATTGGATTGTCTTGGTTTTATCAATTCTGTGGTGTTTAGTGATCCTGTCATAGGTTCTATAAAGAATAATCCCTGTTTAATTATCTATTTACAAATAAAATCCTTATTCTCATATATTGAAATAACATTTTCAAAATATAAGGAATAACCAGATTTTATTAGACAAAAAACAAAAATCATGTTCCTTACAATCATTGGCATGTAATAAACATCCTCCAAATATAACCTATGACCACTAGGAAAGTCCAAGATAACTACTGCCACTGCTTCTGCTGAAACACAGGATCCATTTGCTATCTTAACTTGAAACTGGCTTTTAGGTAGTCTTTTCCTTTACTAGAACCCCTGTAAAGAATTGCAAATATGGTTAGTGACTCCTGAATCTAACGTCCAAGAATCAGGTAAACCTGCCACATTTCTAGTTCCTAACAAACTTAGGAAACGCATACCTTGTTTGCTTTTGAGAGCCTCAAGGTAGACTGGACAGTTTCTTTTCCAGTGACCCATCTCATCACAGTGGAAACACTTTCCTCTGATGTTCTCTTTGGCCTTCTTTTTTGCAGGTTGAGCCTTGACCCTTGCTCGGGCCTTCTTTTTCATTGGACCCTTCCTTTTTTTGCTTGCCCTTACTCTTGGTCTTAGAAGAAGATGCTACATTAGTTTCTGGCCCATGAGCCTTGATATTTAATATCTCCTTCATGCTCTAGAGGTTATTCATCAACTTACTCAAGGTGTAATCCTTGTTGTTGAGCTCATAGTCCAACTTAAACTACTAAAAAGAAGAGTTTAAGCTATTGATGATCATAATCATCTACATGTCCACATCCATATCCACCCTAAGCATCTCAGCCTCAGTGACCACAGAGATTACCTTAAGCACGTAATCCCGCACCAGTTCACCAGTTTTTGTCTAAGATTGTGAAAGGTTTAGATAGCTTTCACCCTTGTTGACTTGGTCCTCATACCAAACATCTCATGAAGGTGATAGACCATTGCACTAGCAGTTTTTATACAAGCAATTTGCTTTTGCAACATGCCACTAACAGAAGCTAGAATATAACACTTAGTAGTCTTATCAGCATTCTGCCATCGCTCATATTGTTGGACTAGCTTAGGAGTTGAAACTCCACCCAGAGGTGCAGGCTTATTTTCAGTTAATACCTATAAAATTTGTTCATATTGAAGAACAATGTCTAGGTTATGTCTCCATTCATTAAAGTTCTCTCCATTTTCCAATTTGTTATTTGTTAAGAGCAAATTGAGTGGATTCATTTTGTGGTGACTATGTCTGAAAATATAAATTAATAAAACACGAGCATACTAGTTAATAATATTAGAACTTTGTGTAAAATCATGATGCATGTACGCATGATGATAGATTTAACAAAACTTAAAAAATAAATCTTTATACAACGGTTATTTTTCTTATCTATAACATACTAAGTAACGGTGGCTATCTTATCCATTAAAAGAAAAACTGAGAACCTCCTACTAAAAAACTACTAAGCATCTTCATGCCTAACTTTTAAAGAAACGTTATAATTTGGTCTATACTTTTACCAACAACGCTAAGGTGGGTAGGTTATTGATAAAATATGTTAAGTGTGTAACCATTTGATTCATCCACTAAAGGTACTTGCAAACCATGCCTCGATGAGAGGTCACATTTGCTACCAATAAATGGAGTTATCCTTAAAGAGACCCAAACCATGCAAGATCTATGATTCATGCCCTCCAGTGGGGAGTAACACTTCACCACATACAAGGCCATCATATGGAGACCGTGGACTCTCACATAAGCATCCTCTCCTACTTATTCTTTTTAAGCTTTAAGTTTTAATAAATACCATCTTGTCTAGATGTAATTTATTATCCATCCTATATTGTTTCATTATATATCTCATATATAATTAATGCTTGGCAAAGCCTAGAGTTGGCAATTTTCTATATGACATGCAATCACATAATATTTGCATTCATTTATCCATTCATCACATGAACTAATATGCCACTTTTAATTGTCCATCCTAGAAACATAAATAAAAATACAAGGCTTTTAAGCCCAACAATTTCTTCTTGGACTTGGAACTTCCGCTTCGAACTCTTCACTCATATGACCTGAACCATTCGGTAAAAAGTGTATTATGACTTTTCTTTTACAACAAAGTTTTGATTTTCATAAAAACGAATTTCTCACATTGAAAACAAAAATTCCAGCACTAGTTTTTCATCAAAACCGAAATTTGTCCATATGAAACAAAAAAAAACACTTATTTTTCATCAAAACTGAAACTTGTTGTGCCATAAAACCAAAAATTTGTAAACCCAAAATTCCAACACTTTGGTTTTCTAACAACCAAAACTTTGCCAATACACTTTTAGCAAAACCAAAACCTTACCTCTTCATTTCTTCATCCATGGCTTCTTCATCTTCATCATTACATGATTTTGTACATCACATAATCAAAGAAAAAATAAAGATGAAACAAAGGAGGAAACATGACGATGATAGGCCACCCTCCTTGTTACAACCAAATGAACAAAACTTACAAGGTAATTTTAGAATCTATGGACAACCAAAAGACCAAAACATACACCATATATATTTCTATCACATAAAAATATGCAACATACAAAAATGATTGTCGACCCCATGCATTATATATAGGAACCGAAATCATACATCATAAAAATAGCTTTGATACCAATTGTTAGATCGGAAAAATAAAGCATGCACGATTTGGATAAAACAGTAGATTTCAAAACTTTTTAGAAATCAAAATTATAGCAGAAGCAATATAACCAAATCAACATGCATAGCCATATATGATATGGTATAAGGATAATAAACATAAGAACAAGTTGGTAAAAAATATTTTACCGACTCCTTTGCTACAACTTTAACTCCTCGTTGTGCTATCCTATCCTCAGCAATGTATCCTCTCCTAGGAGATGTATCCTCTTCTCGTTATTGTATCCTCTTCTTGATATTGTATCCTCGATCAATCTGATCTACCATTTGTTTTTCTTGGACAACCTGGTTAACAAGATCCTTTAGTGGGAAAGGAGAAGAAAACTTGAAGAGATTTTTTCCTTAAAAGAAAGAAGCCAAATTTTGAGACTCTTCTCATGCAATTTTCGTCTATACCATACAAGATAGGAGAGAGAGAGAGTCAAAAAATGCAAGAACGCCTTCTTACACCTTCTCAATTTCAGTTTGTATCAAAAGAAAGAAGAGATTTGCATCAAATGCATCACTTCACTATAAGAAAACTATCATTTTGCGACAAAAAATACAAATATTCCGTCGGTATCACATCTTACTGACGGAATGTACCGACAGATAAATACGTAAGAGAATCAGCCATAGTTAAATTTACCGATGGTAAAAGAATTTACCATCGGTAAATTTAGCGTTGAAAAATGACAAACCATCGATAAATATACTGAAAATGTACTTACCGTAATAAGTGTTCTGTTCGTAAATTTGTCGATGGTTAATCATTTTCCGACGCTAACTTTACCAATGATAAGTTCTTTAACCGTAGATAAATTTAGCTATGGAATTTTTGCTACCATCAGTAAATTTACCGACGGTAGCATATTTTCTGTCAGTAAATATGCTGAATAGTTATTGACAGAATTTAACATCCGTTGGTATATTTTTTATATTACCGACATAATGTAGCCTTTACCATTGGTAAGTTATTTAGAAAGTTGCCGACGAATGTTTATTTCCGTCGGTAAATTTATTGCTTAAATTTTTTAAAAATATATTGTCATTATATTTAAATTATAGTTGATGCATAATTTTAATAATTAAATATTTATAATATACATTTAATTTGGTCAAATAGAAATTTTGGTTAATGATTAGAAATTAAAATATCTTAATTGATAATAAAAATGTTACATTGTAAATAATAAGTATCTATAATACATACTAAATGACCAAAACTTCACTACTGATTAGGAGATGGTGGATTGTCTGGTTAGTGCGATGACGTGCTGCCCTTACCCTTCATTTCATCTAATTCATGTTGAGCGTACATCGATAATTCATGTTGTTGTTCTGCCATCGACTGTTGCAACTGATGCAACTGCTCTAACGTCTGTTGCAACTGAGTCGACAATGTCTACACTGTGCTCTCAAGCGCTTCCACTTTATTGTTTTTGGATCGCCTAGCAGATGCTATTGTACAAGACGTGAAGGATTGCGAATAACAAATATTCGCAAATGATCCTAAGCCTAATATCCTCCCACGACGATCCCTACCATCTACTGCTTTAAGGAAGTGTCAACCTCATCAACATTTTTTGATTGTTGAGATCGCCGTTCAATGGTTTGTTATATTTGGTCATATCAGAAAGCAATGTTTATATATTAGTAAGTGATAATTATTAAACAATATTAATAATAAATCATAAATTTCACATGCATTGACTTCTCTACAACGATTGTTGATGAATGTCACCCCGTCATGCTTCTTAGTGTGGGTGTGTAGAAATAGTTGACGGGATTTAGGTGCCACGCCCATAAATTTTTCATGCATAGGAATAAAATGTTAATTATAAGTAAATTAGATTTTATAAAAATTTCGGCAGAGTTCCCCTATTTTTATGAAACCAACCCCCTGTTGACAAAGAATAAAACTAAAACCACAGCCGTATATAGCACCAGTATAACATTATCATTGTCAACAAGAAACACATATATTCATTCCAAAATTCACACATAAAATTCAATAGAAATACAAAGTGAATTAGAAGTTATAAAAATGTTGGCACGGAATTCAATTAAAATATAGCAAAGCAAAGAGATGAGAATATAACTGTTAATTGTAAATACTTACAAGTTTCTGTGCATGCTCTTGGTGGATAACAGATCCTCCTGTATGTACGAGAAGACTCTCTCTTTCTAGTCCTCTACTTCTGTTGGCTGAATTACACTGTAAAATCGACATCGCCTCAGGTGATGTCCAATATTGCAGCCAACGACTCCATATTTCTTAAAAAATGTAAGGCGCTCATACAGTCGCCCTGCGTATCGCACCAGCTCTCGATTCCCATACTTTATATATGGTCTCGTCCAATTGAGAATCCCAAAAAATTCTTTCTGTAATAAAAGGAAAAATATTTGATAAATACTTTTGATGTAATAATATTTATCAAATTAATGTATAAAAATTTATATTAAAAAGGAAATAATAATTTCTATCGTACATCAAACTCATGATAGTAAAATTCCTTTGTCGCCTGAGAGATATTCTTCCAATAATAGCCCTCAGGATCAATCTTCTCCTTAAATTTTGACGTCATATTTCAGGAACAGGGTCCAGATGGAAAAACCTATAATATAAAAACAAATAAATTTATACCATTTTTAAAATTGTAACCTATAACTTAATTATAACATATAATGGTTCATGTATTTTCACTTACATATTATTGACTATTGTGATGTATTTTCTTCCATCAGGTCCCTCAGCACCAGGCTGGCAGCCGTCTCCTTCATCCGTATTATTTACCCCAGGTGTAGCCTCATCTGCCAGTTTAGTAGGTGGAGGGGGTGGAGGTGTATCATCTTTATCTATTGCACCACGAGATCCTTCACCTGTATGGTAAATACCTCCAAATCGTGGTCTGAATCTTACTCCCAAAAAATTCTGTCTTCTCTTTGGTCCCATATTTCAACCTGAAATCAAATTTTGATTAAATTTTATAGAAATAAGACATTTTCATTTCAATAATTTATACAATATATTGAAAAGGAAATAATTGATTTGTTCATACAATATTCAATTACAAATACAAATTAATCGCTATCACCACTTAATTGTAAAGAAAAATCATCTTCTTATTCTGAAGAATTTGAATCAAAATCTGGCTCTTCTTCAAATCTCTAACCCTCTTCATCTTCTCTAGATAAAATTTCAACATATTCATTACATGGATCATTTAAAGGTTCATTATCCTCATACACGACAGATGTATTTATTTCATAAGTCTCTTCCTGAAACCCGTCACTTTCAACTCTCTGTTCTCCTTTTTTCACGTGAATAAAAAACACCTCTTGCTTTAACTTTGCAAATAGCCGAACAATCTAACTTATCTTGTCATAAGCTGGGAAAAGTGACATAATACACTTGAATGCTTGCATTGCCAACACAAAAGGTTCAAAATGTTGAAATTTTCTTCGCTTGTTGATTTCAACTAGGTTGTATAGACTATGCACTTTTGTACCGACATTTAGAGTTGGATCAAACCACTCACACTTAAATATCACAGTTTGCTTTATTGGTAATGCAGGGTACTCAATTTCAAATATTTTAATTATTTTGCTATAGTAATCACTCACTTCTGCTTATATGCAAACTCCACTATATATTGTTGCCATGCTATGACCATGATATTCTGTATGATATTTGTATCCATTAAAAAAATACACCGGATATGATTTAATAGTTTACAAAAGTCCCTTCACAAGATCACATATAAACTTGTTGTCTATTGAATTTTCTAGGGCCTACAAAAAAAATCATATTAAACAGTATAATGTTATCTGAACTCTTAAATGTTATAATTCAATCATTTCAATATATTTGGAAGTGGAAACTTACATATTGCTTGAACCATTGAGCAAAGTGGCTTCCAACTTCTTTATTGATATCATCTTGTGATTTTTCGGGCATGAGCTCCCGTAACAATTCCTCGTATAAAGTAAAAACGTTATTATATATTCAAGTTATGAATAATAGTAACCAATTTCAAAACCAAAATAATTACTTGATACTTACTGCACGAAAGATTGAACCTCTTCACAGTTTAATAAAACGTAACTATGGGTAGCCTCAATTTCTTCCTCTGTTAACATTCTTCTTGTTGAACTTCCATATAACCGTCCAGGATAAGTGAAGATGGATAAGTTACCATCAGTATCAGTAGTTCCTCCCCCATCGTCATTACGAGGAACTTTCTTTCTCTTGTGTGAACATGCGGCTCAAAATAATGTGAACAAAATGTACTAGCTTCCTCCACTAAATAAGCATTACATATCGAACCTTCAACTCTAGCCTTGTTCTTCACATTTTTCTTCAAGTGATGCAAATACCTATATGAGTGAATAGGGTTAAACGAATTGATTTATGAAATTTTGATAAATTAACTTCAAGAAAGGTTCAATTTTGTTGAATTACGTACCTCTCAAATGGATACATCCAATGATATTGCACTGGACTGACTAGTTTATCCTCGTATGCTGACAAGTAGATGCTCCATACAGTCAAAGAAGTTTGGAGGAAATATCCCTTCTAATTTGCATAAAATTACTGGAATTTTCCTTTCCAAATTTTCTGTTTTAGCCAACTTAATTTCAGATGATGTTAAGCTTTTGGAAAACAAATTTAATTCTGTTATTGCTTCCCAAATCTTATTTGGTAGCAACTCCCAAAATGCTATTGAAATTAGCCTTTGCATAAAAACATGACAATCATGACTTTTCATCCCAAATAATTTGTACTTCCGCATGCCCACACACCTTGCCAAGTTTGAAACATAACCATCGGGAAACTTTAGACTTCTCAACCATTCACACAATATTTCTTTTTGCTTTTTGTCTAAACTGTAACATGCTTTCAGATATTTACCAGTTCGAAGATTTTTATGTAACTCATTCTTTCTACAAAAAGCTTCAAATCAGCTCGTGATTTTGCATTGTCCTTTGTTCTCCCTTTAATGTTCATTATGGTATTGAACAAATTGTCAAAAATATTGTTTTTAATATGCATAACATCTAGATTATGACGTATCAAATTAGTTTTCCAATATGGAAAATCCTAAAAGATGCTTCGTTTTCTCCAACCAAAGTTTCTAC
>JANZXR010000005.1:30136435-30146454 GCA_027575705.1 Erythroxylum echinodendron
CTTGTAAAACTCATATCTCTCAATTCCAATATGAAAAATTACAAACTTTATGCCAATAGAAATCTAAGAGAATAATCTACAACTTTTATGAAGAAAACTTTGTTTGATTCTGCCTACATCATTACAATTTATTCGATAAAAATAAGACACGATTTTATTCAAAAGTAGTGTTGCAGCCTATGTCAGAACTCAACTTCAAGCTAAATTTCAAGACTTGTAAGGAAAAAATTCAAATTCAATTCCTTAATGAAATTCATATGTTTCTAGTTTACTTTAAATCAAAATCCATCCAATTTGGATATTTACATATCAAGTTATGGCCAAAATACTAATGTCTGTCTAGTAAAGACACTTCATCTAACAAATTCCAGCACACTTTATCATCATTTTCATCCTAGTTCACCTCTTTTCGTTAGTCTATCTTTTCTACCTTAATACACCATCATTTCCTCTTCATTCATAACTCAATTTCAGCTCAATATCATACACACACAAATTAAAATCCAATATTGCTCAAAAACACCAAAACAGAACATATTCTTATACACTTTCAACTCCAAATTCCTACACATATTCAACTCCAATTCATTCTTTATTTCACGTCTAAATATCATCTTAATTCATCTAAATTCAGGACATCATCATATTTCAAACTTCCTTTTTAAAATTCAAACATCCGGTAACTCATTATCATAATTAAAGCATTTATCAAACAATCCATGAATACATTAACTTATTACAATTTAAAGCATGATCTCATTATTCATGCCTACACCCATGTTAAAATACATAAAGAATTTCATATTCAAACAAAACCTCAAATTACTCATCATAATGTCCCATTTATACTAACCCATAAAGATCAACATGTAAATTACTTGATTTAGCTCCAAATCCTTCAAAAACACACCAACCCTAGCTTTGTTGATAAACCACATACGTCGCCATTCCAAGGTAGGAGGTTAGGTTATCTTGTGAGGAAATGAAAGAGGGTGTAAGATGATGGTAACAAGTGGAGGTGAGAGCAAGGCCTACGTTGATGGAGGTGAGTATAGGTCGTGGAAGTGAAGAAATATAAGAAAAGAGATGGAGAGGAAAGCTACAAAGAGAAGAAAAGATAGCAAAATACAAACAACTAATTTGGTCTTTCAATAGTAAAGAAACGTGGGAGATAAGACATGGTTTGGCAATAGACACATGTCACTTACCACATGTCCAATCTCCATTGATTTGAGTTAGGATCTTTCATTAACGAGTCTATTTAACTCCAATTTCTAATCCAATTGTCTCCAAATTTCAATAACATATGTCATTAAATCTAACTATCAATAATACAAATTTCCACTACCAATTGACTCTTAATTCTATTTCCATTTATTACTTGTCATGTCACTTGATATTTTTCCTAGTCTAAAAATACCTAAAATTTTAGAAATATTCTAAATTTCACCAAAATTTCAAAATCAATACCTATACACATAATTCAATTTTCAATACATAAAAACCACAATTCAGATCAAAATTCACATTTATAAATCAATTATACCCAGAAAATGTCAATGAACGCATGTATAATCATTTTACTATGCAAAAATTAATATTCACATGTGTGTATGCTATATATTATGTATGAACATGAAATGCACTTTTTAACTTCTCATTAATCTCTCATATACAATATTCTAGGGTCCTAACCCTTAACATGTGATGACGAGATGTTTCTTTTTAAATATTGATATATGTTACTAACTTAAGAATTAATAAAAGTTCATATGATAAAGTGTTGAAAAGTTATATAATTAGACGTTTGCAACTGACTAGACATTTAACTAGCTAATAAGCTAATTGGTGAATTATCCACTACCTAATGATTGATATGAAAAGTTATTGACAGATGATTTCTTATCCAACCAAGGAATAAACTAGTTGATATTCAAGTTAAAGGATTTCTAAACAACGAGGGTAGGAAATCGACCAACAGGTCCTACGTAGAAACTAACTATTGCAATAAATAGTTTGTGTTTTTAGAACCTATTGAAAGTCTTATAGGTATAAAAATATGATATTATGATTATTAACAATCTTGATAACATTTTAATGTTACAATATCATATTTGAGACAATTTATAAGTTTCTAATTACACATACACTCATTGTGAATTAACTATGAGTCGTAGAGGATTAAAGTGAGTAAGCAAGATTTATTGAAATTGAAAAGTTCAATTAAGAGCTATTTCTCGTATTTACATAATTCTAGAAAGTTTTTGGTTCCTCTTAATTATGAGAAAGAATGTAAAAGACTTTCTCTTCACCCACTTAAAAGAAAAGTAAATTAAATTTTGTTATGTGTCTACATCTTCTCCTTAATCAAAATAAAGTTAAGAGTGGTTTTAAAAATATTACTCTTTAAATATCAAATAAATGTAATAACGAAATCTCCTTTTTAGAATATGGAAACAAATAATAAAGAGAAAATCAACTTATAATATAATTAAACTTAATTTAGTTCCATAAAGATCATATGAACTTGTGTTTGCAAATAAATAATATAATGTTAGTTCATTGGATTTTATATAAATATTAACTACATTTTTTGGGTCAATTAGATATTGTATATAGTCCCTTTATTAATTAGGGATAAGGTTGCGTACTTTTGAACCTTCCAGATCTGGCATGTCAATGAGACTTATAGTGAGTATTGTTGTTGTATTAATTAAATTTTTTAGTTTTGACAAAATAAAAGATAGCTTACATTTAATGATGATGTATGTAATTCGAGTCTATACAAATATTTTTTAAATTATGATACAAAATACAAAGTATATTAATTATTAAAGAAGAACCAAAACTAAGTCGATTATCCTGCTGTAATTGTAAAATCATAAATACTTAATATTTGTAAGTAAATAGTTGATATTGGTAAGAATTAGTCAATAGCTGTACAAATTGACAATTCAATAAGTAAAATTTATCATCCTTTGGTAATTTAAAATAAAGTTTTACTCCTTGACAAACGCTTTTATTTCGAATTCTAC
Organism: Erythroxylum echinodendron; assembly: GCA_027575705.1. Classification (NCBI taxonomy): domain Eukaryota; kingdom Viridiplantae; phylum Streptophyta; class Magnoliopsida; order Malpighiales; family Erythroxylaceae; genus Erythroxylum; species Erythroxylum echinodendron. The sequence goes on from JANZXR010000005.1 coordinate 30,139,471, forward strand.
TCTTTTTTTTTTTTTTGGGTCTCAATGCTTTGGGTTGGGCTGCAGTGGTGGCCTGGTGGGGTTTCTGAGACACATTTTGACTATAATAAGAACAAATTAGGCATGCGCGATGCACATGGGTATTTTGACACCAAACAGCAGTCATTATCAGATAAACGGCGGAAATTAGACATTCAAAAAGGGTTGCTTCCATAATCAATCCACTTGATTCTTTCTTCTGACCGGCAACTCAACTCAACTCAAAACTCAAACCCAACCAAAGGGATATTAACCATAACAATGTTTGCTTTGCTTCATCATCCCTTTAAGAAAAGATAATAACGTTTCTTTTTCCTGGGAAATAACCAAGACTAGAGTCTATTCACTATTGAGAAAAGAAAAACAAAAGGCTTAAGCCAAGCTGGCGAGCCAAGCCAATGTGCAAGTGGGGAGCCAGAAGACATGGATTCTGTCTTGTCACGTTAAGACTGAGCTTAACGTTATAACAGTATCTTTGTCTTAAAAATCAAAAGCATTGATTTATTTGACTGCAAAAATTTATCCTCATAGTCTTAAAGGCCAACAATAAAGAAAGCTACTAAATTTATGCTTCCAAATCTAAAACCCCTCGTTTCTTTCCCCATTGCTGCTGCTGCTCCTCTCTCCACAAAAGACTCCACCTTTCCTTTCCAACTCCCTCTTTCTCTCTATACCTGTTCACTATTTGATAACCAAAGGTGGGTTGTGTAGAGTTAGTTTTGTATGTTAGTAGAGATGAGAGGACCTCTGGGGGCTGTGATAGGGAGGTACCCGTCAAGTGATGGAAATACTCAAATTGGTGGAATCATTAGTCACAATAGGAAATGTAGAGACTTGACATTTCTTGTCCTTTTTATAGCTTTTTGGGTTGCTATGATCGTTAACTCTAGCTTTGGATTCAATCAAGGAAACCCATTAAGGTACAGTGTGAAACTTTACTTCCCTGCAAATCCCTACTGGCTTCTTTTTCTCTCTGTTTTGGTAAGTTTGGTTGCTTCTGACGTTTAAGTATAGTCATCTCTTAAATCTGTTCCATTAAACCTTGAGTCTTGTTAAAAGTTGAGAATAAGCACCTGCACGGAGTAATGATACTAATGTCGGGGTACTCTTTGTTTGACGGTCTAATCTTAGTACTGTTCTTTACTCTGGATTTAGTGCTCTGATTTGAATGTTTGTGATGACTTTTGTATATATGTTCTCTGGTCTATTTTCTGGTTTGCTTCGTTCTAAACATTTATTTTGAAAGAAAATGATGATAGTGGAAAGAAATGCAAGTAATGCAGATGAGAAATGACACTTTCTGTTTGGAGAAATCTCATTTCATTTTTCATCTAGTAACTATTACTTCAATAGGGCCATACCCTTTCCCGTTGTAATGCTATAAGGTTACAGCAGAAACTTGTCGATGTTTCAAAATTTCATGCTAGATTTTTTCTCGTATTCAGCTCTGTTGCGTCTGTTTCCTGCTTGCTATGTTTTTGATCACTTGCTAGTATGGTTCTAGTTCGAGTTTAATTTTTTGGCTTGCTAGTATATGTGATAATTTGCGATGTGGTTCACCAGGCTTACTTATGGGTTGGACTACAAGGGAAATGTGTGTGGTGAGAAGCATTCCCATCTTGATCTTCGTGAGTTGGAGCTCACATATTGGCTAAATCCTAACCAGGTTTATCTCAGTGGTCTGAAGACTGGCCAATTCAAGTTGGCAAATGCTCGGAGTATATGCTTGATGGATTGCCCAAACCCTTCAGACGATGCACTAAATTGGGTCTGTGATTATCCAGAGGGAGATATCCGTCTCTCACTGGATGATTGGATTGATAGGAATTATGATTACTTTGAGTTCCTTACTCCTGAAATGAGAAATACCTCTCTTCAACTTCAGGGCCCTTGTTACCCTGTTGTATTTCCCAGTGTAAATGGTATGTAAATAAAATTCTTATATAGTGTGCAAAATTTGTTCAACAATATATATCAGAAAGCAACATCCCCTTTTATTTAAGTTGAGTAATGTATTTGTCTTTAATTTTGCATTTTCTGGTGAAAGATGATTCATAATGTTTTCTTTTTCCTCAGTTTATTGGAGGTGTCAATTTGTTGCTCATTCATCAAACACATCTATGCGCCATTGGCAACAAATGGGTGGAGTGAACATCAATGAGGACATCATTATAGACAAGTCTATTCACAGACACATTAATGCTCGGTCATCTGTTCTGAAGGTTGAGGAACTTTAGATTATTCTCATCACTTGAGGGAAATGAATAAATTGCCTTTTACATGTCAGATTACTGCTATACTTTTTCTGTTCTGATTGATATTTGAATTCCAACAGACGGTTCAAGTGGTGTTTTGAATACTAGGGAATCCTAATAGGAAGATATTAAATTCCTTTACCCTATTCTCTCTGTCTCTCCTGTTCTATCTCTTTCTCTTGCCATTCCCTATTGATATGACCAACCCTGCCTGCTAATTGAACCATTCAGGACTAAAATCAATTTAGAAACTTCTGTTAAACTTCCTAAATTGCTGTGAGCTGAGTACTTAATTTATTTTCATAAACTCATTTAGCTATGCCAACTTAAAATTATTTTTTGTATCATTTCCTTCCTTTTTCAAAAATTTTGTATTGCATATTTTTTCTATTGTTTTAACTTCACCATTTACATATTCTTTTGCAGAGGTACGTGGCTGACATTGGCAAGTCATGGCCTGTGTTGATTGTTTGTGGAGGACTTTTGCCACTATTTCTGTCAGTGATTTGGCTGCTGATGGTCCGACACTTCGTTGGGGCAATGCCATGGATAACAGTTGCTCTCTTTAATATTCTAATTATATCAGTTACCTTGTTTTACTATTTAAAAGGTCAGAGGTTCTTTTTCGACTGGCATTTCTCTTTATTTGAAAAACAAAATTCTAGTTTCCTTACCGCACTGAAAGGTTTTAGGTATCATTATATCAAAATTCCAGACACAGCTCTTTACTTAAGCTGTTTCAAAACGCTGTTGACCCATTTTAATCATATTTCCATTATCAAGGGTCTATTTACATGTCATGCTGTTTGATTGTGGTTTCTTATTTGGCTTTGTTTGGAATCTGACAAAAAGCTTAACAAGTCTTTGAAACCGTATACAGATTCTTGTTATGGAGTGAAGTTATTTCCTTTTCTATGTGTCCTTGCCTACTATAATTATCATCAAATTCAATATTGATTTATGTTCGTTTCCTTGCTTCTTTCAGCTGGGTGGATTGGGAAAGATGCCATCACCCCTATCATTGGTGAGCATGATCCATACTACCATGCATTTGGAAGGGTGGGTTCCTTCTTTTCTTATCTTAGGACTCTTTATAGTACTTCAATAAAATAGGATCTTTACATTATTCATGACTAAGTTTTCTAATGAAACATTTTGCATCTTTCAGGAACTAAATCATATTCGAACTGTTGCCATCCTAATGACCTTCATTATGGTTGTTGCCCTCCTTACATCAATTGCCATTGTTCGACGCATACTAATGGCAACCTCTGTTCTTAAGGCAAGTATGATACTGAGGTTGCAATATGATGAACAAAAGAAACAGTTATTTTGCAGAAACCCTTTACATAATTAGAGTGACAATCTTTTTTTCTGGTTTAACGGTTCTGAATGACTTTGTATTTCTCAAACTAAAGTTATGTTAAATTTTGAGGAATTTCACAGATATCTGAGTTTGATTTTTGAAGTTTACATAACTGTACATGATTGATTCCTATGAATCCTTGAATTATAATTTCCACATTTTACTCAGATGTAATGGCTCTAATCAAAATTCCATTATAAGATTATTTAACTACCCAGAGCCCTTTATTCAGGATGAGAATTTGTTGCTGTTTGCTCTTGCAGTTGGTTACCAGCAGATGAGAAAAAGAATATATATTCTTTATTTGAAAATTTTGTTTCTTATTGGTCCATTTGAATTTATCATTGATACTGGTGTATGAACTAGTGTTGTGACATGTGAGCAGGTTGCAGCTAAGGTCATAGGGGAAGTTCAAGCGCTCATTATTTTTCCTATCATACCATATGCCATCCTTGCAATCTTCTATATGTTCTGGTTTTCAGCTGCACTCCATCTCTTTAGTTCTGGCCAAATTGTCCAAAATGATTGCAATTCCAACTGCTGTGCCTATGATCTTGTCTCAAAGAAGGTTAATTGTGATCGTTGCTGCGGTTATAGCATCCATTACACTCCTCATATATCAATTGCTATATTTTTCCACCTATTTGGGTGCTACTGGGCTACTCAGTTTTTTATAGCTTGCTCCTCAACTGTGATTGCTGGTTCAGTTGCCTCGTATTATTGGGCTCGTGGAGAGGCACCAGTAAGCTGCCAAGCTGTTTTAGTAGTATCTGAATTTGATTTTTTTTTTTGTGGGGTCACCAAGTTCATGAAAGAATGCCCATTGTGGTCATACATTTGATTCTAATAACCTCTTTATGCATGTGTGGTCTCAAGCTTTTATGTGGAGATTTCTATTATGTGTGTTATCTAGTGCAGACTCAAGGATATGTCCATAATTCATTGCATCAATATTAAGTAAACAAATGAATGAGGTCAAAATAAGAATTTATTGACAAAATTACTGAGGAAACATGAAATACATATGGTAATATGACGTATATATGTCAACATATATGTTCTATCGATATTTTAGTTTGGGTGCAGTCCATGGTGCTGAACTTATTGATTTGTGCTTTGAGTTTTGAGGCTATGTCTATTATAAAGAGATATGGGCTGACTTCTAATCCAGTGTATGAGGAAATTATAGCATTTAAAAGAACTTGTACAGGCAGTTTCTGTACAGTTGCTATTATCACTAGAATGCTATGCTTGTCAGAATTGCTAAATGTCATTGCCCACTCGATTGCTTATTTAGGAAACTGTTGCTACGCATTTAGCCAGCCAAATTTGAGGTATTTGTTTATCCTGAATAATTGAAATCTGAGAGCAAACGTGCGGTAAACTCAAAAAGTTCATGAGTGAATTTAAATTCTTATAGTCCATTAATTTTGGTTTTAAACAATTGAGTTCCATTTTAATGTTAGTATGATTGAATATTTTTACCAATTGCAGTTTGTATTGTGTAACAATATGTGCTGTATTTTGTAAGGTGCAGATTGCAGTTCCTTTTTTACATTGTTTTCTGATCGAAACTGTTTTTCTTGACTTCATTGTTTTCAACTACTGGTGGGGCAGCCGGAGATTCCGTTTCTTCCAGTTTTTTCTTCTATGAAGCGACTTATGCGGTTCAGCCTGGGATCTGTTGCCCTTGGCTCTCTTGTTGTCTCATTTGTGGAATCAATTCGCTTCATTCTTGAGTCAATTCGTCGCAGAATGAAAGTTGCAACTACTGCACCTGATAGCCAGTTCGGGAAGTTATTCTATCATATTTCTCGGTTTTGCCTGATGTGTGTTGAGTCGACCATAAAATCTGTGAACCGCAATGCTTATATCATGGTAATCTTACTTTCAAGCCAAAGCTTCTAATTTGTCACTTTGCAGCTTCTTGTGTAATTATATGTTTATAACTATGGGCTATGTGAAACTGATGTTAATGCTAAACGCAAGTACATGCATGAGCTGTATATTGATTTATGTGGGAGAACAATTCTCTGTTCATGGAAAGGATTTTATTCGCACTGCATATATGCAAATCTGAAAGATAACTTTCCACTTATGACGATTGTAAAGGAAATTCATAATGAAGAATGAAGCAGCCTAATCTACATCCTTGGAACTTCTTTCGGGATGTTATGAGAAAGTAATTAAAAGCAATAATGGGAATTGGTTTACTTATTTCTCTGAGATTCATCTGCATAATCATACGACTAGTTTAGTGGAATTTTGAGAATTTTACTCGCTGGACTTGTTATTTGGTTGAGAGTAAGCCTTTGTGCAACTCATTCCCTCAGTCAGAGTTGGATATTTTGATTCTTACCGTTCTCATTGTACAATATGTGACCTCTGCAGATAGCTATAACAGGTAAAAGCTTTTGTAGAGCTTCTGCGATTGCAACTGACTTGATTATGAGCAACATACTGAGGATAGGGAGGGTCAATGTGATTGGTGATGTCATTCTCTTTCTTGGCAAGTTATGTGTCAGCCTTTCTAGTGCTGTTTTTGCGTTCCTCATGTTGGATACCCACAAGTATAGATCTGCTCATAACAAGATCTCTTCCCCATTGCTTCCTGTTTTGGTATGTATTTCTGTTCCAATTACTATGACTGAATCTTAAAAGTGGTCGCGTGATGCTGCTTCTAAGGCATTGAACTTTGTTGTATGCTTTAGAAAGTAGAAACTAGCCGTATCTTACAATTTTTCCTTTTGTTTCTTGTGTCTTTGCAGGTTTGCTGGGCTCTTGGATATGTGGTGGCAACTCTTTTCTTTGCGGTAGTGGAGATGTCTATTGATACTATTATTCTTTCATTTTGTCAGGATTCCGAGGAGCATCAAGGGACGGCTCAATATGCCCCTCCTTTACTAATGGACACCCTTAATGATCAAAATGAGATGCAGAGGCTGACGCAATAGGATATGATCCTATTAAAAAGGTCTCAGTATAAGTTGTCTGATGCATATTCCAACTAATTTTGGAGAATCTGGTTATATTTTCTAGTGAAATTTACTTGAAAATGGAAAGAAGAAAAGGTCTAGTGCTTTTGTATTTTTATTTTGCACATGCTCGCTTACAAACAATATTATGAATGCCTTACCAGTAATTGTATCAAATTTGATTTTGGTACAATACAATATTACTACTTATCGTACTATTTTAGGTTATTTTTCAGAAAATTATAAAATAATTCTTGAATATTTTTTAAATTACAAGATAATCTGCCAATATATTTTGTTATATAATTTTTAATTTTACATTAACATATTTTCAAAAATCAAAATAATAAAAATTTAAATTAATAAATTT
>JANZXR010000005.1:30159715-30199577 GCA_027575705.1 Erythroxylum echinodendron
AAAGGACGAGGGTGGGAGTCTGGGTGGTAGAATCGGAGGGCGTGGGAGAGCCGAGGGTGGGAGAGTCAAAGAGGGATGGAAGTGAATGAAAACATAAGACACAAATGACATCGTTTTCTACTTGCAAAAAAACAACGTCACTTTCTCCTTATTTTTTAATGTTACCAACATAAAACGAAGTCGTTTTATGTTTAAAGCCAAAAGACGCCGTTTAAGCTATAGTAGAAATGAGTTAAACTTATATAAAACAACGTCGATTTATTTAGAACAAAACGACTTCATTTTAAGTTTAACTTATGGGCAGGCCGTGGGCCACAGGCCGATCTGGTCAGACCAGCCCACTGGTTGGCTCGTCCACTAGTTCCACGGACTACGGGCTGGCCCGCGGCCCGTCCACCCTAGCCCGCCCTTCCACAGGCCACACCCACCCGACTTGTGGGCTGATTTGACCGGACTAAACCTGTTGACCACGAGCCAGGCCAATATTAATATCCCTACTCGTAATACAAAAATTGATATGAGCACTTACAACTTTGTAGCATGAAGACTTGTGGATCAAAGGGGGATAATGATGCTTTCGTTGTAATGTAGATCATGATAATTAAGGTGATCTATCTATGTAATGGAGATCATGATTAATTAAGGAGATCTAACGTTTTCCAAAAAATTAAAGGCCCTTGTTTAAAAAATCCTTTTTTTATTTCAGTTTTAATTAAACCAACAAAATGGAGTCTTTCAAGCATAAGGAAATCCTGAAGAATATTTTTTTATTTGAGTTTTTTATATCCCTAATATTCTACATTACAAAATTCATTTTGGTTCAGGGGAACTATATTTCTTTTTCTTTGCTTATGGCTTTCCTACTTATGCTAATATCTCTTGTTGTTATTTGGCTTTTCTCTCGCACATTTTGCTCCGCCAACATTATGACCAACCTTATGTGATAGATCTAGATCTTGGGAGAGAATAGGTAGTATTATGAGCTCTTTTAGTATTCTTATTGGTGTGGAGTCTCTAGTATGACATCTTAGGGTTCCCCGAATTTCCCATTTGATGCTGTTGTCATATACCTAGATCTCCTAGGTTATCATTAATATTTCCATCTATTTGGTTCCCTAATTCTTCTGACTTAGGAATTAAGGAACAAGTGTTAGATTCTCCTTGTGAAAATCTAAGTCTTCTAAGTTAACATCGTTTACCTAAATTACTTTTTACTGCGTGTTTTATCAGTGGTCTTTGAGAGTTCTTATTCCTTTGGAAGCCATTTTTTGACTGTGTCATTTAGGTAGGGCTTCCATGTATAAGTTATGAAAATAGAACCATCTACTAGATTACTAACTTGTCAAGTTTCAAGATCCTAATAGTCTCGGGGTGCTCCTTACTCGTGCCAACTTCTACATGCATATACACACGTCCTATCTATCATAGGTTAGTAGTGTTTTCATTCAAGGTTAGGGCTTTAACAAGTTTATTAGCTAAATTACTTAAGCCTTTTAAGTGCCAATATTCCAAAGGGACTATGTGAAAGTTTGGCTAAATTGAAAATGTTGTTTCTACAGGTTTTGCTTAATGAGAAAATCCCAATCTCCACTTCTGAATGAACATGAATCTGCTTTGGATATGCCTAGGACCTTCCTCTAAGGTCTCATCTAATTGGAGTTCAGAGGAGAATTTGAAGAAGAAGAAATTATCTTCATTGAATAACACATTATCCATAATAGGCTTCCTCCAATTGGTGTTGGCCCAACTCTGAACTTAGGTAAAAGAAAGCCTTTTCTCTTTAAAGAAGCCAACTAGGGTGGTTTGTCACTTCTTATTGCCTATATTTAGGACTTTCACAAGCAGGGAGACAATGATGGGGTTGGTAGACGAGAGAATGAATCTAAGTTTACCAAAATTTTGAGGGTCACCCACAACCTTGCTCAAAGCTAGGTTATTTTGTGGAGGAAATGAGATGACCATATGATCATGATTTTGCTTCCTATAGATAGAATCAGGGAACATAGGGAAATTAGTTTCCTTGGAGAGATTAGGGGACTCAAATTTATATGCCGATAAAGTGGTATAGGAAGTTAAAGTTGGTGAAGATTGATTTACTAGAGGTGGAAGCCATTTCTTCTAATTGTAAAAAAATAGAAAAAAGGCAAGAGAGGCAAATGTGATGGATTGGGCTTAAAAAGTTAGAACACAAATAGGCTAGAAAAAGGGGTAAAAGGTGTTAAAAAGTTGGGTAAAGTTTGGGTGAAGATGGGGTTAAAGAGAAGGTAGAGAATCTCTCACTAACCATTGCTTTTGAATAAACTTGTAAATTTATTGAAATTAAATGATAAATTTATTCAAAACCACTAATTTGAAATGAGAATAAGTAAGATCTTAAACTTATCAAGTATTGCTAGAAGATATACAGACAGTTAAACATCTTTATGGTAGTAGGGAACAAGTTTATATGTTAAGAATATTTTATAATGATTACAATTAAATCTAATTTGATCAAAATTCTTAATTAATTGTGACTCAGTTGTCTCCCCATTTTCTTTGATCAAATGTCTTCATTGATTTATTTAAATTTTAATTATGTATATTATCTTGATTTGATTTATGTATAACTAATTTTTAGTTTAGAGAAAGACATTGTTTATATATAGAACCTTTCATTTTTAAATATAAACACTCAAGATGACTATGAGATTGAATCTAATTTATAGGTTTGACTTTTGATTAAAAGCTGATCAAATCTTAGGGAAATAGACTCAAACTTAAACTAGCTTGAATTTCAAATAAAAACTTTAGTTTAATTTAGGTTAGGTTATGTTTGTGTTAGGTTAATTAGATATGGACTAGGCACCTTAAACTTGAAATTATACTTAAGCTTAATTAAATTGAACTTTACCCTTAAACTGTTTTCCAAACATGCTCAAATGTAATTAAAGAAATATGATTCATATTATATCAGTAAAATAGGCCTGTAAGAACTAATTGCATAAATCAAACGTAACATTTATATTATGTTAATGGAATAAACTTTTAAGGTCAAAGTGCATGAATTTCTTGCCTTTCTCATTTGTTTTTTTATTGGTATTAGAGTAAGGTTATACATTATACATTAAATTTATTTTTTTATTATTTGCAATTTTCAACTAAATACAATATTATTACTTTAAAATAATCATATCAATAACCATATAGCTTTAAGTTGTCTATTGCATTATTATAATTATACATGATGAAATTGCTTGGCATGAAATTTCACTTGCATAACTCATTATATAAACGAAATTTTCTTGTTATATTAATGACTCACTACGTAAGCTAAAGTTTAAAGTTAGCTTAAGATATATGTCATATCAATAATTCCCTATGTAAATTAACATCTCTTTTCTCAAACTTAACTCTGGATAGTGACTACTTGAGGTAGAAAAGTAGTTTTTTAAAAGTTGAATAAATGAAATTCATGGCATGACAAAGTTATAAATACAGTGGAATGCTAAAGAGCCCTTTGCTTAGGTAAGGATGAACCAAGCAATGAAACATTGAACATATCAAGCTACAAACAACAAATTCTACAAAAATGGATATGGATCACTCTACTTTTCCTTTGGCAAGAGAGCTTGGAGTTAAAGATACCATAACTACCTTATTTTAGAGCCTAAATGGTTAGTAAATTCCTTAGCAAGAACAAACATTCTAAACTTAAGCAGCATCTTCTTCAATGTATCTCTAGTGTTAGTAGGTTCATTTATAAAAACTCTCTTGTTTCTCTTGTACTAGACACCATATACTATAACTCTAATGCAAGCTTAAACAAATAAGGAGAAACAGGAATGTAATCAATTTTATATAAGATGAAGTTGTCCAGAAGTATGAGAATTAAGAAAGCATAAGAAAAATTACCTTTGAATACTTCTCCAAATAATATGGCAATGAAAATAAAGTTAAGGAAATATCAAAGGAGGTGATAGTTGAACTAAAAAGGATATTAGATTAGGATAGGGAGGAGTTAGTAAGGAAGGTCACAAGAGAAGACATTAAAGAGGCTATTTTCTCACTAAATCCTGATAAATCTTTTGGGTCAAATGGACACAATAATAAGTTCTTTAAAAAAATGGGATATTTTACAGGGAGGAAATAATTGGAGCAGTATAAGATTTCTTCCTCAAGAGGTCTTTTCTTAAGGAATGCAACAAAACATTTATGTGTCTAATACCTAAGCAAAGCAATGCTACAAAGTTGGAACACTTCAACTCAATTGTGTTGCAATATAAAATCCTCACTAAGATATTAGCAAATAGAATCAAAATGATTCTAGGGAAGACAATAAATCCAGATAGAATGCTTTCTTGAATGGAAGTTTAGTTACTACAAATATTTTGCTTTGTTAGGAACTGCTGCAAAGGTACCAATCAAAAAGGAAACAGACAAATTCCATAATCAAATTCGGCCTTGCTAAGGTATATGATTTGATCAATTGGAGTTTTTTGTTTAGAATTCTTAAAGTTGCAGGATATCCTGATTTGTTCAGAGGTTGGATTGAACAATGCGTGTCCTCAACTTCTATAACTATTCTTGTTAATGGAGAACCAACCAGATTAATTAAAGCAAGGAGGGGTTTAAGACAGGGGGATCGTCTTTCCCCCCTACCTATTTGTTCTTTGTATGGAAGCCTTTCCAACCTTCTTATAAGGAATATAAGAATACAACAAGAGTTCTAATATCACCATAGATGTAGGGGTATGAAACTTACACACCTTGCCATTTTTTTATGTCCTTTTTCTATTGTATAAGGATGGAAAAGAACTCTATCAATTTACTTATGAATACAATTGAGGAATTCCAAGAGATCTCTGGGTTGAAAAACAATCCTATGAAGAGTAACTTCTATTTATCTAGTAATTGTAATAGAGAGGTAGTTGCAAAGGCTATATAGATGGGGTTTAAGAAATGGATCTTACCACTCAGATAACTAGGAGTACCAATATCCCAAAGGAAAATAACAGTAGTAGATTGCAAACCATTTTTGGAATCTATGAATGGAAGAATGAATCAATGGAATAACAGGTTCGTAAGTTACCGGGGTAGAATTCAACTCATATAATCATCTTGAGCAATTTAACAAACTATTCGATCAACCACCTCTTATTTTATAAGAGTATTCTTAAGGAGGTAGATAAAAAACTCATAATGTTCTTATGAAATGGAGTGAATCAAGGTAGAAGCAAAGCTAACTTGGGCTGGAATAAGATCTGTAAAATAAAACAACAAGGGCCTAGGTATAAGCTCTTTAAGGCTGATTAGTAAAGATAACTTAACAAAATGCTTGTGGTGGCTGTGTAGAAAAAGGAGGACCTATGGGCAAAGTGGATACATAGTCATTTTATAAGAAAATAGTAACATTTGGGTTCTGAAACAAAAACAAGAAATGTCAGGAACACTTAGGGAAATTCAGGAGAAAAAGCAGTGGATGTAGAATTTGGTGGTTCATAAAATAAGAAATGGAGAAAACACACTCTTTTTGGTTTGAAAAATGGCATTACAATGGTCCCATCTATAAAGTGGAAGAGTTATAACTCTTAAGGCTGGTGGCAAGGGTAGGAACTAAAACGAGCAGCTCGATAAGAGATAATCAGTGGCAATGGTCACTTCACAGTAACAGATACTTGATATGTGCTTAATTGATTATGCTTTTTATAACACTCTACTACCATAGAGTATATACCCGAACATCTAGAGGACATTCAAGTACATATCCTATGACAATGGCATGTTATAGCAATTATAATCACTTATATGGCATCATACAAAATAACAAAATACTTTTTAAACTCCTCATTTCATACATTAACAAAAGTTAAATTGTAGCAGTACTTTTATTTAACAAATATTTATATTATCATAGACCTCTCTCTTTGTATAAAAGATCTACATTTAAAGAAAACTACTTAAACATAAGTACAACTCCTTAGATGCCAGCTGACAGACCTTTGAGCCATAACTTAATCTAAAATTATTTTCTAGAATACCTTAGGAACTAGGTCTCTTATCTCGTACTTGAAAAGCCACGTTGTAATTTTGATAAGTTTTGTGAGCTCAGTAAGTGAACCATCATTGATGATCTCACCATTCAACACCTCAAACATAACAGTCTTCATTTCAGCAAATCATATCATCTTTTCAGGTAACATTATCATCTATCTCAGTTAATCATTTTATCAAAAGTACATAAGTGAGGCAAATAATACTATCATCACAATTCAGACGTATTTTTATAATCATATAGTTCATAATCATGTACTAATGCAGATGCTTATCAGACTCCACTCTCATTATTATTTGTTGTAATCGAGTGCCTTCAGATACAGATATAGATATTAACCCATATTAGGATTAATCAGATACAGAAATCATGGAGCAAAGCTCTACACGTAAAATTGAGCTTAAAGCTCTTTCAGACTGGCTACTCTAGTTACAATGCCTTTATCTGGTCATGCATTTAATGTAATGCATCAAACTGCAGAATATGCCATGAACAAAAGTTACTTATGATGCACAGAAATAATCTTATATTAATTAGCCCTCAGTCCGACATTGAACTTTCATTGAGTATTTATAAATCATTCAAAATTCAGATGCAAACAGATATCATTTAGATTTCAGATGCAAACAGAACACTTCCAATACATTCCTAAATATCAATTTCTTCAGACCTTAAAGTCCAGAATTATCACAATCAAGTCATTAACAATTCAATGTATGGGAATTAAATAGAAATAGAAATAAATCAATCCTAGTGATATCATCTAAGTTGACTCACAGTACGCTCCCATATATGCTATTGTTGGATGGTCTGGCAATGTCTTGTCGATGGTGTTCGACTTAAGCATCTAAATACATGTACATTGTACACATTACTATCATGATCAAACAAATATATATTCAATTATGAACATACATATATGTGCCATGTTCAATGCATGCCCAATGACTATCCCGAGTATGTTTCGTTAATTATAATTCATAATCATTGATATATTGTCACTTGGATATGTCTTTTTTACATTTAGGTTAATACCTTAATAGACTTGATCATGCTCAATTCATTAACCATACATTTACTAACTCTTTTCTAGCATTACAAATATTTCACATCATTCCCAATTCTCATTCATTCATTCCTAATGGATTATTTGGAATACATTTGCATTCATATTAATATCTTCATTCCTTTAACACTCGTTCATTCCAAACTTAGATGCATTGTTACCAAACATTCTTTTCCTTTAAGTATAACATTAATTATCTATCGAAACTTATCACACATTTAACCAACTTTTCCAACATCATATTATGTTTATTTTAAACCTTAATCAAGTCCAAATGCATCATAGTTAAGTACCTTACCCTTAATTGGTTCAAAAAACACACAAAAGAACATTTTCTGTATTGCCATGCCATTCCCACATTCGTGTATGACTTCCCACGATCATTTATGGCTTCCCACGATTAAGGGATGGGTTATACGAAAGTCCCTATCCTTTTCCTTCATTAGTTTTCCAAATTTCTCAGGACAAGTTTCAAGTCAGTTTTGTATAGACATTATGATATAGAAACTGAGGTTTCTAGGTAATATTTTCTTCTAAACAAATTTTCCTTTATGTATTAAGTTTCTAATGAACTAAAGTTCATATAATTTTATTCATTATTCATAGAGTTATATGCCAAATACTATAGACTATTCTCAAATAGTAACCAAAACTCAATTTTAAGCCAAATTTAGAGATAAAACTAAAATTCTATTCTTTCATGAGAATTGTAGAAATATGTATTTAGATTAATCTACAATTAAAATCACCCCATTTGGATATATACAAGTAAAGGTATGGCTAAAATATCGATGTTTTTTTAGTGGAACCACTACAATTAACTCACGTCATACACCTTCAACACTCCTTTACCATAGTTCATCAATTCTCCTTCAATTCCACCTTATTTATGCCTCAATTATACATCAATTTCATGTATAGAACTAATTAAAAAAAATCATTCATTAAGTAACTTACAAATCAATAACTTCCACACATCAAAACCAAACCATAAATTATTATATAAGGATCATTTTTCCAGTACATATCCTCACCAATATCTCATGCATTTCATTCCAATTCAAGCATCATTACTATAACATTTAACATGCCATAAAACTCAGATTGTTACTTAACTATTAGGCTTCCAATTCAACACAAAAATTAAGATTAAACCAAGACTCCAAGCAAGCAAAATCAACACAAAAGCAAGGTGATTTTCGGATAGAAAAATAAAGATCACATTCAGCTAATTTTCTTGGAAATTTAATAAAGGATTTAGGTGTTGTTTTCATGCAAAAAATTGGCTATGGTTCAAGAAAATTTCAAAGGAAAAGATAGAGCAATTTTGGTGAAGGAATTAAGGAAGGAATCAAAAACTTGGGTGTTGGAATTTGCCATATCAATTAGCTAGTTAGGTGTCATTAACTTACAAAGACATATGTCCTAAAGCATGCTAACCATATGTTCAACAATTAAGCTGCCACTAATCCACTCATAATGCTTCCATTTGTCACCTTTTAATTAGTCCACATGTCACTCCAAGATTGGTTCGCATGTCATATAAGAATTGGTCCAATTGTCATTTATTTACTAGTCCATTTGTCACACATTTAACTGTGCCAAATGTCACCCAATTTTTAGGCTTAGTCACCCTATTTTTTCATGTATCAATTTATCCTATGACTTGGAATTTGTCCTAGTCTAAATGTACATATTAATTTATTAATCTCTTAATCAATAACATTTTATTCCAATTTACCAATTGAAATCCAATCATACCAAAATTCAAGCCATATCAATTCATAATTCACATTGTGTTCACTTAACATCTTTTACACCCCGATACATGTTAAATGAGTACATATGTTAACTTTTAATGTGTACAAATATCAATATTCTTGTATGAATGCTAATGCTATGCATTTAGATGCAATGCTTGATTTAGGTTTCTAACCCTAAGCTTGTATTGGAAGACAACATATTACACATTTAGTCCATACACTTAATATTTAATGATATTAAATGCTTAAGACATTCATTTTAGTTCATATTTGGTTTTAGGTACAATTCGTAAGTGAAAGAGCTAAAGTGAGTCGAAAGCACTATATTTGAGCCATCGTCTTGAGATTCGCAATCGCTTGCTCTTCATAGAGTAAGAAGGAAAAGGATTAGAACAAGAGGAGACAAGAAAATACATAAAATGAAGAGTATATATTGAAAACATTAAGAATGGAGAGTGTTGGAAATGATTCATGGCCATGACGTAAAAGTCATGGGTTTGACACTTCATGCACGCCCATGATTGATTTGTCATGGATGTGAGACCACCATACACTCCCATAACTCATATGCATGCCTATGAAATAGTGCCAGCTCATCCAAAAACTTAGTTTTGAGAATAAATACATCTTTTTGATAGTAGAAATATTATGAAAAGTTAGAGGAGCCATTTAGGGGAATGAGGGAGAGAGCTAGACGCTCTCAGAGACATATAGAGAAGATGGAGAGCTAAGCTTCCTGACACTGGTTCAAAGGTGATATCATTTTGTTTTGTTCTTTCTCTCTTTAGGGATTTATTATGTTATCACATGCTTATAGATTTGGGTTTTCACGTACGAATGATCTTTATTCTCATTATCATTAGGTTATTTATGAATGAACCCATTGTTAGAATCTTGAACACCATCCTTAATTGTTGTTTTTGGATATTGTTAGAATCTCAATATAATTCGTAACTGTTATGATGAGATTCATTTGTAGGAACTAAGGGTTTAAGATCATTAGGGATACAATCTGTAACTGTTGTGTTTCCGATTAGTGTCGAATCGTTGAGGATACTATAACTTAGGTTAAATAACCCAAGCTTGCATGGTTATTACCTTGACTAATTAATTTGTTTTCTTAATTCGTAATGTGACTCAATTAAATATAAAGATCGTATCCTAGGTTTTTCGATAACTAGGTTTAATTAATGAACATCTCTTAATTAAACACGACCTAAAGGAAAATCGGGATTAATAGAGCTTATCGTTAACCTACAATTAATAGTTGCTAGGAGGGGTAAGAGAATAATAATTTAATGAAGAATGTTTAATTGCTTGTAGGCTGTGATGAAACTGATGACTAGGTCCCTAACAATTTCATCAGTTTCATCATTTTTGAATGTTTTCTTTAATTTGCTTTTGTTAGTTTATTTTCATTTTATTTTATTTTAACCCAAACCAAAACCATTTATAACCTAGGCACTGACTCTTTTAAATTCAAAAGCTTTACACACACTATCTGTATGATTGACCTAGACTCACCACTGCTATAGTTGTAAGCCTAGTTATTTTGAGTAGTGTTACAATCCGCTATGTCAATCTTAGCATCGTTGCTAGGGAGTGTGGTGTTTTAGTTTTAGTTTTGGTTTTTGATTTTAATTGGTGTTTTGTACATATTTGTTTTTAATTAGTTTATTTTCAATTATTTCTTTATCTTTTCACTTTTTGTTTAGTGTTTGTGATTAAAATTTTTTTCATAGATGGAAGTAGTTTTTTCCACACCTCTTATTCCCAATCCTATAACTCATATTGGAATGATCATAGTAACTTTAGTTATTGTTAGGATAACTAGCAAAATTACTTCCATGATAGTTTGCAAGACACACAACAATTCTTGTATAGACCAGAAACTTCTTATTATGACTTAGGTCCATTTCTGGAAGAATTGGTTAATGCTATTGCTATTAATACTCTACAATTTCAGCATGATGAAAGGCAAATTTGGAGAGTCAATAAAATGCAAGTACATCTCTAGAAGAATTGATTAATAATATGAATACTAATACTATGCAATTTGAATAGGGTGTACAGTAGCAAGTCCAGCAGGAAATGATCCAATTCCACTAAGATACAACATCTAGACTTCAGAACTTGACAAGCTAAATGGGTTAGATGATGGAAAATCTTAACTGCTTAGCATCACAAAGTGAAGAGGAGCAGCCATATCAACCCGAGGTGTACCAAGTGGACGTTAGTGGAGAAACCTTGTAGAGTGAGAAGGAGCTTGAAAATTTTGAGAATACTATTTAAGGAATTGCTTGTGTCGAAGAAGTAGAGGAGGAGCTCGAAGCAGAAATGGAAATATAATTTAGCTAAGTGGTGAATGCTAAGTCTCTTATTGTTTTTAATATTAATCCTTCACCTCTACATAGAAAATTGAAGGAATTAAACGAGGAGAAAAAAGGTGAAGAGACATTCGAGATATTCCAAGAGTGGAGGGATTCAGTAGAGATTAGAAATCTAAAGATAGGGAAGACACTAGAGGTGAATGATCATCAACTTAGGCCCTATCCTAAATAGCCTCACGTGGAGAGAGTGCAGACTGTGACACCAGAAGAACATAATTTTGTCACCTGAGAAAAGTATAGAGTCAAGCTGGTGACACTAAACAAAGGCACTACTTGGGAGGCAACTCAAGGGAAGTTAGTTTCTTTTCCTTTACATTTCTACAAATTTTTCTTATATGCACGTGTGTTTTAAAGTTTGTTTTTTTATGTGTTGTTTGCTTTTACGTGTTTTTAAGTTTTCAAAAAAAAGACAGAGAGAATAAAACAATCAATAAACATTTTCTCTTTTTCTATTACTTCTAGGATTATATAGTTATGAATAAAGGGTGAATAGATTAGAAAAATCCTTGGCAACTTTAGCATTTACATTTACTTTTGTGATTGGTCAATGTGCATTATCTTTAGAAGAGTAATAACTAGTGGTAAACACAAGCCAGTGAGATTTTGAGCCTTATTAGACTGAGACATCCATTGTCTTTTTTTTTATGTGTGACCTTCATGACATGTACATCTTGACTTTGGTTTGGTTTTATATTCAAGACCACGTTTTTATCATATGCATTAACATGAAAATGATGTAGGCATTCTTTGTTTGTACAAGCTACGATAGCCAAATAGCCCACCTTTGGATATGAATTTTCCTTTTGTTAAGCTCTCTTGAGCTTTATTAGCCTTTCTTTTTGTATTAACCACATCATTTGCTCTTAAAATTAAACAAATGTCCTACCAAAGTGACAGTGCATGTCGAGTGCGTTGCAAAATTTACCTGACTCTACACACTAAAATTTGTAGTTATAGTGAGTCGGGATCAAATCCACAGGAAATGTTTGATTAATTTTTGTAACGAAATTAATTGATGCAAGGAAAAATTAAAAGGGGGATTTTTAGTTTTTAGCAATTTAAAAAATAAAATAAAAGAAAACTATTGAAAACAAATAAAAAAAAGCAATCGAAAATGATTAAACTGTCGAATATATGTAAGGTTTGGTTCTAGGTTCAATTTCAGCCTAAACACAATCAAGCATATTTCATCATCATAACGTCTTTACAACTCTTTTCGGACTATCGATCTGAGACTAATAGAATGCTCTACTGATCCTAATTTTCCCTTAGGTTTTGTTTAATTAAGATACAATCATTAAATAAACCTAACTAGCGAATAACCTAGGATACGATCTTTAGATTTAATTTGGCAGCCGCATTACAATGTGGAAAATGATCAATATAAGTGGTAACTTTACACGTTTGGGTTAACTAGCCTAAGTTATGTTGTTCCTATTGATAGGGATCATTAGGTGCTACTAACAAACATCAAAAGTAACGATTATAGATTATATTCATGTTTTAGCAATAGGTTTAAAATAGAACAATCAAAATAACGTATTAAGATCATTCATCCTAAAACTTGATCAAATCAATACCAGCAACATAACAATCTAAAAAGAAATTAAAACATTAAAAATGATAAAATAGCTTAATCATGACTTAGTGTTGACATCCCCGTTGAACTAGCTCAAAAACTTAGCCCTCCATCCCCATCCTTAAGCTATCACTGGCTATCATCTCCATCTTCGGTGTTGAAGAATAAAAAGAAAACTTCCAAAAAATTGCTACTGTCTGAAACCTTCCTCAAAAAATAAAGACCACACCTCTAGTTCTAGCGACTCCTTCTATCTGTTTATTTCTCCTTGTTGGTCCACACTACTGTTATATTCTCCCCTTCTGTCTTTAAAGCAAACGCATATTAAAACCTTTGTTTTACTCCTTTACTATTGTGTGACTACATTTTATCTTGGCTTATGTCCTTATAGTATGTGTTTTGCCAGGATTCTAGTAAGAGCGAATCGGAGCATTGGAAAATAAGTTGGACAAGTTTATGGAGATTTTTAATTCCAAATTGGCAGTTTAAGCAGAGAGTCAGAAAAAGATGTATGAAATCCAGGAGGAAAATCAAGAGAGGATGGAGGCAATATTTGATTAGATTGTGAAGAATCATGCCTCGTTAATCTATAATTTGGCAATCCAGATATGTCAACTTACTCATGCTTTATTTTCTTGAAATACAGGTTGCTTACCGAGCAATAATGAGGTTATTCTAAGGAAGCAACTCAAAGCAATTACACTTCGGAGTGGCGAGCAAATGGAAGAATCAAGTGTGGAAAAGGACGGCCAAGAAAAAGAGACTAGTACGAAGATAGAAGAAGAAAGGGGAGAGAGTAGGCCGTATATACCACTACCACCGTACAAGTCCGAACTCCCATATCCACAAAGAGTGAAGCAACATCATGTGGATACCCAGTTTTCCAAATTTTTAGAGGAACTGAAGAAGCTATAAATTAATTTTCCATTAGTGGAATTTTTGGAGTGCATGCCTAAGTATGCAAAGTTTTTAAAGGATATACTCACGCACAAATTTACTTGGGAAGACAATCAAACAGTTACATTGATAGAAAAATGTAGTTCTATTATTTCAAGTCAAATGCCTTCAAAATTATAAGATCCAAGGAGCTTTACTATTCTATGTGCTATTGGCGATTTTGAATTTTCCAAATGTTTATGTTATTTAGGTGCATGTATTAATTTGATGCCCTTGTCTATTTTCAGGAAATTGGGATTAGGAGAGGTTAAGCTGACTTCCATACTGACTCAACATACGAATCAATCAATAAAAAGGCCACTTGGAGTTGTGGAAGATGTATTGGTAAAAGCGGATAAATTTATAATTCCATTGATTTTGTTGTATTGGATTTTGAAGCTCATAAAAATTGTCTGTTAATTTTAGATAGGCCCTTTATGAATACTGGTCAGGCATTAGTTGAGGTTCATAAAGGAAAACTTGTGTTGAGAATTGGTGGTGAGCAGGTTGAGTTTAATATGAAAAATCTTTGAAGAAACCGGTGGATGGAAATGTGTGTATGAAAATTGATGTAGTAGATAAGTGTGTGAAGGAAATTAAAGAAGGATTTAATGACATGAATGGAGTACACAAAGATGAAAGTGCGAAGAAAGAGGATGTTTATGAGGAAGTGGAGCTAGAATAATTAGAGAGAGCTGGAGCACCTACACTAAGGAGCACCTCCCACTTTAGCAGCTTTAGACCATGTAAAAGAGGATGTTTATGAGGAAGTGGAGTTAGAATAATTAGAGAGAGCTGGAGCACGTACACTAAGGAGCACCTCCCACTTTAGCAGCTTTAGACCATGTAGCATTGCATTACCTTTTCACTAAGGAGGCCAAGGCTAGGCTTATTCGATGGGTACTCCTGCTCCAAGAGTTCAATATTGAAATCAAAGAAAAGAAAGGAGCAGAAAATGTCATAGCGGATCACTTATCAAGGCTTGAAGCCGGAAATCATAAAGAAGAAGAGGAAATTAAGGAAAGCTTTCCTGATGAGAATTTGATGATGGTAGATAACCCTTTCCTTCCCTGGTTTGCAGATATTGTGAATTACCTCTCAGTTGGTATTATTCCATCCCATTTATCATATCAATAAAGGAAGCGTTTCTTATTTCAGTGTGCTTATTATATTTAGGATGAACCTGTACTCTACAAGATTTTTGCTGACAGTTTAATTCATAGGTGTGTTCCTGAAGATGAAATGCCTGAGATCATAATTTAATGTCATAGCTTACCCTATGCAGGGCATTATGGAGCTAACAAGATTGTAGTATAGGTTTTAGAGTGTGGATTCTATTGGTCAACTCTATTTAAAGATGCTCTAGATTTTGTGCTCAAGTGCCATAGATGACAAAGAGTTGGCAACATATCAAAACGAGATAAAATGCCACTTTCGAATATAATGGAGGTGGAGATATTTGATGTATAGGGTCTAGACTTCATGGGACCATTCCCAGCCTCTAAAGGCAATACCTATAACTTGGTTGGATTTGATTATGTTTCTAGATGGGTCGAAGTGGTCTCTACTCCAACCAATGATAGCAAGGTGGTTCAGAAGTTCATTAAGAAGATTTTTACTATATTTGTGGTACCTAAAGTAATTATAAGTGATGGGGGAAGTCACATTAACAACAAACCGTTTGAGAACCTTCTGAGAAGACACAAATTTTATCATAGAATGGCTACCTCGTACCATCCCCAAACTAGTGGTTAGGTGGAGGTGGTGAATAGAAAGATGAAAAAGATTTTGGAGAAGATCGTGAACATTTCAAGAAAAGATTGGTCAATGAAACTAGACGATGCACTGTGGGCTTACAGAATAACTTTTAAGATCCCCATAGGCGTAAAACCATATCCGCTTGTGTATGGCAAGGTATGTCATTTACCATTGGAATTGGAGCATAGAGCATATTAGGCAATCAATAAATTGAACATGGATTGGAAGCTGATAGGAGAAGAGCGGTTGTTACACATCGACGAGTTAGAAAAGTTGAGGTATGATGCTTATGGAAATGCCAAGCTATATAAAGAAAGGGCTAAGAAGTGGCATGATGGCCATATTAAGAAGAAGGAATTCAAGAGTGGGGATTTAGTACTTTTGTTTAACTCAAGACTTCGACTATTTCCTGGAAAACTCAAGTAAAGATGAAGTGGGCCTTTTAAAATTCTTCAAGTGTTTCCTCATGGAGCTGTGGAGCTGGAAAATTATAATAGGGAAACATTCAAGTTCAATGGGGACCTCTATAAACCATGTTACGGAGGGACATATCCACAAGTGAGGGAAGTTATCTCTCTCCTATCTTCCACTTTTTCATGAGTATATGCTGAATGGTCAAGCTAATGACCTTAACTTAGCATGTTTAATCTTTTGTGTTGTTTTTGTCTAATTTTTGTTTAAGTTCTTTAGTTTGATTATTTCCAAATTAAGATTGATTGATGTTCGTGTTGATCTTATTTGGATTTTAATTTGTTTTCTTTTCAAAATTCTTGTTAATGATATTACCTTAATGTGTTTGTAGGTTTTAGGATCATAGAGAATTCATTTAAGCTTAAAAGAAGGTTTGAAGAATCACCAATTGCCACATTCGTGGGAATTGAAGTGATTCCTACGAGTGTGGGAAATCTCTACAAAGAGTTTCTGGAGAGAAAACCCGCATCCGTGGGAATTATAGTGATTCCCATGAACGTGGAAATCCTCTTCAGAAAGTTTCTAGAGAGGAATCCCACGCTCGTGAGAATTGTGGGAATTCCCACGAGCGTGGGAATCCCACACAGAGGGAAAATTAAAGTTTCCCTCCCATTTTTCCTCTCACTTTCTCTTCAAATTTTCATACACTCCCTCTCTAACCCACAAATTTATCCCCTCCAATTCTCTAAAACTCTTCAATCTTTTTTTAGATTATTGGTATTTTCTTCAATTGTTTCATTATTCTTACTTTTTTTTTCATTTTCATGCATTAATCTCTCCAAACAATAAGGATTTAGGTAAGTTTTGTTTATTCTCTCTCTCTAAAGCTTAAATTTCATTTTCTCTCTCTTATTCTTGCAGGTTTTTCTATAACAATGGCACTAAAGAAGATGATGGCTTGGAAACCAGGTGACGAAGTGTGTCGTCAAGTTTTCGGTGAAGGCAAAATCGATTTGGTGGCAACTTACCGATCTCCCTTCCCGATTTACTCGAAAGACGAAGATACACACTTTCATGGTTTTAGGGATAGGAGAATAATCACTCCTAGGTATTTTGATTTTGAATTATTAGAGGACATAGGAGTGAGGGAAAAGATTGAGCGACTAGCTGACATTATAGGGTGGAATAGGTTCATTCAGTGTGATATGCATATTCACCCTATGATGACAATTGAATTTTTCACTACTGTCCGTTATACCCCAAAAATGGATATGTTTTGGTTTAGATTGTTCGGTGTTGTGTATAAATTGGATTATAATGTCATACATTGTCTTTTCGATTTCTAAAATATAAAAGTTTTAGATGATCATCCTGAATTTGATTTGGATTCCTATTAGAAAACTTTAATGGGGGAAGACTATTTTGATTCACGCAATGCACCGAATGCTTTAATAGTACTGTCGAACATTTACTGTTGCATAAATTCATGTGTTTAACTGTGATTAATAAAACTGAAAGTAGCAAATGTTCAGCTAAAGAACTTTTCTTCTTATAGTGTATGGATCGCAAGGTTAGAATCAACAAACCCTTTAGAAGTTTTAGATCAATTGTCAATAGGCAAAGCTCATATTTTTGAATGGGGCATATTGTTACTACTCTAGCTCGTTTTTATAACTATAATTTGGAAAAGGTACATACAACACTTCACGATATGTTTGACATATCATTTTTAAGTTGTCTCGAGATTATGGAAGTTCATTCTATGGAACTCCGTAAACCTCAGACACGTACTACAGTGAAAATAGGAGAGGCATCATTACATCCACATCCTAACCTTCCACATCTCTAGCAGCTCAGGATCCAGAAGATGAAGCAGCAGCAGCAGAACTAAGTGCATCAACGGAGGTTGACCAACTTTAACAAACCTTTGAACAAATAGTTGCCAACCAAAAATGGTTGACATCTTAATTAAATGAGCTCAGCACATAAATGAGGATAGTACATAAGGAGCAGCATAGTTTGAAGAAGTGGTTCCTTAACCTCTGTCGGAGGAACAATTTTGAAGCTCCTACACCATCACCATCACCATCACCACCATCATCGGAATAAGCTTTTCTTATCCCTTAAACTTTTAAATTTTGTTGTTTCTTGTGTGTGAGTGCTTTTTTTTCATATGTATTTAGTTTCATATTATTTGTTTATGTGCTATGTCTTTTATTCGGTTCTAATTTCTTTAATTTTGGTTTGACTTCAGTATTAATATCATTAGTTTGTTTCAATTTCTTTTGTTTGTGTTGTTTTCATTTTTATTTAGTTTGATGTCATTTCCCTTTATTTGGTTGATGACTTGTCACATTAAGGACAATGTGTCACATTAAGGACAATGTGATCTTTAAGTATGGGGAGGTGACATCAAAGTTCTTAGTTGCATTTAAAAAAATTATGTTTAATAAGATGCATTTTTAGGCATATTATATGTGCTTTGTGTTAGCAATGGAACCACTTTTGAGTCACTATGATAAATATTGCCATGAAATTTTTTCAAGTTAGTTGGAATTAGATTGAATGCATGCTTGAACTTAGATTAGGCTACTTAAGTACAAAGTGAGCCATATAGAGTGATGAAAAGTAGTTAGTTATATAAGCTTAGTCACAAATTGACATTTGAACAATAAGGTAGTGTAGAGAAGCATAATGAGTTTTCAATTAAGACAAAGTGAGGATTGAGCCATATGACTCCATCTATAGGCATTTCATTTCTTTGTTGAGTGTACTTTCATAGGTTAATACCTTCAGAACTTGCTTTGAATCAGTTTGAATCTACTGGATGCATGCTTAATAGAGATGATCTAGGCCGTTTTTTTATTAATCCTTGGCTTAAATGACCCACCTTTGCATAATCCCTTGCTACCCCCGTTGAGCCTTAACCTTTTATTTGTAAAACACCAAAAAATTTAAAACTTTAAATCCTATTATCCTACCCTTTTCACAAGCTTAGTAGAGGATTAAGTAAAATATTAGCTAGGAATGTGTGAAATTCAAATTGAGTACACTTCTGCCTATGGACTATATTGTATATAGTGTTAGTTTTGACTCATAGTTCTTCCATGTATGAAGAAAAAACAGAAAAAAGAGAAAAAAAAGAAAAGAAAAAGGAAGAACAAGTGAATAGCATAAATAAGTGCATAATATTAATTATATTTGTATGTCTTGTAGTTATGTTTAGTTATTCCATTTTTATCCACTTTGTACTTTACTTATGCTTATACTTAAACCTTCTTGCCCCTCTTTTGACCCACCTTAACCTTTACTACATTACAACCCTAAACAAGTCCTTGTGATCTATTTATACATGCAATCATTGTAGAGGAGAATTGGTGTATTAGCAAGCCTATGGTAGTGTAGTTTCCTATAGGAAGTTTGAGCAAAACTCTAACCTTTAAACAATTGAGCGAAATGAGCGAAAACCGTGAAGATTCAATTGTGCATCTTTACTTATCTTTGAGTGATTATGTCAATTATGAGTTTTCTTATGTACACTAATGAAAAAGTAGTCATGATATGCGCATTAAATTGATATTTGAGTTGGCTTGAATTTGAGGGATTTTATGATTTGATCTTTGTGAAAATGAAGTGGTGGAATTGATTGGCCGTATTTATTTTTCTTGAGGACAAGTAAAGATTTAAGTGTAGAGATGTTGATAGGTGTGCATTAGGATATATTTTTGTAAGTAATTGGCATGCGTTTTCTTGCATAATTGTTGTTTATTATTCTAGTTTAGGATTCATTTTGTATGTTTTCATTAAGTTTGATTTCCATTGTTATTCTTGTGTGTTTGATGCTAATTGAGGGTAAGAATTGATTATTTTGTGTAGGAACGAAGAGGGAGCAACTTGGAGGTTAAATAAAAGATCGAAGAAGAGAAGACAAGAAGAGTTCATTTGGGTCAAATTCTCACGTTTATGGGAATCATGCAAATTCCTAAGGACGTGGGAAATCATAGTAGAAATGAGCAGTGCATCTGTCTACAATTTCCACGCTCGTGGGAATCATGCAAAATTCTACAGACGTGGGAATTGTAATCCGATGCAATCTGCGAGCTTCATTAAACATAGGATTTTTGGACTATAAAAATATCATTAAGCCTCCATTTTCAAAGGAGATGATACCCACCTATAGAAACACCATCTTTGAGTGGAGAACACATGTTTGGAGCATTAAGGAGGGTTTGAAGACAAGGATCATCATCAAGATTTGGCAAAATATCACATCAACACCAAAATTCCAGATTTACTTTACTTTCATTTTAATCTTCTTTATTCTTTATAAAAATGGTTTGTTTGATTGTTGACGATGTTATGGAGACCATGTTAGGGTAATTTCGTTTTAGGGATTGCTTTTGAATTATTTTTTCAAAACTCCTATTTTATTGAATTGAATAAAGTGTCTTTTGTCGTCTTGCAACAAATCGAGAGAGTGAGTGAGATGAGATTCAGGTAAGATTGGACAATGAGAGTTAGCGACTTATAGACTAGCAATCATTATGTCAATAAAATAATTAGAAGAGAGATCTCAATTAGTCAATTGATCACTCATAGGATATTTAGTAACTAGTTGAATCAGTAGAATAATTAGATAGGTTGAGACATCATTCAATTAATTCCTGTTAATTCGATTAGGGCAAAATAGTTACACCTTGAGAGAGGATAATTAGTACATTCGAAAATCTAAGGTGAGATATATTTCAATCAATAAAATAAGAGGGAGACAAAATAAGGCAAAAGTAACCTCTAGCATTTAGATTCTTAAATTAAGATTTTCTGCAATTGTGGTATTGTCCATTGTTTCATTAGTCTTCTAATTTTAATTTAATTTTCTAGATTATTTGCATTTCACAATTTAGTTTCTTAAACAAATTTGTGTCAAAGTTAAGTGGTGTTTATGCATCAATCCCTGTGATATCAATATCCTCTCTTTTCACTATAAGTCATGACCCATTCACTTGCAGTTTTTGAGTGTAAAACAAGTAGATAGGTTTTACCATCAACATAGGTCATGTAGTAAATGGACAAGGTATACAAGTGGATCCAAAGAAGATAAAGGTGGTAATGAAGTGAGAGGCTCCGAAGAATGTATCAGAAATCTAGTGTTTCCTAGGATTAGCTGGATATTACTGGAGGTCCAACTAAACTTCTGAGGAAGAATGTGGTTTTCAAATGGAGTGATGAGTGTCAGAGAAGTTTGAAGGAACCGAAACATCGGTTGAATATAACGCTGGTATTGACTATTCCATCAGGAACTGGTAGCTATGTAGTATACAATGATGCGTCACATCAAGGTTTAAGATGTGTGATGATGTAGTATGGCAAGGTGATAGCCTATGCATCGAGACAATTAAGGTCTCACGAGATAAACTATTCAGTGTATGATTTAGAGCTTACAGTAGTAGTCTTTGCTTTAAAGATATGGAGACTTTATTTATATGGAGAGACATTCCAAATATATATCGATCATAAGAGCTTAAGGTATCTGTTAAGTTAGAAAAAGTTAAACATGAGATAGAGGAGATGGATAGAGTTGTTAAAGGATTATGACTGTATAATTGAGTATCATCTGGAAAAAGCTAATGTGGTGGTTGATGCTTTAAGTAGAAAGTCGAATAGCAGTGTAGCTCAGATTCAGTTACCCAGGTTACTGAGCTTAATTCAATTGAGAGCTTTGAATGTGGAGTTGAATCTAGAGCAGAAGGAGGCATTGATAGCCACACTGAGACTGAGGCCGATGTTACATGACAATGCAAAGTAAAGATCCTTAAATGAAGCTGATCGAGAAGTTAATGGTGAATCCATATTTGAATTTGAATTGAGAGATAAGACACTATGATTCAAGCAGAGGTTATGCGTCCTGGACATTGATAATTTGAGGAAGTTGATTTTGGAGGAGGCCTATGTAGCAGCTTATACTATGCATCCTAGTACCACCAAAATTTATAACATATGAAGCAACATTTTGGGTGGCTCAGGATGAAGAAGCAAGTAGTTGACTATATAGCTAAGTATTTAACATATCATCAGATTAGGGCTGAGCATCAGGTTCCAGTTGGGAAACTTCATTAGTTACCTATTCTAGAGTGGAAATGGGAATGAATTACCATGGATTTCGTAATGGGATTGCCAAAGACTTAGAAGAAACATGACGCCATATGGATCAATGGTGGACCGATTGACTAAGTCATCACATTTCTTACTAGTGAGGGAGAGTAGATTACTAGATTAGTTGGCTTGAAAGTATGTAGAAGAGGTAGTTAGATTGTATGGAGTTTCAATGTCCATTGTATTAGACAGGGATCCCAGATTTACTTTGAGGTTTTGGAAGAGTCTACAGTCAGCTATGGTTACGAAGTTGAACTTCAGTACTGCATTTCATCCTTAAATAGATGGACAGAGTGAGAGGATGATCAAGACTATAGAGGATATGCTTAGAGCATGTATATTGGAGTTTCAAGGAGCATGGGATTTGTATATAGCCTTGATTGAATTTGTATATAACAACCACTATCTAAGTAGTATCGGAATGGCATTGTACGAGCCATTATATGGTAGAAAATTTTGATCATCTTTATATTGGGATGAACAAGGATTAAGATTGGTAGAAGGCCCAAAGTTGATAGAAGATATTGTGGATAAGGTGAAACTGATCCGAATTAGAATAAAAGTAGCTTAAGATACTAGTTTTCCTGAGAGTCTTGCCTTGACGAGGAGTGTTGAGATTTGGTAAGAAGGGTAAGTTGAGCCCTAGGTACATTAGTCCTTATGAGATCATTGAGAGGATAGGACTACTAGCTTACAGATTAACCTTACCGAGTGAGATGTCTCAGATACACAATGTATTCCACGTGAGTATGCTCAGGAGGTATCGGTCAGATCCGATGCATGTGTTATCAGCTCAGGAGATTGAAATATCTAATAATCTGAGTTATGTTAAGGAGTCGATCAAGATAGTGGGATATGAAATGAAACAATTGAGAAACCAAGTAATTCCATTGGTGAAAGTCTTTTGGAAGAATCAATCATGTGGGGAAGCAACTTAGGAAATAGAAGAGAACATGAGGAGATAATATCCCCACCTATTTGATGACTCAGGCAAGAATTTTAAGGAAAAAATTTATTTTAATAGGGAATAATTGTAACATCCCGTCATCCCATGATAAGGGTTAGAACCCTAGAATACTGTAAATAAGAGATTATTAAGAATTTAGGAAGTGCATTTCATGCTCATGCATTTTATAGCATACACACACAGGTGAATATTAATGTTTGCACATAGTAAAATTATTGTACATGCATTCATTGACATTTTTTTTGGGTATAATTGATTTATAAATGTTATTTTGATATAAATTGTGGTTTATGTGTATCGAAAATTTAATTGGTGTGTATTAGAATTGATTTAGAATTTTTGGTGAAATGTAGAAAATTCCTGAATTTTTAGGTTATTTTTGGACTGGAAAAAATGACAAGTGACAAGATAATTGGTTTATGGTAGTAAAACTGAGAGTCAAATGGTAATGAAAATTTTGATAAAAGACTTTAGGAATTGTTGACAAATATCATTAAAATTTGGGAGACAACTGGAGTAGAAATTGGAGTTAAATGGGATAGTTATTAAAAAGGGGTCCAAATGGAATCATGGTAGAGTGATAAGTGGAAGTGACAAGTGTCACTACCACTTACCACTCATCTCTCACGATTTTACCATGTGAAGACACTCTCCTTATAGATTTTTATTTGTGACTCTTATTTTCACCTTCTTTGTGGCTTTCTCTTCTTCTCCTCTTTCACGATTTTGATTCACCAACTTCTATTAACATTGAATCTAGCCCTTATCTTCCACCTGCTACTCCCATCTTTCTCTCTCTTTCATTTCTTATTAAAGACTCAACCTTACCATCTTTGATTGATGATGTATGAGTGAGGGAAGAAAGCTAGGGTTAAGTGAGATCTTGAAGAGTTTGAAGTTTTTATTACATAAGTTATGCTTAAATATTTATGGGTAGTGTTAATTGAAACATGTATGATGAGAAATTGGAGATTGGTAATTGATTATAAATTTTATATGTGATAGGTGGGTGTATTAATGATAAAGAGATCATGTTCTAAGTTATAAGGAGTTAATGTTATTCATAAATTTTTTGGTTAATAAAACAATTATGATAATTAATTAACAGATGAATGAGTATGAAAAAGGAAGTTTTAAATATGATGATGTGCGTGTGTGGATGAAGAGGTAAATGGAGTTATGCTTACTTTTGTGTTTTGATGAATTGTAAATTACAAATTTAGGGCTAATAAAAGGGAGTACTATGGTGTCTTGAACTGAGATGAATTAAATTGATTGTTAGTGTTAAAATGAAGGTGTTAATGAAGTATAAAATGTGCAAAAAATTGATGATGAAAATGTATATGAATAAGTTCTACTTTTGTTATTTGTGGTAATCAAGGGTTTTTGAATTATGTGTAGATGATATTGAACTAAAATGAAGGTATACATGAAGAAGTTATTAACTTGAAACGATGGATTTTTGACAATAAACTGTTTGATATTATGAATGAGATATTATGGAAAAAGAGATAGGATTTTTTATGAATGATAAGATTTAGTGAAAAATGATGAATCAAATGAGTAGAGGTTTGAGATTTTAACGTAGTAAATGGGTCGTGTAATTAGCATTGGAATGAAGTCACATTAATGTGTATGAATTCTGGAAAATTTGGGGTATAATTGATGTAAGTATATATGTTAAATTTGTGTGGATGCAAGAAGAAAATGTAGGGCATGATCGTGGCTCTCACCCTCATGATCGTAGCCTGGCTAAAAAAAGTTTCTGTTACGATCATGGCAGGAGCGCCACGATTGTGATCAGCTCAAAAAATTTCTTTCACAATTGTGGCAGGTACACCGTGATTGTGGCCAGACCTATGAAGAAAGAGAGTTTTCCTTTTAATGAATTATGAACCAATCGATGTTAGAGTGCTTCCATATGAGGTATTTAGGAAGAGAGTTGTCCTTTTAATGAATTATGAACCAATCGATGTTAGAGTGCTTCCATATGAGGTATTTAGGAAAAGAGTTGTCCTTTTAATGAATTATGAACCGATCGATGTTAGAGTGCTTCCATATGAGGTATTTAGGTTTAAATAAGATCTTGATTGACCTAGTTGATGTTGTATGAGGTAATTAAAGTGGACAAAGTATATTAGGTATTAAAGGATGATTGGAAGATGATGTTAATTGATTACAGGACATGTATTAAGGAAATATACCTAGAAATTTGCCATTGAATATGCATTATACATGACATTTATACATTTGCTTATGATTGAGTATTCATATGAATGTGCAAAGTAGTAATGGTAAATATATATGTTTGCATGTTATAGAAGAGCACATTAAGCGACCATTTCTAGATGATGCCGGGACTTCAAGATAATGAGCTAACAAGAGCAAATAGTGGCTAACCTAAGATGGTCTCACCTTTTTTGTATGTTTATCAAATTATGTGTTGAATTATCATGTGATGTGTATGTAATGATTCTGGACATTGAATATCCGAGGCATTTGATGGATGAAAACTATTGGAAGTGCTCAATGAATGTGAATTTGATGGAATAAGTGTTCTCAATTTAAATGTTGAATGCCAGACTAAGGTCCGATGACAAATGTGAATGAGAAAGAGAATGTGAATGTGATTGATTGAACATAATGATTGAATACTTGTAGTGCATTTCATTACATGAATGCATGAAACATAAAGGCAATTGTGATCGAAGTCACCTGTGAAAAAGAGCTTAAAGCTCAGAATGTGGTAAAAACTTCTAACTCGCTATGTAAAATGAGCCTTGTATCCCCAATGGATAAGGGACAATATTAATGAGCCCAGTATCTGTAATGAATATGGGATAGTGAAAAGGGAACTCGGTCACAACAATATAAAAAACGAATGTCAGTCTTACGAACATTACATATACACATGAATTGTACGATTGAATGATTACAACGTAATGTGAATTGATTTGAATGAAAAATGTGAAAACTTATTTGCAAAGTTTTTTATGATGATACATGAAAAATGAAATGAAGTGAATTATGTGATTGTATGTGTTGACGTGATATGTGTCATGAGTGAACCATTGAGGATTGTTAACTCACTGAGTTCACAAAACTCACTAAAATTGCAACAATAACTTTTTAGGTTCGAGAGAGACGTTATAGCTTCTAAGGCAGCTTAGAAGAGATCTAGTATATCTTTTGGGTAGAAGATATAGCTTCAGTTGGGACAAAAGGACTTAGATTAGATATTTGTTAATTCCTCATATATGTAGCATGCTTTATAGATAAAACTGTGGACTCTAATAGGTTGTCGTTGAATATACTTAGATGTTATATTAATACTAAATTGTATACCTTGGATTATGAAATGAGATGAGGAAATTGGGTTTTTGATGTTGTGATATTTATGTTTAAAATTATGATGCCATAAGTTAGTGAAAGTGATATAGATAGCACGTCGCTACTCTCAGGCATAGGTATAAATGTCTGACAGGCGTTTGAACAAATGACTGATGGAAGTAGGGCGCTATAAATTATCTAGCCCTAAAAAGATGAGTATAAAAGATAGTTAAAAATAATTGTTTTAAATTTTAAGAAACTTATGAGTATAGGACATAACTCCTCTCAGTTATAAGAAAATTTAGGGTGCCTTTGGTTTCTGGCTTCCCAATAATAGGAAGCCACAATATAAATATATTTGATAGGACAAGAGAAAAGAACCATACTACTTTTCTCCATTGACATTTGGGATGAGACCCTTTCAAAATTTCTTTATATAAGCTCATAGATAACTAAGTTTGCTTATTAAACAACTAAAGTATAGAATCCTAAAATGAATTATTAAGAGAATAAATAAGCTTATTTTGGTAATCTTAGAGGAATTTCCAGTGGAATGAGTAGGCCCTATCTGTGTGTTATCTTTTATAAATGCTTACGCCTTTATATCTTCAGGTATAATAGGTTTAAGGTATTAAAGTTTACTAACCTTATGTAGAGGACCAATATCAAGCTAGTAATCAAACCAAAAATAAAAGTTTATACCATCTCCAGCTTTGAGATTATAAGAGTGTTGAATTGAGACCCCTATGAGAAGAATTTACCTTTAAATCTAAGATACATTAGACTTATCCTGCACAAACCAAATACTTTTCTTCTTTAAGAAGTAGTGATGTATTTACTTCACCCAAAGGGCTTCCTTATCTTCACATTACTGCCATAATATTTTCATAAGTTGGGCTTTACTTAACAATTTGATAAACCAAGTGCCTAAGCCTCCATTATCTTTAAGTAAGAAAACATCCAACCATTTCACCTTATAGATTCTTGATGTATTGCTTGCTCCACTCTAAAGGAATTCTCTAAGGAGTCTATCTATAATTTTTAGGATTTCTTTTGGAAGCGATAGATGGGAATACTAATAGGTATGAAGGTCCTCAAGATTAAAATAGTAAGCTACAATCTGCCTCTATATAAAAGAGCTTTGTTACACCTATTCTTTAGTTTTTATGAATAGAATTTATAAGATGGGAGCATTCTAGGAAGAAAAGGTAGATTGAATATAGTTGTTAATACTATCATTAAACCTAATAGGGAAGCCTATGGCTTGTAGAGAGAAAAATAGAAAATCCTAAAGGTAATCAAATGCCGTTTTGAATTCTATCTTGAATGCAGAAATCTTAATAGATATCATAGAATGGTAGCTCTTAAACTGTTCTTGTGAAATCATGATATTATCAGTAATATTTCTTTCATAACTCTATGTACTCTAACAAGGACTAATGAATATAGGTATGACTTTTTTAGTCTATTGGAAAGAATGGGGGATTAGTTACCTTAGGAATAAGGAAGATGTAATCTTATTCAATATGTTAGAATGAAGCCATTATTAAAGAATTCCTTGACTGAAGGATAAATAATGTTTCCTTAATTTTTATAAAGGTGACCTCGCCAATCATATCAGTTTCAAACTAATAAGGAAATGAATTAATTGAGTGGTCCTTGAGAGTGTCAGGAAAGGGTTGAGGATTTAAGTTACTATTAAAAATCTCCTTGAAGAGCTTATAAGCTAGTTCATTTAAGTCCTTTTTAGAATTAATCTTCCAACCCTCAGTATTCAAAATTGAAATAATGTTATTCCTATTATTTCTTGCACGTATGGTTTGATAGAAGACTTCGAATTTCAATCTCTAACCATAAGCCAAATGACTCTTAAATTTTCTTGTTTTAAGAATTAAAGGAATCAAGTGCCAACACATTTTTGTTTAGAGTTATTACCTTTAAGGTTCTCAAAGGAGGATTTGTAAGGTCTAAATCCTTAATGTCTTATGAATTCATCAAAGATTTTAAAGTTGAATAGGCATCTGTCAAGCTTTTTCTATATGAAGTATCTCCTACCTTACATATTATTCCAAAAATAGAAAATTTTAATATATCATAACTCTACCAATCTAAAGTCACTAGTTAGGTTAGTAAGGACCCCATTCCTTTCGCTTCAAGTTGAGCTTAAATCTATAAAAATTTTGAAAGAAAAGTGTATAGTTCAAATCTCCATTTAATTTTCAGAGGAAAGAGATATTTGCTCCCAAGTTAGCTAAGTCTACCCATGTTGTTTCGTACGAAACTAAGATTAACAACATATACAATAGTAATGGGAAATGGTGTATTAAGGTTAGTGATCTAAACCTTAAAGTATACAAAATGGTCTTAATAACTCCATTTTTGTAGCTTGAATGTATCAAGATTAAACAAGACTATTATTCTCCTATTGTAATGCATGTCATAGTTGCTCAATGTGATTTAGTCACTATAAGAACTATAGTCCCTCAATTTCATGAACCTCAGACATCTTATGCTCTTACTTAATCATTCTTGTTAATAATGATTTATTCCTCAAATTCATATAGGCCTCCAAGTAGAGATGCAAATACTGAGGAGGTCATTAAAGGATTTGAGGATGTCTTCTCCAACTTATCAAGGGAGGAAGGAGGTTGAGATGAAAAGGAATTTTGCTTCTTCTTTTCTAAAGGAACATCAATATCTCTTGAGACCTATTTACCCTTAGGAATCCACCTTTTAACTGAGCTTTTGTAGAAGGCTTCCATATATAGGTAATGGAGATGGAGTCCTCTACCAAGTTTCCTATCTCATCAAGTTTCAATATTCTAGGAGTATAAGGTAACTCCTTATATATGTCTACTTTAACATATACTTATGCATATCCTATCTACCTTAGATCTATGGTATCTTTATATAAGCTCAACGATTTTCCTAGATCGCTAACCAAGTAGTTCAAGTCTTTCGATTACCAACATTCTAAAGGGACCTCATGAAAATTCTCTCTATTAGATTTATCTAGTGATAGACCTAGTATCCACTTTTAAAGAAAAAAATAGACCTTAGATGTGCCAAGGCCTACCTTTAAGAATCGTTTTCTAGCTTCTCCTCATAGGAATATTTAAATATGTAAAAATGATCTTCACTGATAAGCATAATCTTCATTATATGCTTTATCTAGTTGACACTGGCCAATTCAAAACCTTAAAAAAATATAATCATTTCTTAATAAAAAAATCCCACTAAAGCCATTTGCCATTTTTTGGAATCCATATTAAGTACATATTTTAAGGACAAGACTAAATTGGCTTTTAATAAAGAGTGAATGAATTTTAGTTTACCAAATGTTTAAGGATCTTTCACAACTTTGTTCCAAACAAGGTGATTCATTTGAGTGAACTTGATAGTAGCTGATTTACGGATTTTAGTTTGTTAATATTGAATTAATTGCAAGTACATGACATAGTTGTAGCTTAAAATAAATAGGAAACAATACTAAATGCAGAAACAAAAGGAAGTTTCTTAGAAAACAATCAATATCAAGAATTAGTTTCTAGGTAATGAATTCCCCTAAAACCATTAAACAATTAACCTCTTATTATGCAATTGTTTTATTGACTATTTTATTGACTAGTAACCCTCTCAAAATTACTAACAACTAATCTATAGGTTTATTAATCGAAATAATTTAAATTAAAGTTTATAGGATTGCTTTATCGATTTATGAATTTCGCTATTAGGTTTGACCTTAATCCAGACGATTTTCTTTTTTACTTATGCCTAGGTTTGTAATCAACTCATTTCAATTAAGGTAGATCTATTAATGCATAGGATTTCTCAATCTCTATGCTATGAAATTAGATTATCTGCTAATATTTTAGATCTATTAAAATATATATA
This sequence comes from Erythroxylum echinodendron, assembly GCA_027575705.1. Taxonomy (NCBI): domain Eukaryota; kingdom Viridiplantae; phylum Streptophyta; class Magnoliopsida; order Malpighiales; family Erythroxylaceae; genus Erythroxylum; species Erythroxylum echinodendron. Next base: position 30,189,994 of record JANZXR010000005.1, read on the forward strand.
TAATACATAATTGAATCATAATAGATCAATCAAAATAACTACATTAATAAAAGAATCAAAACGTATTGTAGTACAAACTAAGAGTCATCATGCCTAAAAACTAAAAAGGTGTGTTTATTTACATATAATTAAAAAATCAAAGATAAAATGGAAGAAAAATGAATACAAAATAAAGAGTTCATAATTCTAAATATCCCTTTCTCTTCTATTAGATGTTTTAATTTATTAGATCTTTTGATGATTTCTTTGCATTCTTCATATTTATAGGTCAATATCGTCCCTTCTGACTGTTCTTTATGTCTATAATCGCCTCTAAACGTCTACCCTCCTAATTGGCCTCTGCTCACTCCTTTTATAGTAAATTTTAGGGTTATAGAAGATACAAGGTTTGATACACAAGTGTGTACTCGACCAAGTATATTCCAAAATCTCTAGAATTTGTGAATCTACACGGAATGAGAGACTTATACGGACATACCCACGGTCGATCTATTAATTTCTTCAAATCTTTGTTTTATGTCATTTTTTCATCTGAATTCTTCTCCTTTTCTTCAATTAAGGCAATATTACCTATAAATGCACTTGTAGTGAATTAAGTACCAAAAATGCAATTTAAAAAACCAAGCAAAATACATCAAATATGGGTGTAAAAATATAGTCAAATTAACATCCGTTAAACATTTCTACACTTAAGCTTTTGTTTGTCCTCAAGCAAACCATAGTCTAAATTATAAATCTTACAAGATCTATCATTTATTAATCTCAACCTGTCCATTTATACTATAAATCATCATGTCATATTAATCAAATTATCATACAAATAGAATCAAGTTATCATAAAATTAACTTCCTAAGTCAATATTAATAGTAATCAAATTAATAATCACATTGAAATCAAAAGCATAAAACTTTACACCCTCACCAAAATTTCACCAAATGCAATCAAGTGTTCAGGGTAAAAGGTGTCGAACACTTAAATCAATGCACAATAGAACTCTTACCACAAGCTTGCAATATTATCACATCTCTATGATTTATAAGTAAACTAGAATTAAAAGTTAAAAGATCTTTATAAGGTTGTAATGTGGTTTAGGTATGGTATGATTGGGATAATAAAGAGGGTTGAATTGAAGGAAATTTACTAAAGAAAATATTACTTGAAACTTATTTACAATATATAGATAGGTCCCTTCATTGTAAAACCAATGGTACCATATACTTTTCTTCTTTTATTTTTCTGCGATTGTTTTGACATTTCGAGCTTTCATCATGTACAACTATTGATGAAACATTGAACCTTTCAAAATTTCAAGTTTCAAACAAGCAAATAATGTAAATAGCCTTCAAGGTTAAAAAAATAAAAAAGCTTTAAATAAAAATAGGATAAAGGCTAATATTGTGGGTTATAAATAATGAAAACTAAGGCTCAACTTGGTTATTCCTAAACAATAAATTATAGGTAAGGTCATTATTAAAGAAATAGGCTAAAAAAATTGTTGAACCTAAGTGTCTTCATTATTTCAATGCTTCTAATTGTCACAATATGTATACTAAAACCAAGTTCTAGAATCATTTAACTATGCATGATAACACACATGAAAGTAATAAAAGAGCTTAAAATTTTTTCAATTTTCACTCTTGGGCTCGAAAGCTCACGAAAAAGATAGGTTTATATGTGTAAATAATATGCAATTTCATTAAACTTGATTATTTTAATGATTATTAAAAATATGAATTACAAAAGCATATTTATTCTAAGTATCATCCTTTTACATACCAATTTAAATCAATACTCAATAATGAAATAAAGTATTGATGGACATATTTCAATTAAGTCAAGATATCAGTTCATAAAAATTAATAACCAAGATTATAATAAGCTTAAGAAAATTATTAAAATCGTAAACCCTTCCACACACTTGAAGTCGTACATTATCCTCAATGCATATAACATAAACATATAGAATTAATGAGCAGGTTTGGTGGTCCTTTCTTGAGTAAGAGAATGTTTTTTATTCTAATCGATCCAATATTAGATTACATTCTTGAAAAACATAAAGAAAAAGGGATCAAAATAAAAATAAAATAAACATAACATAAAAATTAGGATATAGAAATAATATTAACTATAATGTTAAGAAAAGAAAAATAAGAAATAGACAATTAATAAAGAGAAAGAAAGATGAAACAAAAATCAAGCCTCGCCCTCCTAATGTGATAAAGGTTGGTCCAATGAAGGAGGGCCTTCGCTAGATGGTGGAGGCTAGAAACTGATGGCTAGATAGCTCTCCATTAATAATAGCTCTCCATTAATAACATCAACTGTCCCATCCATCCAATTGTAGGATTGAGACTTCCTAGCTACTCAACCGTAGTCTCAAGTCATCTTACCCACTTAATAAGCACTATCTGTTACTATCGAATAGACTTTTGAGTTCCGAAAAGTTGTGCCACCCATCTCTATAATAATGCTATATTCAATTGAGTTGGTTCTTCCATCCTAATCTTGGGACCTCTCAGAATATCTGGCTCTGGTGCTTCATCTCCTGTCTTAAGTGGTAATGGCTGCTCTTTCGCATGTTATTTTACTCTATCTCCACCCTCTGCTACTAACTCTTTAGGCCCCCTAATAAGTTAGTATATGTTTCTTGTGGGTCTTTGACATTAGCTAACCATGCACATATGTATCATGATATCGAGGTTGAATGTCGCCGTGGTGCCAACCTATCGCATTTGTGGTAATCGATCAAATAAGCCCATTTTTGTGCTAGTTGGGTCATATAGTGACTGACATAGATAGTTTTGACCTTTCTATCTTCGTTCTGATACTGATGAATTGGGAAAGCACGTTCCCTAGATGAATCGACGTCTTCTTGCTCATGCTCCAGGGATAATACACATCCATATTGCCTACTATACTGTGGCTATTCCCCTAGTCATTCAAAGTGTAGCTCAAGAATCTATGTATGTGTCAAATCCTTGTGATTCGTAGAGAAGAGGATTTAAATTTACTTGGATCGTAGTCACCACGTTGCTGATCGTGTTCTAAAACTGTTAGGAGGACATCCCATAGGTGAAATTGATCCTCAATTCCAAGTACTCCTTCATTCTGACAAATTCTACATCATAAAGGCCCATAGTGACTGAGAAATTTGATAACTCATTTGGATCATGTCACCAAGTAACCGAAATTGGATGGTATTTGTCCAATCCCCAGTGTGTCATTTCTTCTCCATGAAGAAACTAGAGAGCACCTTTAGAGTTAACTCAAGGTGGGAGGCCTCCACTATATAAAAAACTATAGTCCAAGCATTGACATTAAAAGTTTTTGAAATTGTTGCACTAGTCCCACTTGCACCAGTGCTTCCTAGTCAATGTAAACGTCTCATGATAAATGTCTTTTCCTTCAGCCACTGATACTACTCTTCCTCTGTTGCGACAATGAAAAGTTGCATATTTCGGTTGGATGTATAGTGCAAGTTCTCCTCAGGACTTTAAATGAACCCTCCTCTCGCTATCGCTTATATATAATTTCTTTCTCTCACCGTGGTCTAGTCATTATGCCTAAAACTTAAAATAAGTGTGGGAGAATTTGTATTTAATTTACAGTAATATATTTTCCCTAAACTTAAAGTTGATTATGCTAACTAAATTATTAACCACGAAAACAAACTAACAATGAAAAATTAACCCATAAAAATAATTAATAAAATAAATAAATAATTAAATAAATTTAATTAGAAGACTAGCTAACAAACTAATTAATCTTAAAATTAAAATTAAAAATATTGTAATTAACAATTGAAGCTATCTTAAATTTTAAATTACAAATTCTAACCTTAAATTGAAATTAAAATCCTAAATTAACAATTACACAAAATTGCCAAATTTAAACATTAAATTCATGCATTAAATACAAACCTAATATTAATTTATGTCAAAAACAACTAATGAACCTAATCTAATGCAAAAGAATCACAATTAAACACTTAATGAGCAAATATTGCACAATTACACAATTGAAGTTGAATTTTAACTCAATTCAAATAAAATTAAACAAATGGAGTTATGAAATCAATTGGGAAAGATTTAAATTCAACCATTAGACCACAATTAAGCCTAAAATCACACAAATTCACTCAAGATTCCAAATTTTCAATTCTTACGTGTTCAATCCAAATTTATCAAAAAAGCTCAGAATAGATTCTTGTTTTAGCAAGAAAAAAGCTCGTTGTCACATATAAAGCTAGCTGTCAAGGATCACTTGGTAGGGATGTTGCGAATTGAAAACTTTAAGGTAAAGTCTGAAGTTGAATTCCAAAAAATTGAGGTGTTGTTTGGTGTGAAATTGTTACACCAAGGCTCACGTTTGGTTCGCTGTGTGAGTTGGAAGGCAAAACCGAATTTTGATATAGTTTTAAACATGGATGGATCAGCCTTAAGATTGTCAGGACCATCTGGTTGTGGTTATATCATTCGCAATGTTAGAGGAAGATTTACTTTCAGAGAGGCAAGATTCATAGGCGTCGGGACTAGCTTCGGGGCATAGGTTGCTGGACTTTTACATGGGGTGCGAAGGTGTGAAAAGTTGGGACTTCAAAATGTGCTTATTCAAACTGATAGTAGCGTCCTTGCCCTACTCCTACAATAATAAGAAAATTATCCTTGGCGATATTTATCGGTCTTGCAGGAGATTTCAAACATTATGGGGAGATGTCATTATAGCATTATTCATGTCTTTCGGGAGAACAATGCCCTTGCGGATTGCCTAGAACGCATTGGCTCCTCTGGCTCATCTAGGGTTTTCCAGGATGTTTTTGCATTGCCATCTACTATGAGAGGCTTGTTGGTTTTAGATCAGCAATCCTTTCCTCACTTGAGAGTTTTATAGATGTTTTCCATTATTGGGTAAGTCTTAAGCACTGCCCTTATGCCCTTTCTATTTTACCATTAATAAATCAGGTTTCATCCCCGCCAAGTTCCACCCTGGTTAATTAAAAAAAGAAAAACACCTAATTGAACATGTATAAATAGATGAATTCGAAAGAATTACCTACTTAGGTGTCTTTAGATTAGCTTAAAATGCAAAAATTTAAAAAGGGAAATTAGAGACGATGGCATGAAGTGAGAGAATAAGAGAGAAAGTGAGAAATTTGAAAGAGTTAGGTTTTTGAAGGTGTATTGTTGACTTACACGGTCTAATACACGATCATGTATTGATCCGTGTATGTTATTGAATTACAACTTTTTACAGGTTTACACAGTTTGGTATACGAGTTTATATCAAAATGTACAAACTAAGCCAGCGAGTTTAGAGAGACACCCTCTGCAAACATATGCAATCTTAAAATTAGATGCTCAAATGTAAAAATTCTTACACGAAACATTATAACACATAAACACATATACCCTACACAATAATTTTGCACATTCTTATCATCAGAAAGCTTGATTTTCTATCTTAAAACACGTTAAAACTCAATTAAAATCATATACTAACATAAAATAAAGAACAAAACAATATGAAATTAAACTAACTAATTCATGAGTTGCCTCCCATGTGGCTCTTATTTAATTCCATTAGCTCGATGTACCATTTAACATTAAGGTGGCTTATATAAATCATGTTATTGTGGACTTACCATAGGTTCCATGACTTGCAAGTGGGCTACCTTTTGATGTTTACTGTCACATTTCTCTTTCGACTTATTCCCTTGAATTTATGATCATTTTGGTGGATCTTTAAATGAAGATTCTTACAAAATATCTTGATGTAACTTATTAACCTTAATAACACCCAAATTCAAAAGAATGGCTATTGAAATTAGAGATTCTAAATACAACCTCTTTATTTCCTACCCTTAAGGTCAACTTGCCTTCATCAACATCTATAATTGAATTGGAAGGTGTTAATAATGGTTGTCTATGGACTAGAGGTATTTTTGTATCCTTCTCTATGTTAAGAATTATAAAATCTTTTAGGAACGTAAGCTTATCAACCTGTACTAATACATCTTCTATGATTGCCCTATGATGTTTTGTTTTTCAGCTAATTTCACATATATCCTAATGGGTTTAACTTCTCCTATTCCTATTTTTTCAAATAAAGAAAAAGACATCATATTAATGTCGTCCCTTAGGTTGGTTAAAGCCTTATCTACTATTAAACTACTAATTTTTCAAGGGATATAGAAACTCCCTAGGGTTTAGTTGCTTCTTTGATAGTTTGATTTTCTTATTGGATCTCTCCTTACTTAGCACGGTGGTCTCTAACTTCTCTAACTTCATTTTGTTTAATAGTTTCTCCTTAGAAATTTCTTTGTTCTTTGGTAACTATAAAAGAAATTCAACAATGGGTAAGTCATTCTTACGTTTTTCTAAAAGGTTAAGGAATCTATTTAACTCTACTTCTAATATATTTCTCTTCAATCTATTAGGATATGGAATTATAGGTCAATACTCTTTAACTCTCTCTGGGTGTCATCCACCTACAGCCTTCGAGTGACTCTCAATAGTCACCTTTGTCTCTTCTTGGAGCTTATTTATAGTTTAGGTGATTGCCATAATGTGATCCTTTAGATTTATTTCTATTGTGCTTAGCAAAGTCTCCTTCAGTTTTTACACCACTATCTTTGCTAGTTATCCAAGTTTAATAATCAAGTTACTTATAGATGCATCTATCTTCTGATGTTTTACTCTTGATTCCTAAATAAATTCTATAATCAACTTATATACTATGCTTATTGGGTTGCGATACTTGCTGTTGGAATCCAAGTGTATGGTTATTTCTTACTTGACCTTGATTTCCACATGAAAAGTTAATATGATTCCTCTAACCAGGATTGTAGGTATTACTATAATGGTTATTTTAGGGTTTAGGAGCATTCCCTAAATAATCCACCATCTTGGGCTAAACTAATTGGCGATCTTATTCTTGGTGATCTAGCTTGCATACCTCACACTACAACACTTAAATTTGTGGAGACATAGTCAGCCTGTCTATCTTTATACTCAAGGCCCCCACTTGGCTTATTAATTACGCCATTATGTCAACTTCATAAAATCTCACTAGCTTATTAGTTAATGTTCTAGACGAGCACCACTGATAATTGTTCATAGCTATATTCTCTTTCAAGTTTTGGGCCGCCTCTAGTGTTTTTTATTTGGCATCCCTTGAACTACCACATTTATAGATTGCCTATTACTTTGACTCGACCTATTATAAAACATCTGGATTTGCATCCACAATGGTAGTCTATGCTGTAGGCATCATCTCACTATCTCCTCTCCTATATATCTTGCAAAGATTCACCTTTAGCTTAAAAGTATGAGGAGATGTCATTCCTCAATTTTGTATTTTTCATATGTGGGAAGTACTTTAACAAAAACTTTTCCACCACTTGTTCCTATATAGTGAACAAAAAATTTGACATGAAGTTTAATCACCACTTAACCTTTTCTTTTGAGGAGAAAAAGAACAAACGTAGTCTAATGATGTTTTCATTAGCTCCATTTATTTTAAAAGTATATTAGATCTCCAAAAAGTTTAAGATGTGCACATTGGGATCTTTATCTCTACGTCCATCGAATTGGATTGATTGTTACACCATCTGGATGATGCTCGACTTGACCTCAAAGTTATTTGCCTAGACAGTTGGTCTCAAGATGCTGGACTCTACACTAGTTAAATCTAACCTACTTTAGTAGAACATGATTCTCAGTTGGTCAGCCATAATTTACGATTCCTCAATTTCTACTTGACCTTCCAAGTCTTTTATTAATGATCTAGTTCAAACTCCTGCAAATGTGGCCTTTAAAGATTCTTACGTGTGGTTTTTTCAATTTATAGATCTACGTTTGTTATACTCTCATAAGTGTCTAGTTCATAAACTGACTAAGATTCCAAATCTACAAAAGAAATAAAATTAAATAAATTAAAAAATAAAATAACATAAAAATAAAAAGAATAAAACAAAACAAAATAAAAATAAAAATGACTAGAGCAATAAAATTAAGGTTTTCCTAATATCACCCTTGACAATGATGCCAAAAAATTGATTAATTGATTTTAGTTTGTCAATATTGAATTAACTACAAGTGTATGATGTAGTTATAGCTAGCACAAACAAGTATAGGTTGATCCTATAAAGATAATGATTACTGGTAGTGACCTCTATCCTATTATTTAGCCTACAAAATGGGATTTGGTTTTAATAAAGAAAATAAAAAGTAAACAATTAAAATAAATAGAAAACAATACTAAACGTAGAAACAAAGGAAGTTACTTGGAAAACAATCAATATCAAGAATTAATGTCTAGGTAATGAATTCTCCTAAAACCTAATATGTAATTGTTTTATTGACTATTGGAGAATAGAAATTCCTATCTTATGATAATAGCACTCTCGAGATTGCTAACAACTAATGCATTGTTTTATTATTCAAAATTATTCAGGTTAAAGTTTCTAGGATTGTTTTATTGGTTTGTGAATTCTGCTATTAGGTTTTACCTCAATCTAGAGGATTTATGTCAACCTATCTCTAGGTTTGTAATCAATTTCTTTCAATTATCGTAGATCTAGTCATATACAGGATTTCTCAATCTCTATGCTATGAAATCAAACAAAGAAATAATATTCTAGATTTATTAGAACATAAATAAAACACATAATTAAATCACAATAGATCAATCAAGACAATTACATTAAATTAAAGAATAAAAATATATTGTAGCACAAACGAGGGGTCATCACAACTAAACATTAAAAAGGTGTTTAGTTACATAATAGAAAATGAAATCAAAGATAAATTGGAAGAAAAATTAATAAAATAATGAATTCACAATTCTAAATCTCCCTTTCTCTTTTATCGAATGTTCTTACAATTATGAGGATTAATGTTGTAATCTATAGGATCTTTTGATAATTTCTTCTCATTCTCCACATTCCTAGATCAATATTGTCCCTTCTGACTGTTCTTCACATTTGAAATCGTCTCCAAAAGTTTTCCCTCATAATTGGCCTCCACTTATGTCTTTTTATATTAAATTTTAGGGTTTTGAGAAATAAATAGTCTGGTATATGGATATGCACTAGATCATGTACATTCCAAAATCTTCAGAATTTAACATTATATTTGGTTTTAGAGACTTAAACGGTTGTCGTATATCTCTTAATTGCTTGAAATTTGTTTTTATGTCATGTTTTCATTTAGATTCTTCTCCTTTTAGTCTGTAAAGGCAATTATTAACATAAATGCACTTGAAGCGAATTATATACCAAACATACATTAAAAATACAAAAGATCAAGAAAATTACATCAAATACTAGTGTAAAAATATATTCAAATTAGCATCCATCAGCAGCCTCATAAGTAATCTTGTCTTTTTTAATAGTTATACTAGTTAGTGTAAGGAATTCGATGGAAAAGGAGAGATCAGATGTAATACCGCATTACCCTAGGGTACGCACTGGGACCCCCGTAGGTTATTCCGATGCATATCCTACGATAAGGAAGCGCTACGTGCAATCACTACCGAACTCCACATGGCATCATATGAATTTGAATAATTAAAACAGTAATTA
>JANZXR010000005.1:30199677-30220235 GCA_027575705.1 Erythroxylum echinodendron
GCATGTATATATAAAAGGAATACCTCATAATATATTATTAACAAGTCATAATGTTAATACATAAATCACAAATATCCTTTGGCCTAGGGCACACTACTAACAGGTTTTAGGTACAAGTTGGAAGCACAAGAGCTAAAATAAGTTAAAAGCACATTCTTTGAGTCACCCTCTTCATATTCAAACTCAATTTTGTTTTTGAAACAAAGAGATCGATTAAAGTGAAGATGGGATAAGAAAATGCAAGAAAATGAAGGATTCAACATGACCTGCAGATGCATAACTATTTATCTACTTATACAGTCGTGCATACTCATGAAACTAGCATTGCTTTGATGTACATTTGGATGCACAGCCGTGCATAAAATCATGCATCATTACAAAAAAGGCATGAATTATTTTTGGAACAAGAATGAAAGGAGAAACTTTGCTTCTTTGGGATCTATAGAGAGTTAATCTTCCTTCTCTAGTTCGAAGGGGAAATTGAAGTTGAAGATCACATCTGAACACCTCTTCATTATGTATTGTTGACTCTCTCTATCTAGAAATTTTTTATGTTATTCTTAGCTTAAAGTTTTAGATATTTATATATGAATGATTAATATTCTCGTTCTTAATAGATTGTTTATGTATGAATCCATCGCTAGAATATGGAATACAATACATAATAGTTGTATTTTTAATTTATTTATGGTAAACTAATGGTGTTAAATTATTAAGGATAGCATAACATAGGCTAAATGACCCGAGCTTGTATGGTTATTGCCTAGATTAATATGTTTTCCTAGTAATACAGTTTTCCTACTAAATATATAGAGCTTATTCTAGGTTGTTCGATAGCTAGGTTTAGTTAAAGAGCTTATTTTGATTAAACAAGACCTAAGGGAATACAGGAGTCAATAGAGCTTGTTTGTTTATTTTCATTATAACTTGTTAAATACTTTGTATCTTAGTCTTTTTACTTTTCTCCAATTTATATATAAGGTGAAGCTATTTTAATTGAGTTGAATTCGAAAGATTATTTAGTTAGGTTAGGATTGAATTACATGTTTTGTAACTATCTAGAGATCTAGGTTATTGATGAATGGGATGATTTAAGTAATAATGGTGATACTTAACCATTTATATTTAATTTTTAAACTTTATTACAATGTAACTAACCTAGGTTGATGTCTTTTGAGATTGATCTTCTAGAGGACAAGTAAAAACCTAAGTGTAGGGGTATTTGTGATAATAAAATATGTCTATATTTCACCAGGTATTTTGTTATGTTTTCCATATAAATTAGTATGATTATGTTATATTTTAGTGAAGATGTTGTCCTAAGATGTGATTTATTAAGAATTGGGGAGGAACGTAAGGAAATTCTTAAAGAAAATTACAATTTTGGGTTAAACATGGCCTAGCCCATGACACACCTATGTCCCAATTGATTTCCATTATAGAGCAAGCGTTGGAAGAATCATGGCTTATATATGACCCAAAAATTGGAAAAAGAGAAAACCATATGGTTTTAAAGAAAATTAGCAAAGCAACACAACTGAAGCCATAGTCGTGTCATAGACCGTTTGCTAAAAATAAGAGATATATGAAGATTTGTAGTTCAAATATATAGTTGTGTAAGAGGCCACGTACTAATTTCGAAGAAGAAAATGAGTTCCACAATCTACTGATACAAGCATGCTATAAGAAGTGTATTATATCTAGAGGAGAAAGGAAGATCCATGGCCTACGATATAAGCATGCCAGAGATCGTCTCCCTCTGCAAATTTGCAAGACAACTTAGTTACTTCTTAGAAAATTAGCTATGTCTTTCTCGCCTGAATTCTAATTGAGATTCTTTAAATGGTTGGAGAGAGATCTACAGCTTTGAGTTTTTAGAGTTCCTAAGCAACATAGTCTGAAACATAACTATAACTAAAGCCACATCTTAATGATAAGATAAATTATAAACATATAAGAGAAACCCTAATTAAAGAGGCTTTTATATTATTTCATTCTAAAATTAGTGTGAACCAGTACGGGGGAGAGAAAAACTTTATAGGAGCACTGAGAAGTCATTTATAAGATAAAAAATCAAAATTATTCCAATAACTTAAAGCTTGCATCAAAATATTGAGATCAACTCTAAAACTTTCTCTATCTTTCACTTCTTTATAATATTTGTTAGTTTAAACATGATAAGTACCTGATTATTTCATCTTTCTAGATAAGATTGAAAATTAGTATTTATTCTTTTACAAATTAGTTTATTTTTATTTATGAATTGAAGTTTATACCTTTAAGTTATCTTTTGTTGATCTTAATGTATGATCTAGTTATGCTTAGGACTAAATCTGATTTTAGCTTATATTCACACAACTCAAATGAGTTTGCTTATAAGCAAATTGTGGCTCAAGTAAACAAAATCAAATAGAGTTCTTAAGGAACATATATGTGATCTTCCTAATGTTACGAAGAAACCCTTAATAGGATTTCACTTATCTTAATGCTTTCAAAGGGGTATTGGCTTAGTAAAGTTACAAGTTAACTAGTTAAAGAGTAGATGGTTGTAGCTCAAAAGCATGAAATTTCTAAGTCTAGGATATTATGATGGTCTAAAAGATAAATCCATTATAATTTAATTGAATAAAGAAATCTAAGATTTTACTAAGGGACTTCTTACTTAGATGACATTTATGTGTACTTTGTTTACTTTGTTACGTGATTTATTCTATCTTTAGTTGTTATTTACTATTTAATCTACTTGGGTTTAAGTTTAGCGTTAGATTTAATTATCAATCATCAAATATATCCCTTTTTTGTTTAATTAACTAAGTAATAGTAAGAGGGTTTACTAAATTCCTACCACTTTCTTATGGGATCAATACTCTATTCACCATTGCATTAGTACCAAATAATAGATGATAAGATAAATTATAAACATATAAAAGAAACCCTATTTAAGGAGGCTTTTTTATATTATTTCACTATAAAATTAGTATGAACCAGTATGGGGAAGATAAAAGCTTTATAGGAGCACTAAGCAGTCATTTATAAGATAAAAAATATCAAAATTATTCCAATAACTTAAAGCTTGCATCAAAATATTGAGATCAACTCTAGAACTTTCTCTATCTTTCGGTTCTTTATACTATTTGTTAGTTTAAACATGATAAGCGCCTGATTATTTTATCTTTCTAGATTAGAGTGAATATTAGTATTTATTCTTTTACAAATTAGTTTATTTTTATTTATGAATTGAAATTTATACCTTTGACCTATTTTTTGTTGATCTTAATGTATGATCTAGTTATGTTTAGGTCTAAATATTATTTTATCTTATCTTCACACAAATCAAATGAGTTTGCTTATGAGCAAATCGTGGCTCAAGTAAATAAAATCAAATAGAGTTCTTAAGGAACATATATGTGATCTTCCTACTGTTACGAAGAAACCCTTAATAGGATTTCACATATCTTAATGCTTTCAAAGGGGTATTGGCTTAGTAAAGTTACAAGTTAACTAGTTAGAGAGTAGATGGTTGCAGCTCAAAAGCATGAAATTTCTAAGTCTAGGATATTATGATAGTCTAAAAGATAAATCCATTATAATTTAATTGAATAAAGAAATCTAAGATTTTACTAAGGGACTTCGTATCTAGATGACATTTATGTGTACTTTCTTTACTTGGTTATATGATTTATTCTATCTTTAGTTGTTGTTTACTATTTAATCTACTTGGGTTTAAGTTTAGCGTTAGATTTAATTATAAATCATCAAATATATCCCTTTTTTGTTTAATTAACTAAGTAATAGTAATAGGGTTTACTAAATTCCTACCACTTTCTTAAGGGATCAATACTCTATTCACCATTGCATTAGTACCAAATAATGATGCACTTACCTTAGGTTATAAGTAATATATTTAGTTTTAAAGAAAACTTTGATAGTATAATTGTAAACATCACTCCTTCATAGTCTTTGCAACTCATAACTTGAGTTGTTCTTAATAAAGAGATCAAATTGTCTAATTTTTTCACTGTCACCTCCAATTGAGATATTAGTTTAGTTATAGAGTTTACATTATAAATCATAGGGTATAATTGCTCTCACCCTTCTTAACTCCCATTGATAGTTGTTTATTTCCATATGATCTATTAACTTTAAGGAAGCCTTTGGATTTTTATTGTTCAACTTCCACTTACTATAACATTTACCATCTATCTTGTAGAGTTTTTCAACCCATTTTAGAATTTATTAACCTACATCCATATTGTAAGTTCATAGTTGTAGGCACCTTTCTAAGAAGATCTTTGTACCTCTCTCATGTTTCATATAAAGTGTCATTATCAAATTATTGGAAGGAAGAGATATTATTCTTCAACTTTGTTGCTTCAAAAAGTGGAATGTACTTGGTAAGGAACTTTTTTGTAAGAATCTATCAAATAGTATTTAATGCAATTGGTAATGCTTTTAGTCGGTACTTAGCTTAATACTTTAATATGAATGGGTATAACTCATCTCTTCCTAAGGAAGAAGTGGTTATTTCTTTGAAAAGTTATGTCTCATCTTAACGGCATCTTTAGTCACCTTATTAATCTTAAATGTATCACAAATATCCAAGAAGTTGGGGATATGTGCATTGAGATCCATGTTAGGTTATCCATCAATTTGTATATTCAATTGAATTATTTAGATTATATTAGGGTTAATCTCAAATTAGTGAGCATTTATCTTTATTCTTACAATACTTGTATGTATGTATTCTTATGAGACATGGTTTAGCAAACTTCTTGTTCCATATTTTACATTATATTTTTGGTGTATCTCTAATTTATTATTTGATCTATTTCTCTCAATTTAAATGTAATATTCTCTCAAGTTCTAGATCTTCTTCAGGAAATACAAATTGCTGACTTCTTACCGTACACCATAATTGTACTTAAAGTTGGAGTAAACAAAAAGAAAGAAAATAAAGTTATAAAAGAAATAAATAAATATAAAATAAAATAAAATATAAGAAAAGCAAATATAAAGGAATGAAACAAATATACAAGATGATATGTAATTAATTTGGCAATATTTTCGTTCTCAAATCCTTCACCGCCAATTTCTAAATTAGCTTCACCTTCATAAACTATTTTTGAATCAAAACATTCCAATCCCTCCTTCATTGCAAGCATTAATTTCATATTCAATTAGTTGCAAATATTAGATGAAATTATATATCATTAACAAGTTGAACTAGCAGATGGGTACTCATCACCCATTTCAGTCTCAATTACACGCTTTAGGTTTTATGGCCAATTCATCGTCTTATATAATGTGATAATTTTAGTTTTATGTCTTTATATTGCAATATTAAGATTTCAAACTAAATAGGGTATGAGATGCATGCAAACACACCTCAATCAACATTCCAAAAGTTGTAAAATTGAATATGATTCATCATTTACATTAGATGTTTCATATGTAATATTTCACTAATAAATTGAAAATATGAATCTAGGGCTGCTATTTCTTATTGAATTTTAAGTATAATTATTGGTTCAACATCTTCAGCATTTAGTATTACAGTAACAACTTATATACTCTTTTCATCCCTCTTTGTATCAAAAAATTTTAAAATATGAATAAATAATTTTAATATCATAATTTTATGTTTCAAATAAAATAATTTCAAACACTAATTATTTTTGTAAGTTGTAATTGAACACTACCCCACATAAATAATTAGCAACTACAATTGGGTTGTTATTTTTCCTCTTATACAATTTGTGTAGTATTCTTAGCTTGCTCAATGTCTTAATTTGATAAATAGTTTCATTTCTACTACTTTTCATTATTCATTGGGGTACTCAAGTCCATCAACGTATGCCTTTAAAATGCCACAGTTTTGCTTCATTATGGCTTGTATATGTTGACTATATTGATTTTTTTCACCCAGAAACATACCACATCTTGAAATATTTGATGAGAAAAAAATGTATATGAACTCTTTTACTACTCTATTACACATGAGTCTCTGACAGTATAAATGAATTATCACAAAATCCAATGATTCGGGTCAAATGAAAAGGAACTCATTTATTCCTCATTTATTTCAATCCCTATGCCAAAATTAGATCTCCAATCATTGATCTATCAATGAACTTTATTACTATATTTATTTATTTAGTATTAGGCATACTTATAGGTAATTCACACTTAAAAAAGTAACCTATATAAAGTTTTTAAAAAATGAGGATTCTTGCATTAATCAGTAAAAGTAGTCAATAAGGTCAAAATAACTTAATTTCATGAACACTGAAAGTTAAACGTGTGTGAGTAACACTAAAAGAGCTAATTCAAAAAAAAGAATCAAGGTCGAGTTTGAAAAGCTCGTCACCATTAGACATTGTCAATTACTAAAACATCTCTAATTAATTAATAAGAAGGTGTATGTGGGTGTTCCTCTACATGCCAAATGATAGGAATGATAAGCCTTCCTTATCATATTCTTATTTCTTATTTTAAAAGTGAAAAAGATAGGATTTTCTATAATATGTTTCTACTTTGGGATAAGCCTTGTGCAAATTCTATTTTCTATTCAAATGGAGAGTGAAATATTTCTAAAGACTAAATACTTTTTATTTTAAAAAAAATTAAGGATAGACATGACCATTGAACTTGAGTTTAAAAGACTAGTACAAGATAGAAATAAACTCTATCCAATATATTTTTTCCACTAACTTAACTATCACATTTGCAAATAACAGAAATATTATTTTTCTATTTTCTAGGCCAAGAACTCAAAAAATCTTTCATTAAAAAACTGTACATACATTATCAAACAAAGACTAAATGCCATTATATGTCATTAAAAAATTAATCTAAAAAAGTACAAATTAAAAAATATTGAATCCTACTCTTCTCTATCAACTTCGAATTTCATACATACTATGCGCATACATCTTATTAAACTTTAAATAAAAGCTCATTCTTGTTTGAACATAGTAAATATAATGATAATCCCATTCCTTAAGACGACATTTCACCAAACTTATTTCAATTGTATGTTAGCCTTTAAATGCTTATAACATATTACATAGGCATTCAAGAAAGTTCACTTTCAAATACTTTGACTTTCTTAAAGTGTCAATTCTTCCTTTCAAACTATTTGCTATACAAACTTCTCCATTAAATTGAAGAATATCATCTAATCATACCTATAATCACACCCACAAATAATTTCATACACTAAAATCTCTTTGCAATTTTATTTTCTATTCCATTTGAAGATCAATAAAAGATATCTCTTTTTGGTGAATTAGAATGGATACCTCTCTTACGAATATATGTCAAGATATGTATAAAAATGGGTAAATGGGAGCAATGGAATCAGGTTTAGGAAAACTTAATTAAGTATTACACGAATGGGTATTTTGCTTAGTGGATAGGTTTGATGAGTTATGGTTCTAGTAAGTGTAAGACATGAGAATAAACCATAGACATTTCTATTAAAATGAAAATGGAAATGAAAAATTTTAATCTCATACCTCCTACCATTGATGTTGAGATTTGACTGAGTGTGAGGGCTCTTCTAAGCTTTAGCAGATGTAATCTGAAGGTGTGTGCAATATAATGCCAAGCTAAAGGATACAACATCATTTCCCATTTTTTATACTCTGTGTTATCTTCCCATCAAAACAACAAGCAGAGATAGCTGGCGGCACACGTGAAGTTTCAAAAACAAAACTAACAGATACAACTCACCTTAATCAGGAAACTACTCATATTGCGTTATGTGGGTAACCACCCACAGATAACATTCTCCCACTTGGTTAATATATTTTATCTAAAAGTCAAGAATCCTTTACTAAATTAAATAAAACAAATGCATGAATTATAGCGATAAGTGCTCTAAATGTTAGTATTATCTTCCACATATCACAATGCATCCTATTTCTTATTCGACTTTAACTAGATGAATAAACCTTTATGTTTATTCTAAGTCCATAAAAATTTTTATTCTTAAAATAAATATGTGTACACTAGAATCAGAAAACAAAAAAATTAATAAGAGTTTCGATGAAAGTGCATACAATAAATCACATAATGGAACTGAGTTCTATTCGAAAAACATGATCCTTAAAACTTTTTGGTGGCATGCCTTTTGTCAAAAGATCAGTAATCATCAATTTAGTGCTAATGTGTTTAATTACCATTTTGTTCTCTTTTACACGTTCCCTAATGGCCAAATACTTAATGTCAAATTGCTTCGACTGCCACTCTCATTGCTTTTGGCCAAGAAAACTATAGCTAAATTGTCACAATACATTCTTTACGGCTTAGAAATTGAATCCACAATTCTAAGCCCATATATGAAACTCTTAAACCATACACCATGTGAGGTATAATCAAAACAAGAAACGAACTCAGCCTTTATGGTAGAAGTAGCAGTCAAAGTCTGTTTTGAACTCCTCTAAGATACAGTTACACTAGCAAATATAAAAACACATCTAGATGTTGATTTTCGTGAGTCAACGTAACCAACAAAGTTCAAATCCGAGTTTCCAACTACCTCGAGATTTTCAATTCGCCTATAATTAAGCATGTAATCTTTGGTCCCTTTAAGGTACCTCATCACTTTTTTGGTAGCTCTTCAGTGGTTTATACCTAGGTTACTCTGATATCTTCCCAACATTTCAATAACAAATGCATTGTCAGGTCATGTGTAAACTTGAGCATACATTAGGCTCCCTACTACAGAAGCATATAGAATATTTTTCATTTGTTCCCTTTTAAGCTCAATTTTTGGGCACTAGTTTAAATTAAACCTATCGCCCTTTATAATAGGTGATATACTCGGTGAACTATCTTTCATTTAAGACCTTATTGATATAGGTTTCTTGGGATTATCCCAAAATGCATTGAGATCTGCCCCTATGGATCTTAATGTCAATGACATAAGATGCCTCACCTATATTATCAAAATTCTTATAAAGAAATTGTTTCACCTTATATAGCAAATCCTTGTCATTGGTGGCAAGTAGAATATCATTCACATATAAAATAAGGAAACAAATTTTATTCCTACTATCTTTTTGATATATGAATTGATCCATGATATTCTCTACAAAACCATATGAAGAGAAGATATTATGTAATTTGAAATACCATTGATGGGAGGCTTGTTTCAATCCATATATGTATTTCTTAAGTTGTACACCAAACGCTCACCATCATTAGAAGAGAATCCTTCCGATTGTTTTACATAAACCTCTTCCTTTAGATCTCCATTCACGAACACTATTTTGTCACCCATTTGATGCAGTTCCAAATCAAAATGGGCAACCAATGCCATAATCACTCGTGAGGAATCCTTCTTAGATAAAGAAAAAAGGTCTTAGTGTAACCGATTCCCTCTTATTGAGTATATCCTTTAGTAACAAGTCTAGTTTTATATCTTTTAATGTTACCTAATGAGTCTTTTTTTATCTTAAAGATCCATTTACATCCAATGTCCTGTACACCATTAGGCAACTCTACAAGATCCCAAACTTTGTTAAATGCCATAGAATTCATCTCATTTACCTTGGCATTGTACCATAATTGAGATTCATTATAACTCATGGCTTGTGAAAATGTTTCGAGCTCATTTTCAACTCCAATATTATAGTTAGTTTCTTGTAGGTTGATAATGTAATTACTAGGTATTGCTGATTTCTTATCTCTAGTTGATCTTTTTATTGTTGTATTAGAGCCCTCTTATGGAGGAGCTTGTACAACTGGTTGCTTAATAACCTCTGGAGATTTTTGAACAATTGGGCATACTAGATTGTCACCTAGTGATTATTGAATAATCGGGCATGCTAGATTGTCATCAACAGCTTGTGGAACTTCAATGATTGGTTGTTCCACTCCTGTTTGACTTTGAGGGATGCTACGAATGAAAATCAATTTATTACTTAAAGTAAGAGTTTGCATGTCACAATGATAGTTCTCAATAACTAAGTCCTGAGTTTAATCACTCCTACTAATCAAGTCATTCTCAAGAAAATTTGCATTTCTTGATTTCACAAACCTTGTACTATAAGATAGATAATAAAATATATACCCTTTGGACCTTTCAGTATATTCAATGAAATACCCACTTATAGTCCTTGGATCCAATTTCTTTTCTTTTAGATTATAAACTCTTACCTTATATGGGCATCCCCAAATGTGTATATGTTACAAATTCGATTTCCAACCTTTCCATAACTGAAATGGTGTTTTTGAAACAACCTTAGTTGGAACTCGATTTAATATATACACTATCTTTTTAAGAGCTTCAGTCTAAAAGGATTTAGGAAGCTTAGAGCTGCTAAGCATACTTAGTACCATGTCTAATAATGTTCAGTTTCTTCTTTCTGGTACACCATATTGGTCCAGATACCTAAGCATGGGAGCTATTATCCTATACTCATGAAGAAAATTCACAAGTGGACTATGTGCTTATACATCCTCAGTGTATCTACCATAAAATTCTCCACCTTTATTTGATCTCACGATCTTTATTAGCTCACCACATAATCTCTCTGCTTCCGTTTTAAATACCTTAAATTCATCTAATGCTTAGTTCTTATTATGAAGCAAGTAGAGGTACATATATCACGAGTAATTATCTATAAATGAGATAAAGTATTCCTGACCATAATAGTCCATTTCTAGACTACAAATGTCTTCATATATGGTTTCTAATATGTTTGAACTCCTTTTGGCACCTTTTTGTCTTGTTGGTTTGCTTTCCCTTTATACAGTCCACACAAACATCAAAGTCAGTAACATCCAGAGTATTAAGTACTCCGTCATTCACTAACTTTTTTAATTATTTTAAAGGAAATATGTCCCAATCTTCACTTCTAAAATATAGAGGATTGTTCATTCATAACACATCTTTTAATCCCAGCATTATTATGGACATGCATTGTATTGTAGAAAACATTTTCTTGCCAATTAATTCAGAAAAGATCATCAATCATTGTACTATTCCCAACAAAATCAAATCCATGGTATAAACCAAATGATGTAGTTGAAAAGTTAAAGGAATAACCTAAAGCTACAAGTCTTGAAACTAAAATCAAATTTCTAGAGAAACTTGGAATATAAATTTTCTTTCCAAATTCAAAACAAAATCAGAATTCAAAACTAATTTGCATGTCATAATAACTTTCACATATGAACGCATCTTGTTGCCTGAATAGATGCACCATTCACTGCCCACTAACTTGCTATAGCTTAGAAAGCCCAGCAAGGTATTGGAAATGTAGATTATAGAACCAAAATCAATCCACCGAGAGTTATGAAAAACATTAACCATATTAAAATCATAACAAACAAGTGAGATGAATCAAATAAACATATAATGTTAAAACATGCAATCATATTTCAAATGTGAATCATATAACGATTAAACTGCCTATAGGTTAAGCTTTAATTAAAGATGCATACATAACCTTTATAATGAAACTATCAAATTATATTCCTCGTCTTAACATTTATGGGTAAATTAGGAAAAAAAATAATTTGCTATTTCATCCTAATTAACTGCACAAATATAATAAATATTCCCTTGGGATAAATTTTATTATATTTGAATATGATTAATTACAATTTGTGTCACTTTACTAGATGTGATCTAGAGCACTTAATATACTATTGCTCTTAATAAAAAATGTTGTAGCTAACCTTCAATTAATTAAAATTATATTGATCATATGACACCTCATTTTACGAAAAATATTAATGATAAATGTTCCACATAATCCTTTAAAACTAATTAATCATGAATCAATATCATATATTTGCATACAAATAAACGTACACATGAATTTAAAATGAAACAATGATTTAAATCATGTAATTCAACAAAATTGCACTAATATGTCAAAGCTGAAATATTTGTGAGTTCAATCTCTAAATACAATATAAACATCAACCACACTGTGAATCAGATTTTTCAAGGACTTATATGAAAATTTTTTCAATCCAGGACCATTTTTGTTATGTTTTCAAAAAATTTGTTCTTTACAACTATACACTTAAAACTTTTTGTGCCCCACAAAATACAAGATCCTGTTTTCCAAAATTCATGTCAAGCTTTCCAATGATGAGCCCCACTAAATGAAAGGTTTTGCTTTGCCAGAATTCATGCAAATGGGGTAAACAATTAAAACAAAGTCAAAGCCTTTGAAGGTGGCTCCATGAAAAATTTTCCTAGAAAACTGTTATGAAAAAACTCGTATTTAATAAAGAATGAAAAACACATGCAGTGTTTATTGTCTTCAACCACTAGCCGGGTCAACTCAATCGATATCCAACTCATTTTACCAATCCAACTATAGCATTGCTTCTAAATCTTTGTTTTTGGTTATTCAAAAATCATTTTAAACATACTTGAATTTCCTTTAGATATGCGAGATCAATTTTACAATATATTGACTCTAACAAAATTAATATTTGCAATATAAAAGTCACTCATTCATGCATATAATCACATAAATTCAATTACATCAAGCCAGAGGTGAAATTGCTCTGATAGGAACTATAAGACCTGAGAATAAACCATATACATATCTATTACGATAAAAATGGAAGTGTGAAATTTTAATCTCATACCCCTTATCATTGATGTTGAGATTCGATTGGGTGTGAGGGCTCTTATAAGCTTTAGCAAATGCAATCAGACGGTGAGTGCAAAATAATGCCAAGCTTAGGGACCCAATACCATTTCCCATTTTTCATAATTTGCGTTGTCTTCCCATGAAAGCAACGGATGTGAGATTTCAAAAACAAATCCAATAGGTATGACCCAGCTAAATTGGGAAATTGCTCATATTGTGTTATGTAAGAAACCACCCCCGGACAATAGTAAGGTCTTATTTTACGTAAATAAGTTTCCTGCACAGTGAGTCTATCATTGTTTCCGTGGTAGTATCAAATATCTAGAAGTTATCATATCCTAAATATGCCTTACAATAACAGTTTAACATCTTTAAACAAAAGAAAGAAGTGAGCCATAACGAGTCTCCTGAGTCATTGATTCTTAGAGTAGTAATCGTGATGAGTGATAAATATAAATCAACAAAAGAATTCAGAGTGAAAATTTAGTATATTTTATTAATACATGATTAGAGTTCTTATTTAACAATAATATTTCATTGAAACTTTTTAAACAAGATACTTTTTCATATTAACAAGAACAGTCGTAAATGTTCACAATGCCGTAGTAATATCATCACAGTTTTAACTTTTAAGAATTTAAGAAGCGATACTCTTTTACAAGTGCAATTAGAGTTTTGTGTGTAATATTTTTTTTAATTGACGCAAATCTTTTACTCACTAAGTAGCGTCAATCTTAGCAGCAAGTTTCGTAAGAACAGACACACACTTCTGTAATTCTAAAGGCAGCAACTTTTGTAAGAACGAATACACACTTCACGCATTTTGGATTCTACTATTAGCAGGTGACCTTGGAGCCACCTAAAAAGTGTGAATCTGATGAGAAAAGACGTCAGACATTTAAACAAGTAAAGTCTATGACTAACTAATTCGGATACATATGGCCTTACCCTAATCTTTTGCTTTCAAGCATTTTTGCAAAATAAAACGGAAGTGCACTGGTACCTCTTGTGTTGGCTTGGAAGTCACTAAAATGATTTATTTGCTAAGTTAAATAAGATAAAAGCATAATTATTTGTTAAGTTAAATAAGATAAAAACATATTCTTGAATTTGTATTTGATCTAATCATTTTAGTACGTAAATGTAAAACCTTTGTCTGGAGATCTCTATACACAA
Organism: Erythroxylum echinodendron; assembly: GCA_027575705.1. Lineage (NCBI taxonomy): Eukaryota > Viridiplantae > Streptophyta > Magnoliopsida > Malpighiales > Erythroxylaceae > Erythroxylum > Erythroxylum echinodendron. The sequence goes on from JANZXR010000005.1 coordinate 30,213,480, forward strand.
CCTTAGCGTTAGGGCCATCATACCAACCAAGATACTTTATTATTATTATTTATTTATAAGCTTATGATATTTGTGATTAATTTAGAGGAAAATCCTCTCCATATATCCAGTTCTTTTCCAAACAGAAAACGTTGTATACATTTACCGTTCTCTCTCTCTCTCTCTCTCTCTCTCGCTCCCTTGTCCTCACCCATCCTCTTCCACGGTTCCTACTTCCTATGGCTACATTACTCGAGTCCCTCACTGTTCCTAGCTTCTCCGCTTTTCCTACACTTAAGCCGTCTCTGATCACCTGCAGATCTGTCCGATTGCCGGAGCCCAGAGGCCTCAAGCTTCTCTCTCTTTCCTTCTCCACTCGCTCACCCACTCCGATTCAGTCTCGGTCTCCTCGTAGACGGATCGTTTGCGAGGCTCGGGAAACCGCCGTTGAAGGTTTGAACTTCTCTTTTCTTTTTGTATTTTTCCTTTCCAAATTCTATTATTGTACATTTACTTGCTTTGTCTTTCGATTATATTGTTCATCTTTTATCGGCTTGTACAGTTATGTTCGGCTCCGTCGAGTGCATTTAATGGTTCCAGAGACTGCTTTTATGCATTGCCTTTTAGTTTGCAATGATTAGTGCCCTCATTTAGGTAGTCGTCTTCTATTGCATCAACAACAGCATATGCAGCTAATTTTGGATTGTACGTTGTGAGGAATGCGATACCTGAACGATTGTTGTTGGTAGTTAGGGGTTAAAATAAAGAGTAGAATCTTACATAATCAGCAGTTCACACCTTTGAGCAAGCCTCTAATGGTGGACTCTGATTGCGGGTTTCTGCACTATTTTAGTTGACGTGGACTGCATTTCAGCTATGGCAGACTGCAAGAAGCCCAAATCACAGTTGCTGTATTCGGAAAACCCACAACCATCTAGTACCAGGTGCAGTTCTGGAAGGCAATTTAAAAAATTGCCTAGTGAACCACTTTAGTACAATTTTTTTTAAATGTAACATTTGCTTCATGAACGTGTAGATATTTTTTTCTTTTCTGAATTAAACATTGCTTCCCATATCTAATGCATTTCAGAAAAAAATTTAGATATCATTTTCCTTTTTTCTCCTTCTGGATGTTGCCTGTTAATTTCACTTGGTTAATGAAAGGTAGTAACGTTGTGTAATGATAGTTATTACTCCCTAAATTGCAGTCTGATCTCTGTTGAACTTTTTAGAGATGCAAAAATGGCAGTCAATTGAATGAATGAAGTCTATTTCTTGCATGGACATTGCAGTGCCTGCTGTTACCGATGCAACCTGGGAATCACTCATTCTTCAATCTGATTCCCCAGTTCTTGTTGAGTTCTGGGCTCCATGGTGTGGTCCTTGCCGTATGATTCACCCTGTAATCGATGAACTTGCCAAGCAATATGTTGGAAAACTTAAATGCTACAAAGTTAATACTGATGATAATCCTTATATTGCAACTCAATATGGAATAAGAAGCATCCCTACTGTAATGATTTTCAAGAATGGTGAGAAGAAGGATGCAGTTATTGGTGCTGTTCCCAAAATGACTTTAACTAGCAGCATAGAGAAATTCTTGTGAAAATGGAGGAAAGAGAACCGCTTGGCATAATCTGCTGAACGTAAGCTCAACTCTTGTTGGAATCTATTGCTTCAATCTGTAGTATTCCGTGTCTGCAATTTCAGGTGCTTAAACCTACCATTTTCCATGTATAGTTATATGATGCAGCTGTGTTTACTGTTATTGTTTTATGATGTTAGATAAATATCCATATGAATTTCTCTGTAGTAGCTTGTTCATTAATGGTGATTTATCGGCAAGCTCTTTTGCATCTATGTAAGATATCTTGGTTGATGGAGGTTATCAATCAAGAGTGGATGGAGAGCATCACAATCTGTTATTGAACAACAAGGTGTATCTTTTCAAATTTCTTTAAAAGTATTTAGCAAGAGATCTTATTTGACCGTAAAGAGCTAAAATTGTTGGTTTGGGACTAAGCTTAAACCTTGGGTTGAGCTCATTTTGCTTTCCTTTCAACTAAAAAGCTATTTATTAAGATAACGAATTCTAAAATATCCAACTTTTTGAATTTTTTTTCCAATTTAGTACTCATTTTTAAATTTTTTAATTAAGTGGTCAACTTTTTATAACTTTAGTAATTCAGTTCAAAATATTAGATCTATTATTAATTTGCTAATTTGGTTAATGTAATCTTTTTTTGTTTATGACCTGTTGGTGTTTGTGTGAAAAATTAATTATCAATTAATCATATGAGTAGACTAAAATATTTAACCTAATGCGCAAAAGAAGTTAAAAATTGGGCTTTTTAGTCCACATGAATAATTAATTGATAATTAATTCTTCACGTAGACATTTATGTCATCATCACACGTAGACATTTATGTCATTGACAAAAAAGATTATGTTAGTTAAATTAATAAAATACCGATGTAATTAATGTTTTGAACTGAGTTTTAAAGGTTATAAAAAGTTATTCAACTGGAAAAAATTAAAGTTTGATCACTAAATTTATAAAAAAAAAGTCTTAAATGGTTAGACACTCTGGAATATATTATCCCTTATTTATTTATGATTTGTCAAGTTCTTTTGGAATAATTTACAGAATGTGATCCATCTTTTTGCTTTGTGTCCCTTGAAAGCAATTGAAGAAGAAATTCTGTTTTAATTGGCTCTTATTTCAATCTGGCTTTGATTATCAAAGGTATTAAGAGTAATGAGTATTGTACAGGTATATAGATCTCGACACTGGTTAATATCAAATATTATTTTAGATATTTTTTTAAAACTATAAAACAGTCTTATTATATGTTTTTGTATATTATATAATAATTTTTTTACTCTTCAAATAATTTATCGAATATTATATACTTGATGAAATTTAGATATTTAGTTGTTAGGTAATGAAATTTCATTCACAGAATATTGTTAGGGACAATTGATAAGACGTTTTAGTTGATCACAAACTTTACCTTTTCTTTTATTATTGTTCAATAAAAATGTAAACATATAATTTCAATCCTACAGAAAAAATTAATCACTAAATTTCTATCTTTGTATTTAAATTTATTAAATATTTCATAATACTATCATCATAAATATATATATTTATTTTAAGAAAATATTTCACTTTTGTATAAAAGGATGATGAAAATTCATTGGAAACAACTAATGATGTGATTTGGATATAGGAGCATGCACTCTCTTGCATCATATAATATAGTCTAGTCTAAATAAAAGTACATCTTTTTAAATGCCCAATTTTGTTTGATATTCATTTTATCATATAATGATGTGTTAAAAAGGTGCCCCCATTCGTGTTCATCCTTTTACAAATAGATACAACCCCACGTACTCCCCTACTATAAGACTCTAGGACATTCAATACTTAAACCATGCCACAACCACAAATTAGACAACTTTTCCAAACTCCAAATTCCGTAAGAGAAATAACCTAAAGTAAGATCCCTTTGTTCGTAACTTTGTACAGTACACCACTCACTATTTATCTCCACCAAGTCCTTAGTATACAAAGTTGAATAGTGGGTCTAGGTCTGTTCATTGTAGACATGCGATAGTGAAGACTGAGAATTTGGTGAAGATAAATAGTGAGTGGTGTAGCAGATTTGGAGATTTATGAGGATCTAGTGGAGATGCAGTATGAGCTAGAGTGATTGTGTTGAGCGAGCGAGTTTTGTGGCAAACTAGCAATAGATGTAGTGACTAGATGACAAGTTGGAGTTGAGACTATGAAAAGAGCAAGTGAGACAGAGAGAATAGAGGGACACAAGGGAGGGGGGAGGGGGAGGGGGAATTGGTAATTGCTGTTAGAGTTAGATAGTCTTGAAATTTTCTAAATTTACAAATTGGTCCAATAGTAGACTGGTATTAGGTATACTACCATTATTATGTACCAGTACAATATTAATGATTACTTTATCATTTTCTTAGTAGTATGATGTAGTAATCTAAACACTTATTGGGAGAGGGTGATGATCTTACTTTTCAAAAGGTTTTAAATATGATACAAACGCTTACTAATAAGACTGATGATATTTGATATTACTTTGACAAGACTTAAGATTGTTCTATTTAAAATATGTTAATCTAAGAAATTAAATATAAAACATATGAAAGAAGGATATGAATTGCGATAGGTATAAATTACACCTTGTCTTACTAGATATTTAAATTTTTTTTAAAGTATTTCTTAGATGATTATCACCTTTATAGTCTTAGAATTATTTATAGCTAATGTTTGTATGTATTCCAAGTGTTTGTTTGGTCTACAGAAAGAATTGAATTTTAATTTTATATTTCAAGAGGTGTTTGAAGGTGACACGATCATGCACAATTAAGCATGATCATGACAGAGAGCAATTCCAGCAGATTTCAGCTTTTCAAACTTGTCAGTTTTTCGGTCTTTTGATGTTTTAGGGCTATTTGTGGAATCAAGTTAAGTAGGAAAAGCTAGAAAGGACCCTAGAAGGATCAAGAACTATTTAAGAACACGAAAACCACAAAAAAAAGCAAGAGCCAACATCAAAAAGTGGAACAAATGTGGTGAGATCAAGAAGAGCCTTTTAAAATTCCAGCATTCCAGATCAAGGAACAAATAGAGTTTTTATTCCTTTTCCCTTCTTTTTTTTCATTATTATTGATGTGTAATTGGAATTCTAAGATGTTAAACATGTTTATGAGTTCTAAACTCATATTAGGAATTATTTTGAGACTTTATTTATTGTTGAATTCAATATATTTATGGGTGTTGGTGATAATTGTTCATGCATAAACTTAACAATAATTCAAGAGAGTGAGTCAACAGTAATCAAAGTTAGGTTATACAGCGAGAGCTGGCAATTTAATAAGCCCAAAATTATCAAATTAATGATCAATTGAAGAGAGATCTTAGCTGTGAAATTGATTATCTATTAGATAACTTAAGATGTAATTGAAGACATTAGGGATAGTTTTGTGAATCGAGAGGTTGCAAATCTAGAAATTTCACATTCAGTTAGGGTTAATTTATTAGATCTTGACAAAGAGTAATCAATACCTTAGGAAAGTTAGGATCAAACACATAATTGAATTAAAAACATCTTACATAAAATAAACAAAGAATAAGTCCCAAGTATTTCATCATGATCAAAACTATAAATCAATTTCTAAACATTTTAGACAAAGTTAGGTTTAAATTGTTAACTCTTGTCTAATCTACCTGGTAACGATAACCTCTTACACTATAAGATATGATCCGTATAATTGCAGGTATTAAAATTTTTATTGCTAAATATAAAATTTGCTCAACAATTTTTTTGCGTTGTTGAAATTACTTATCATGTGTGTAAGTTGGCATTATGTGAACATTTTGTTGCGTTGTGATTTGTGCGAATGTTTCAATGGCAAGAATTGACTGGAATTAGTTTGGTTTTGAATATGATCATTTAAATTATAAAGGAATAGTGTCTTTGGGATGAATATGTATGTTAATTAGGATATGACAACTATTTTTTATTTATGACTTTTGTTCATATAAATTTATAATTATAAGTCATTGAAATTGTTTAGTATTAATAGTACCCATTCATAAGAATGATTGACTAAGAAGAAATAAGGTAAGCTAAGAAATTAGAAAAAGTAAAAATATATTATGTAAAATAACTAGCTGGCCCTTTTTAAGAATATTGGGTTAAGAATTGAGCTGATAGCTAGTTGAGAGTTATGTTATAGTTAAGTAATTGCTGTCATTTATGATAAAATATTTGTCTTCGTGTCAAAAGGCTAGAATGACACTCCAACTAAGCAAAATTAAAAAAAAACATAATTTAATTGAGTAACCGAGGGACATTCATGACAAGATGTTTGCCTTCGTGTCAAATGAATAGGTTATAATTAAAGAAAGTCTTAAAAACTGGTGTTATAATAAATGAAACCTACAGATCTTTTGCAAATATCAAGAATTTTTATGAAAGGTTACTTAGTGTTAGTTTGCCTTTTTTATTGATCAAAAATAATAAGTTCATGATTATAAATGCTATAGGTGTATAAATAGTGTGTTAATATTTTGATTAATATGTATATTGAATCCAAAATACTTAAATATGAATAAGATAATATGTTGACACATTTTGAGTGATTGGTATTTGAGGTTAAGTTCATTCCATAAGATTTGATGCCATTTTACTGTTACTGTATTGTTTATGATTGTGTAATTATGTAAAAAAAGGGGCTGTCTTAGTGCATAAGGCCTCTTGCTTTGTGGGGATCAAGGAAGGGTCATCAATTATACGAAGCCTTTCTTTTGTATTTTACAAAGAAGTTATTTCCTTGACTCGAAGGATTATGTTTTATGTGATTTGTTGCTTAAAGAAAAGCAAAGGTATAAATATGGGGATGTTGCTAGGTGTAAATTATATTATATTTTCCTAGATGTTAAAGTGTGTTTTTAAACGTTTCTTAAATGATTATAATGTGTATAGGCTTAGAATTGTGTTATGGTTAATGTTTGCATATAGTCTAAGTGTTCATTTGGTTTACAGCAAGAATAGGATCTTAATTTTATGTTACAAGAGGTGTTTGATGTGTTTGTGTAACATCCCCTCACCAATTGCCATGAATAGGAGTGTATAAATGTATAGTGACATATGCATGCATTCGTATATGCATATGACTAATAATTAGTGAATTCTTGCACATGAAATGTTTGTACATGCATACATGACATTTTCCCGGTT
>JANZXR010000005.1:30231942-30268716 GCA_027575705.1 Erythroxylum echinodendron
TTTTTAAATTAGAGTAACATTTACCAAAATTTGACATATAACTAATTCTATAAAAATAATTTAAATTTTAAATAAATATTAATCTTTTAAAACTTATATATTAATAATTCTAAATAAATTATATAAGATTATACAAAACCTCAATACATATATGTGGCAAATTGCAGGCTACCATTATTTTTTACGTTTATTTGAAAGTTCGGTTAGAAATTTTTCATAAGGGTGAAAGAATTAACCTTATTTCTTGTTGCAGAAAAAGGACACCGGCTCTTAATGAAATTTATTGTTAAAGATAAGGTAATTACACTGGTTGTTGAAAGATCTTGTTAGGATAAGGCTCATTTCCTTTATACTTATGAATAAAGTCAAGGTGTGGTACCATTCTCTCGATCCAACCAATATCACGATGTAAGAGTAGTTGGTGCAAACCTTTTAGATAAGTACTTCCCTCTAATGAAGACAAAGAGAATGATAAAGGAGATTGTCAATTTCCAACAAAAAAAAGAAGAAGTCGTTATACAAAGTATGAGAGCGTTATAAGGATTTGCAAAGGAGATGTACCCACCACAACCTGCCAAAGAAATTCTTATTGCAAACGTTTTATAATGGAGTTAATCTACCTATAAGGGGCACCATAGATACAGCTTCAAGGAGATCTCTAATGCAGAAAACAATTGAGGAAGTATTGCTAAAGGAGATGACAAATAATATTTGTCTTTGGACATTAGATAGAATCTGATAGTATTCAAAATTTTAGGATCAGAAAGGGTGATTGTTGTCGATTTGATGAAAACACTACAAGCTAAGATCGGTAATTTAACAAGGCAACTAAATAGCCTAACTTTTCAGCTCCGTTTAAAGTAATTCAGCACGGATGCGAATTATAAGGGCAAGAAAATAATGCTACAGCCTGTTACTTCTTATTGCAAAATAACAATGTGAAGCAAATCAATTTATAAGCACACAATTTGGATGAGAAGGAGGGAATAATCCTTATTCCAACACATACAATCCTAGGTGAATGAACCACCCAAATATTTGTTGATTTAACAATGCGGACACTCAATTAAGAAATCAAGGTCCACCTAGATTTCAACAAAATAAATCCAGTGTCAATGATTTAAAATTAGACAAGATTATAAGTATGGAAGGGAAGTTCAAGCAAGTAGTGAAGAATCACGCCTCTTCTATTCACAACCTAGAGGTTCAAGTGAGCTAACTTGAAAATGCATTGTTTATAAGAAATGTGGAAAGTCTCCCAAGTAATACCAAAGCAAATCTCAGGAAGCAACTCAAGGTGATCTTAGGAGTGAGAAAGAGCTAGAACAACTAGCATATAAATAGGCTGAAACCTACCCTATAAAGGACCAAAAAAAGTGGAAAAAGGATGAAGAAAAGAGTGTAGACCTCTGTATGTTTCCCCTCAGCCATACTCACCTAAGATTCCATTCCCACAGATATTCTAGAAGCAAAAATTGAACGCATAATTTGCAAAGTTTATAGAGAAGCTAAAAACTTTGTAAATTAATTTATCTATTGTAGAGGCATCTTAACACATGTCCAAGTACGCAAAGTTCCTGAAATACATATTATCAAACAAGCCAACTTGAGAAGATAACTAGACAATAGCACGAACTGAAAGTCATAGTTCCATTGTCACTAGTCACTTGCCTTCCAAATTGAAGGACCTAAGAAGCTTTACGATACCCTGTGTAGTTGGTGAGCTGGAGTTTGCAAAATGTCTATATGGCTTAGGCGCAATTATTAACCTTATGCCTTTGTCAATCTTTAGACAGCTGAGGCTAAGAGATGTGAGGCCAACTTTAATGCTCATTTAGTTGGCAAATCAATCAATCAAGAAATCGTTTAGTGTGGTGGAAGATTTTAAAGTGAAGGTGGACAAGTTCATAATTCCTATGGACTTCGTGGTACTAGATTTCGAGGAAGATGGGAATTGTCCACTAATTCTTGGACGAAAAATTAGTTCTTCAGATTGGTGATGATCACATGGAGTTTAATAGGAACAAGGTCTTGAAAAATTAGAAACATAGCAACTCTTGCATAAAGATCTATACAATGGATAAATGTATCAAAGAGCAAGAAGAGAGTTGCTTTAAAGAAGCTAAATATGAGGAAGCTATGACAAAAGACGAAGTTGAGAATGAGGAAGAAGGAGAGACGAAGGAGTTAGGTGTTGCAGCATATCAAAAAATACTAGTGAGAACTGAAGCACCCATACCACCCTCTACGAGAAAGCCACCAATTTGGAGTTGAAGCCTTTACCCACACACCTAAGGTATATTTTATAGGTGAAGGCCAAACTATACCTATCATTATTTCCAACCAATTGGATAGGGAACAAGAGAGTAAGGTGGTGAAAATAATTAGAAAGCAAATGAAGGTTATGGAATGGCAGATATCTGACATATGAGGAATTAGCCCAAACCTAGTTATGCATATAATTAACCTTGAAGGAGGAAGTAGAGTGGTAACGGAACATCAACAAAGACTGAACGTTATATGATGGAAGTGGACAAAAAAGAAGTAGTAAAGTTTTTAGACGTGGGTATTATATACCTGATATCAGATAGTCAATTGGGTCAGCTAGGTACAATGTTTATTGAAGAAAGGAGGAATGAATGTAAGGAGAGTGAAAGTAGGGAGCTGACTTTCATATGAACAGCTGCAAGATGAAGAGTATGCACTGACTAGCACAAACTCAACAAAGTGATTAAAAAGGATCACTTTCCTCTTCCATTCGTAGATCAAAGGATAAAAAAGGTGGTTAACCATTCATTATATTATTTCCTTAATGGATATTCAGGATATAATCAAAATTTTATCTATCCAAAGGATTAGGAAAAGACCATTTTCACATGTCTTTATGGAACATTTACTTATAGATAGATGTCTTTCAAGTTATACAACGCTCTAGCTACATTTCAAAGGTGCATGACATCTATCTTTGTAGATATGATAGGGGACATAATGGAAATTTTTATAGAAAATTTTTCAGTCTTTGGAGACTCCTTTGAGCAGTACTTGACAAGTTTGGACAAAGTAATCTAAGATGTGAAGATTCACATATGGTTCTTAACTAGAAGAAATGTCACTTCCTAATGCATGAAGGCATTGTATTGGGACATGAAATATTGTGCCAAGGAATTGAAGTGGATAGAGTCAAGACGAAGGTTATTGAGAAGTTTCCACCACCAGTCAATGTTAAGGGTGTGCAAACAGTTTTAGGATATGCAGGATTCTATGGTCGCTTCATTAAGGACTTCTCACCAATCGCAAGACCTTTTACAAACTTGTGTCAAGGACATTCCTTTTAATTTTAATAATAGTTGCCTATCTTCATGTAAATGATTAAAGGAGGTATTGATTTTAGACGTTCCTTTTAATTTTGATGATAGTTGTCCATCTTTGTTTAATGGATTAAAGGAGGCATTAATTTCAGCATAAATCTTAATGTCATTAGATTGGTCATTACCATTCGAAATCATGTATGACGCTAGTGACTAGGCTGTAAGCTATGTATTTGGCTAATGAAAGGGGAAAAAAGCTATATGTGGTTTATTACATAAGCAAGACATTAATGGGGCACTAACTAAATTATACCACTAGTGAGAAAGAGTTGCTAGCAGTGGTATTTGCATGTGATAAGTTTCACTCATATCTATTAGGATCTAAGGTGATCATTTTACTGATTATATTGCGTTAAAATATCTGTTTGCTAAGAAGGACCTGAAACCAAGGTTGATTCGATGGGTGCTACTAGTAAAGATATTAATAAGTCATTTCTCGATGAATCCTTAATGTTGCTCAATCGGCTCGTGGTACCATGGTATGTTGATATGGCAAACTTCATTCCAGGCAGTATCGTCCTTTTATATTTTTCCTATCAATAGCAAAAAAGATTGTTGTATGAGTGTACCAATTATCTATGGTATAACCCGATCCTTTATCAGAAATGTGCTGATGGGCTAATTAAAAAGCATGTTTCGGAGGAAGAGATGTTAGACATACTGAAGCAGTGTCATGAAGCTATGTATATTGGGCATCAAGGAGCAAACAAAATGGCGGTGTGAGTCTTAAAATGTAAATTTTATTGGCCAATTTTGTTTAAGGATGTTTAGGAGTTTGTGGCACAATGTTATCAATCCCAAAGAGTAGGGAGCATCTCTAAAAGAGATAAAATGCCTTTGTCTAACATTCTAGAAGTCTAAGTACTCGATGTGTGGGGATTGGATTTCACAAGACCATTCTTATCCTTCATAGGGAACACTTATATCTTAGTCGAAGTGGACTATATGTCACTATGGGCTAAAGCCATAGAAACTCCAAAAATGACGGAAAAGTATTACAAAAATTTATCATAAGACTATTCATTCTATTTGGATTGCCACGAGCCATAATAAGCGATGGAGGAGAACATTTCTATAATAAATATTTTAGGGCTCTTTTGAAGAGATACGGAGTTCACCATTATGTACCCACGATATACCACCATAGATAAGTGGACAAGTGAAGTTGTGAACCATAAGCTTAAAAGAATCTTGGAGAAGAAGATAAATAGTTCAAGGAAGGATTAAGCGTTGAAGCTAGATGATGACTTATAGGCTTATTGCATACCTTCAAAACTCCAATCAGGACAACTCTATATAAACTTGATTATGGTAAAGATTGTCACTGCTCGTGGAATTTGAGCAAAGAGCATGATGGGTAACAAAAGCCTTAAATTTTGATTAGAAACAAGCGGATGAGCGAAGACTTCTACAATTGAATGAACTCGATGAGCTTAGCTTGAATGCGTATAAGAATGCCAAACAATATAAGGAAAAGGTGAAGAAATGGAATGATTCTTATATTAAGAAAAAGTAGGAGATGCGATATTACTTTATAATTCATGATTGAAGATGTTTATTGGAAAGCTCAAATCAAGATAAAGTGGGCCTTTCAAAGTGACGCACATATTTGCACATTGAGCTTTAGAATTGGAAAATCAAAATAAGGAAACATTCAAAATGAATGCACAAAGGTGTAAACCTTATCTCGGAGGAGTATTTTCATAAGAAAGGGAAGTGATTTCTTTCCTTTCAACTCACGAAAAAAAGTTTCAAATGATGAATATCAAGCTAAAAACCTTAACTTAGCAAATTTATGTGGTTACGTTTCCTCTTCAATTCTATTATTAGGATTTTAATTTTCATGTTTTTGGAGTAGTTTGGATTGCAAATTTTGCATATCATGTTGTGTTAGTTTTTGATTAAGTTGACATTGTGTAAATATTTTCTCGCATATGTGTGAATTGTGTCAATGTGTCAATGGCAAGAATTTGATAGAATTTGTTTAGCTTTGAACATATTCATTTAATTTGTATGGGCATATTGACTTATGGATTTTATGTTTTAAGTATCTTTGGATGAATATCCATGTTAATTAAGATATGACGCATACACTCCACTTTAGGAAATTTTTGGTATACATTTATAATTATAAGTCACTGAATCAGTTAGCATTATTAGTAACCTTTCATAAGAATGATTGACTAAAAAGAAATGAGATAGGCTAAGTAATTGTGATAAAAAAATGTGTGTTAAATAAACTCTTATTCTATTGGCCAGTTAAAAATGTGATATAGCTCAGTAACCAAGAGTATTCACAACAAAATGTTTGTCTTTTTGTAAAAAGGTTAGAATGACACTCCAACTAAGTTAAATAAAAATGTGACCTAGTTAAGTAATTGTGGGAAATTCATGATAAGATGTTTGCCTTCATGTCAAAAGACTAAGTTAACGTTAAATAAAATTTAAAAATGGTGTTTTGATAAATAAAACCTATTGATATTTGAAAATGGAAACATTTTTCATGAAAAGATACTTAGTGATACTTACATTTTCGACTGATTACTAATTATAAATGCATAAGTGTCATAGGTGTATAAATAGGGTGTTAATATTTTGATGGATATGTATATTCAAATCCAAGTACTTAACATGAAAGGAATAGGTTAGTATATTGGCACATTATGACTGATTCATGTTTATAGTTAAATTGATTCCATAAGATTCGATATCATTGTATCATTATTGCATGTTACGTGAATGTGTGATTATGTATTTTTGTATTTTTGTTTTTGTTTTTACTTGAGGACAAACACAAGTTTAAGTGTGGGAATGTTAATAGGTATATATCATACTATATTTTTTCTAAGAGTTTTAATGTGTTTCTTAGATGACTATGGTGTGTATGGGCTTAGAATTATATTATTGTTAGTGTTTGTTTATATTTTAAGTGTTTTTGAGGTTTAGAGCATGAATTTAATCTTAATTTTATGTTTTATGAGGTATTTGATATGTTTGTGAATATTGGAAATAAAGAAATTGAAGAGCAAAAAAGATGGAAGAAGCTTGAAGGTGTCACAATCGTGCCACAATAGGTATGATCGTGACAGACGTGCATGGGAATTGAGACATGATCGTGATAGAGAGGAACATAGCAAGAGCTCAATCGTGACTCTAAGGTCATGGTTGTGACAAGAGATTTCTACACATGAATTTTTTCTTCTGTTTTAAAGCTTGGGGTTATTTTTGGAATCGAATTATGTAGGGAAACCTTAAACACAACCCTAGAATCCTAAATCACTATATAAGAATGTGAAATACAACAAAAATGACACAGGCATTCATCAAGGTGGATCAAAGTTGGAAAGATCTAAGAAAACTTCAAAAATTCCATCATTCCAAATCAAGGCTTCAATAGAGTTTTTATTCTTTTCCTTTAGTTCTTACGTTATCCTTGATATTTAATCTGAATTCCTTGATATTAAACATGCTGTGGATTTCTAAATTCATATTAAGAATTATTCTGAAATTATTTCGTGACTTTTAATTGTTGTTGATTTCAATAAATAATTGGATGTTTATGATACTTTTCTGTGTATAAAGGCACTAAATGTCAAAGGACAGGAATGCTCTTGAACACTAAATCAACCAGGAACTAAGCGAGTAGCAGCGATAAAGGGGAGAGAGAGCCAAAAGTTGTGCTCAGTACAAAGAGAGGAGCGGCGAGTCAAGGTTGCAGTAGAAGATAGGGAAACAAATGATCAACAAGGTAAATTTAGGTTTAGGGAGTTGTATATGAGAGAGAGGATTAGTAGTGGGAAGACATAGAGAGAGGTAAGGTGGCAGTAGAAAAGGAAGAGGAAAGTTCTATATAAAGAATTACAGGGACAAGAAAAGCAGTGGGCGAAAGTAAAGATGGAGAAGTGGGAAGTAAGTGACTGATGCAAAAACATACGAGGTCAGCCATTGAAGAATCTTCAAATTAAAGAGAAGAAGGATAATCTTTCACCAACCATTACCTTTTTAATATGGATATATATATATATATATATATATATTTACATGGGCAATCAATAGATAATTTAAAAAGACTCAACTATAAACTTATAAGTCCGAAAATGGAAAACTTTTTGAGTTATTTCATAAAGCTACAAGCATACAAGTCAACCTACAAAATATTTAACAAGTCCAAGAATTTAAATCAAGCCCACGAACAAGCCCATTCACCCCCGTTATAAACTTCATCATCTTGATAAGAAGAAATGAACCATGTAAAAGACAGAAAGAAACGTCGTCTTTAGTGGAAAAATCTCCCTCCCATTTTTATCCACTTCAGAGTCATCAACAGCAAAAATGGCATTGCCAACTACTCTATCTGTCGGTGGGACTCGTTTCGGCGGTGAACTCCAACAATTGGGCCACATAGAACCGAAGCTCTCTAGAAGACCCAGAAACTGTTTTGGAGGGTTATGTCGCAGCAGGATTCAGTCATTTGACTGCAAGTACGTTTGCCAAATACCCAGAAGGAGCAATTTGAATTTTAACCCAAGTTTTGCTATCCGTAAAGATGCAGATAACTTTTTTTCGGTAAGATACTTTCTTTCATGTGAAATTAACAAGTAGGTAGTGGTAGTTTTTTTTTCATGAATAATTGATAGCTCGTGTGCTTCGTTTTTGTTACTACTTTAGTTGCTTTCTTCTATTTGAATAACTTATACTGTGTTTTGATGCATGGAGAACTCAACAAAGTGCTAGAATGATGGATGTTTGCTTATGAATCAACTTTCATATTCACCTGCTTATTGACCTTACCGAAGTGCCATTGTTGCCAACTTGTCATTGTCAACGCCTCTGTAATCAGGATTCAATGTTTATTGAAATTTAAGACAGAAAACAGGAATCATTGACAATCAAGGCCTCATAGGTCTTGTAGGGGTAAGTAGCAAGTAGATAGTTTCATTGTTGCTTAATTCGGGAGCCCATATGGAACTGTAAGCATTGAAGTATGAAACTTGTTAAAAATATCTATTTCGATATAGGTTCATAAGTATAAATTATACATATATGTACTATACACGCACCCACCCACACACTCACACAATGCACACACACACACACACACACGTGAATGTATTTATTTCATTTTATGTTGAATGGGATCAACCTGATCACTAAACCTTACATTACCATTTCAACAAAAGTTGCCACCTCAAAGGCGGCGGAAATAAAGTTCCACATATCAATATTATGCTGCAAAATGGATTCAGCTATTCTAGCTTTTTTCTGTTTAGATAAATGTCTCAGTGCTCCATCTGTGTGATTTATTAACAATGTACATCTGTTTGATTTATGGAAACTTTCATGATTTCCAATCACTTTACAAATTTCTATATTTATTATATTATGATCATAATCTTTTCTGTGTACTTAAGAAGGTTATTAAAATTGCAATGAAGTGCATCTTGGCACTTTCTAGTACTAGTAAAAGTGGCTTTTATCCTACAGATGATTCATTTCTAAAAGAAATGGTTTAATTTGCAGAATGTAGAAAATACAGATGACATCTTTGACGATTTGTTTAACAAATATGGCAAGGTGGTATTTAGGAGAAATGACCAAAAGTCTCCCAGTGCAGAGGTCGATGATGACTCTGAAAGCTTGTCATGTAAACTCTCCAATCCACATTCTTCATGACTAATGGTCTTGCATATGAGTCGAAGGGGTGCTAGAATATCATTAGATCCATTTATAGGCATCACCTAATAGCTAAAGTTTCTGTTGAATTGGTGTCTTAACAAAGTCAACCAAACTTTATAAGCAATTTGCTTTTCTTTATCACTCTTTTGTTCATTTTGTGTGTTGTTTTGCTATAAAATTAGTCTCCACAATATGCTTTTAAAGATGTACAACTTACTTCAAATCTCTTGTAAATCAAGGACTGATAATCTAAAGTAAAATCTTTTGTTTTTTTCTAACAAGCTTTCTTCTTCTTATATTAGTTTTCCACAATATAACAAAAGTTGACAAGAATGCTCAAAGTTTGTTCAATTTTACAAGGATTAAGAGTAATAAAATGTTGAATTATGATATTTTGAAATAAAGCCATTGTTAAATGTAGGTTTGTATGCTTTTTGTTAGCATTCATCATTCTTATGGATGAGTGAACAAAAGGATCAAGATTAACACAATGATAATTATTCTGAAAATTAGGACATTTTTTCATGTGAGTCACTTAGATGTGAATATCATGTTTACTCTAGAATTCACAAACAATGGTGGTTTTTTGGATCTTGATTGGACTCCTTAGTCATCTATATTGGGATCAAATTTCTATATCGTTGTGTTGTCATTTGGTTCAAATTTTGAATTTTTTGTCTGTTATAAATCTTTTCACTCACCATTTTTGTGCCTTTATGACACGTATGCATCCTTGATTGAAGACAGTAGACAATTGGCAATTACCTAAAAACCTAAGAAGTTATGTCTACTTCCTGAATGTTTGATGTATGCATCCTTGATTGAAGATAGTAGATGATGTAAAAGAACTTAAAGTCTATAAAAGAAAGAATATAGGAAAGGTTAGTCAACCACAATCTTTAATTTAATGGGATGAGAAATGAAAATTGAGCTGGAATCAAAGATAAAAGCAGAAATTTAAATTGTGTGAGGATTCCTTATTAGATAAAAAGTAGTGGTATATGTTATTTTGTTTTAGATATGTTGTCCTAGTTATATAGGACTTATAGAATTGATAGGATTTAATTTAGGAACTCTTTCCTACTAGAACAAGGGTTCTAAGAACTATATTTATATGTGTGTATTCAACTCTTCATCAAGAATAAGCAATATGAAATTTTTCTACAAACTTGAATTTTCAACTAGAAGGTGTGATGCTTTCTTCTAAGAGTGGTTCTTAGACTCTAGGAGTGATTCCTAGTTTCTTACCTTCCATTATTTTTGTTCACCACAAAATTTCAACAACGAAAATCCTAACTTTCAGCATATTAAACCCTAAAATACTAGCCTAATATCAACCATACTTCTAATTTTGTGAGTTTTAACTACTAGTTAATAATTCTTCTATTTGTCCTACATCAATTTGGTATCAGAGCTTTGGTTCATAGTGGCGACACGTATTGGAAAGGCATATAGAGGAATATTTAGCGACTAGGAGCGAGATGAAATACTTCTAAAAGTTATAGAAAGATTGGACCTTAATGAACCTTGATCACAAGGTGCTCCAAAAACTAACTAGAAAACAATATCAGACAACAAACTACACACTATGGTGAGGGTGGAGAAAGTGAAATCCAAGACAAAGAGGTCGACACTAACTAACAACGAATGAGATTAGGAAATCAACGCCTACTGAGAGATCCAAGACAAAGAAACCAACCAGTAGTACATGGAGAGTACATGCAAGCCTTTAGAAGCCATGATAGAGTTGAAATACACAATGAACTTGATGAAATTACTAAGAAAGCTACCACATGTCAAAAGATCAAAATGTTCGATTTGTAAAGATGAAGCTAGTTGGTCACGGCAAAATTTGATGGAGATCGATAGAGGATAGACTTCGAAAAATAGGCCAACCACCAATTGTTGATTAGGAAGAGATGAAGCTGAAGTTATCGGAAAAATTCTTACTATTTCATCATCAGGAAGATCTCCAAGATCAATTCACAACCTTTAGACAAGAGATTATATTCGTAACTGAGTATACAGAAATGTTTGATGAATTTTCCATCTAAGGGGAAGGGATTAAGTTGGAACAATAACTTATATCTCACTACAAAAATGGATTAAGTGAAGAAATTCGCAAGGAGTTGATAATGAGGTTAAGAAATGAACGCCTACTAAGAGATCCAAGACAAAGAAACCAACAGTAGCACATGGAGAGTGCATGCAATTCTTTGGAAGCCACAATAGAGTTGAAATACACAACGAACTCGATGACATTACTAAGAACGTTTGTGTTGAAGCCCTTGATTTTGTAGGAAAGATGGATCCACACTTATTTTTAGATTGCACAGCAACAATGGAAGATTTATTTAAATGATACCACATGTCAAAAGATCAAAAAGTTTGATTTGTAAAGATGAAGCTAGTTGGACACGATAAAATTTGATGGAGATCGGTATAGGATAGACTTCGAAAAATATGCTAACCACCAATTGTTGATTGGGAAGAGATGAAGCTGAAGTTATCGAAAAAATTCTTACTATTTCATTATCAGGAAGATCTCCAAGATCAACTCACAACCCTTAGACAAGAGATTATATTCGTAACTGAGTACACGGAAATATTTGATGAGTTTCTATCTAATGTGAAGGGATTAAGTTGGAACGATAACTTATATCTCACTACAAAAATGGATTAAGGGAAGAAATTTGCAAGGAGTTGATATTGCAAAGGATTTATAGCCTTGAAGATGCATATCTCTTGACTTTAAGATCGGAATAATACTTAAGACAACAAGTAACTAAAAAATTTCGAAAGCTGGGGAGTTCAACACGAAGAGAACTACAATGGTGCAAAACTTTAGATCAGCACCTAATGCATCAAAATTTGCTCCACAAAACAACTGTAAAACTTCTCAAGGAGCTAAACTTAAAGGCAAAGCTATAGTTGAGACTGGAGCAAAAGGAGGTAGTACTAACAAGAAGTGCTTTCGATGCAATCGAAGAGGCCACTTTGTTTATGAATGTGCTGATAAAGGTTTGCATATGATGGTAGAAGAAGAAGAAGAAGAAGAGGATGGATCTAACGAGTATTTGTGTGAGCATGAAGCTAGAGAGGAGTTAGAAGGAGACTCTAGTGATGAACTAGCTAGTCGTACAAATCTTAATGTAATGAGATGCATACTTACAACCCCTAAAGCAAAAGAACAAGAAGAATGAGTTTGTACTGCAATTTTCTTTACTCAAGTTAGATGCAAAGATAAAGTATGCAAGCTTATCATTGATGAAGTAGTATGAATGTGGTATTGGAGAACATGGTGAAGTGATTGAATTTACTCACAGAGAAACATTCAAATCCCTAAAAAGTTGCTTTGGTAGATGATAGTGTTATAACAGTTGCTCGAAGGTGCTTGGTGTCTTTCAAATCAAGAATATATGAGGATTCTATTTGGTGTGATGTCATTCTTATGAAAGTATCACATATTTTACTTGGCAACCGTGGCTTTATGATTGAGATGTGTAGCACTTTGGAAAAACTAACACTTATCAGTTTATATTTCATGGAAAAGATAATTTTGAAGCCTGTGAAGGTAGACAAGGTGAAAAACAAAGAGAAAGGAACAAGATAGCCATAAGTGTAAAGAAAAAGCTTCTTTATCCTCAAGGAGAGAGAATTTGAAGTTGTTAGCAAGAAAAAGGGAATTGTATTTGCAATGATAGTGAGGGAAGTAACAAAAATAACACTTGAAATACCCTATACCTTACCAAAAGAAGTGGGAGAATTGTTAGCTGATTTTCGAGATCTTACATCAAATGATTTCCTTTACGAGATATTCAACATGCTATTAATTTGGTACTTGGATCTATTATACCAAATCTTCCAACCTATCGCTTGCATCATATTGAGAATGAATAATTGAAGATATAAGAAGAGGAGTTATTGAAAAGAAAGATTTTTCAAGAAAGTAGTCTATCTACAGTTACAATGTTATTGACTCCTAAAAGGGATGGAAGTTGGTAAAGGTGTATTTATTATTGGGCGATAGTTAAGATCACAATAAGGTTAGATTTCCAATACTTCGCCTTGATTACATGTTAGATATGTTGATTAGAGCTACTATCTTTACCAAGATAAACTTATGAAACGGGTACCATCAAATTAGAATCAGACTTGGAGATGAATGAAAAACAACTTTTGAGACTAAGAGGGACTTTATGAATAGTTAGTGATGCCATTTGGACTCTCTAATGTACCTAACACTTTTATGAGAGTGATGAATCAAGTGTTTGGACCATTTATGGACAGATTTTTTGTGGTATATTTTGATGATATATTAATATACAGTAAGACTAAGGAAGACCACCTTTTACATTTAGAATAAGTCTTAAGAGTTTTGAGGCAAGAGAAACTTTATAGTAACTTTAAAAATTGTTCCTTCATGAAATCAAGTGTTACGTCTTCGAGTTTTATTATATCCTATCATGGAGTGGAGATGGATCCCGAGAAGATTAAAGTCATCCTTGATTGACCTATTCCAAAGGATCTGTATGAGACACAAGGAGTTTCCGTAGCCTAGCAACATTCTATAGGCAATTTGTTTGTAATTTTAGCACTATAATGACACTCATTACTGATTATATGAAGAAAGGACAATTTACCTGATCAAAGGCAACAATTAAAGCATTTGAAGAAATCAAGAAAAAGATGGTTGAATCTCCTATTTTAAAACTTCGAAATTTTTCTAACGTATTTGAAATTGCTTGTGACGCATCTCATGTGAGAATTGGAGGTATACTCAGCCAATAGAGACACCCAATTACTTACTCTAGTGAGAAGTTAAGTGAAGAGAAGCAACAATATTTGACCTGTGACAAAGAATTTTATACAATAGTACTTTCTCTTTACAATTGGCGTCATTATCTGTCATACGAAGAGTTTATTTTGTATTCAAATTATGAATCTCTTAAACACTTCATGTCCCAAAAGAACGTGAACAAAAGGCATGCCTTATGGAGTACATTTTTTAAGCAATTTAACTTTGTTATTAAATATCATGAAGGAGTTGAGAATAAGGCAATCGATGCATTCAATAGGAAAAGTTTTTTGCTTAACACTTTAGTAGTAAAAGTTGTGAGAGTTTGACAAAATAAAAAGAGAATATGCTTCAGATCTAGATTTTGAAATAATCTATTCAGAAATTATAGTTGGACAAAGAGACCAACACTTTTCTTTTATGATCCACGGTGAGTTCCTTTTCAAAAGAAATCGACTTTGCCTACCTAATACTTCTATAAATGAGTATGTGATTTGAGAATTACATAGAGGAGGAGTAGCAGGACACTTTGGAAGAGATAAAACCATCACAATGGTTAAAGATTGCTTTTATTAGCCCTCTTTATACCAGGACGTGTCTAAGGTCATACGACTATGTTAAACATGTCAATTAGCCAAAAGAAGGAAACAAATTCTGGATCATACACACCACTACTCGTGCCTCATGATTTATGGCAAGACATAAGTTTGAATTTTTTGTTGGAAATTTCTAAAATTATAAGAGTTTATGATCCTATTTTTGTGGTGGTAGATAAGTTTTCCAATATCAGTCATTTCATTCCATGTTCCAAGACTTGTGTTGCTGTCCATATTGCTAAAATTTCCTACAAAGAGGTTGTACATCTCCATAAATTACCTTTAATTATTATCTCTAATCGTGACGTAAAGTTTATGAGTTATTTTTGGAGAACGCTATGGAAAACATAGAACACTAAGCTTCAATTTTCAAGGTCTTTCCATCTTCAAATCGATGGACAAATAAAGGTGATGAGTAAAAGCTTGGGGACTTGTTAAGATATTTTGTTGGAGACGATATGAAAAATTGGGATCTAATTCTTCCTACGTCAAAATTTGCATACAATAGTTCTATAAATATGTTTATTGGTAAGAGCCCTTTTGAAATGGTCTTAGGAGTTTAACTAAGGAAGCCTATTAAGCTAATTCCTTTACCACAAACAGCATGAGTTAGTGTTGAAGCTGAAAGGTTTGCACAACAAATAAGGGACATCTTTGGTGAGGTATGATGAAAGATAATAACCAACTACTTGCCTTTTAAAGAACATACTGATTAACATTGTCGATTGGTGGAATTCAATGAAGAGGATATGGTAATGGTTAGGATTCATCTAGAACTTTTTCCAAAAGAAAAATATAAGAAACTTAATTCATGGAGTGTGAGACCTTATAAGATTATTAAGAAGATAAGTGCTAATGCATATGTTTTGAAATTACCAAGTCACATGTGAATAAGTCTTATCTTTAATGTTGCAAACTTAACTATTTATCATAGACAAGATGATGAGCAATCCCGTATTGCAACTATAAGAATTCCAACCATTCACTATCTTAAAGAGGAGATAGAGGATGTATTTGATGAATAAATTGTAGTCACAAGAGATTGAAGTTATTGACATTTCTTGTTAAGTGGAAAGAAAGACCGATCTTTGACAATACTAGAATTTTAGAATATAAATTTCAGAAATTGAATCCAGACTTGAATGGTCATTATTTATCACATTCTACATCAAGGATGACTTCAGAAAAACCAGGGAGAATTGATGCAAAAGAATTAAAGTGTATAACAGAAATAAAAGAGAAAAGATTAGTCAACCACAAGCTTTAATTTGGAGGGATGAGAATTGAGAATTGAGAATTGAGCTGATATAAAAATAAGGGTTGAAATTTAGATTGTGTTAGGATTTCTTATTAGATAGGAAGCAGTAGTATATGTTATTCTATTTTAGATACGTTATTCTAGTTGTATAGGACTTATAGAATTTCTATGATAATTGCATTAGAAACCTTTTTCCTATGAGAATAGGAGTTCTAAGAATTATATATATATATATATATATATATTTATAGACACACATACACACACATACACACACACGTGTATTCAACTTTTCATCAAGAATAAGCAGTTTGAAATGTTTGTACAAACTTGAATTTTCAACTAGAAGATGTGAGGCTTTCTTCTAAGACTAGTTCTTAGACTTTAGGAGTGATTCCTAATTTCTTACTTTTCATTCTTTGTGTTCACCACAAAATTCCAACAACTAAAATCATGACTTCCAGCATATTAAACCCTAAAATACTAGCTTAATATCAACCGTGTTTCTAATTTTGTGAGTTTTAACTACTAGTTAATAATTCTTTTATTTGTCCTACATCAATAAACAATTGGCAGCTACCTAAAAACCTAAGTTATGTCTACTTAATGTTTTATGTCAATGGAACATAAATATGATCAATTTTTTACGTTCTTTTACCTTTTTCTATCTGTTAGTTGCTGTTGCAATGGCCAAGGTTGCATCTGAAGTTAAGGCTGCTGACGTCAAAATCCTCTTTGTCAAGCCTCTTGTGTATTGGACTCGATTCTTCATAATTGCCACAGCCTTTTCACGCCCTCAGATTGATGCTATCAGGTAGTGACTTCTACTTTTAACAGTAAAAGGTCTTTGCTTTTCCCTGTAGATTAAAAGTTGCTTGCCAGATTTTGTTAATATCATTTTACCATAAAGATCTAAAATAAGAGATCTTGCTGAAGAGAAGTATGGAAAAGTTTCGTCTGGAGATACAAAACCCAACTCATGGACACTGTTGGACTTTGGTAAGTGACCATGCCCTTGATGACAACATAGTTGCTTCCATTTCATCTGCTAGTAATCCAACTTTAAATTTCAACCAAACAAAAGTCATTGAGTGCTAAACTTTTTAGAATTTTTTGCACAAGTTTCAAAGTTAGAAGTTTTTATAATTTTATTTCAAATCTTTTAAGCATTAGCTTATTGGTTCAAAGTTTATTCTGTTGAAAAACAAGACGTATAAGTTAAATAGAGAAATCTTGTCGCTAAAAATGTCTTTGTTCCTTTGCCTCATCATATTCTCTTTTCAGTATAGATATTGTGAATTGATAAATTACGTTTTAAAAGTTTTTGGAATTTCATTGGAAGATTTAAAAGGTTTGACACTTGCGAAGAAACTTCATAAAGGTTCAACACTTGGTCGTTAGCCAGTTATTAAATTGCCATTCTGCATTAAATGCATATGGTTTATGCTGGTTTTGTGTACGTCGTTGGACAAAAAGCTGATTTGACTGCCTGGACTAACTCGATAAAATTGGCTAGAAAACTAGTGAAGCAGGTTGTTGATGAAGAACTAGGTGAACCAGACTCGTTCAGACTTTATCATCATGTTATTGTCTGCATAAATCTTTCAACTTGTTTTAGCTGTTGACTTTTATTACTTAAATAATTCAACCAAGTTTGTATAATTTAATAAAATATTTATGGTGTTTTAATTTGAAATTACAAATAGAAACTTTTATTTGGTAAAGAATTAAATATTCAGCAGTTCTATCTTTAAGCTTGAAGAATTGTTACTTCTATTGACTAAACTATTTTTAGAAGGTAATTTTGGACATATTTACATTTACTTACAGAAAAAAAGTGCTTCATGGCTACAGATACACTCAGTTGTTACAAGCTGGAGAGCTGTTGCCTTCGGCGTAGGAATATGTAACAATGATTAAAGCTATTTGTTAATTAGGGAGTGGCTCTTCAAGGAGTATAATCACGTTAATATGTTAGGAAATTTGCACGGATTTGCATGTCAAAATATCTTGGGAGTTTTGACATTACCTTTGTACAAGCCCTTTAATCAAACTTATAATCATCCAAAAGGCAGCCAGAAGCTTCATCGACGTTGGAAATTTTGTTCTAGATACTACCCAACAAATAATGTTTCAACTTCTTGAATCTATCTGAAAGTCACTAATCCGAGTTTTGCCGACTTGTGCTTATTCAGGTGATGTAGTAATCCACATATTCCTTCCTCAACAGAGAGCTTTCTACAACTTGGAGGAATTCTACGGCAATGCAACACCAATTGAAGTCTCTTTTGAGAACCAACCTCCATTTCTCGGTTGAAGTGCATCAAGCAAAGCTTTGTTTTACCGATTCCCATATTGCTGAAATGGTGTAGTTGAGTAACAAAACAATCTTCGCCATTACTGTGTTTGCTTGGCATACATGAGCTTGGGGGTGCTATTGAGTAATTCTACAGAGCTCAGTTGTTTGAGATCAACTTCCATTAAGGAGCAGCAACCATATTGGAATCTGTTATTCCTATTCTTCTGCGTGTGCTTTGAAGTAGCTGATTGGTTGTGTATAGATAACATTCACCACCAGGTTAAAAAAGGTGCAATCGTGCTTGCATTGGTAATTTTGTCCATTGATACTATCGTTTTAGAAGAATCGGACCTTTTATGGGATTTCATTTTTTTCTTCAAATATATACAAATTATTTATATAAATTTGAATCTAAATAATTTTATTTAACAATCTATTTATTATCAATGTTATGAATATCGTCTGGGCCTTAGTACTAAGTTGAGTTTTAGTATAGTAGTATTATATTGGTACTAATTAATACCATTATTGTTTAAGGTAATTTTTTAAATTTATGAAATAGTTTATAAATTTTTTTAAAAAAATACAAAATAATTTATTGGTATATTATATACTTTATAATTTTACATTGGCTATCTCCAAATTTATAATAATATAAATTTAAAATAATAATTATTTATTTATTTTTGCTGACATTCATTTCTACTTATTTTACATATAAATATTAACAAACAATATCAAGCTTGTAGGCTGATCATGAATGGTAGATAGAAAGTAAGGCTAGTAAAAAATGTTTAACGTGCATGTTTATGCTTCTCTATGCAACCCACCTTTTATTTTTTTATTTGTTTACTCTAAATTATCTCATGTACTTGCTTTTGTTCATTTATTTATTTTTTGGGGTTGCCAAAAGGAACATAAGTGCACCAGGAAGTAGACTGCAGTAATGGTCAAATTCTTGTTATTCACATCTCACAAAATAAAGGAGAGCTCCTTATAAACATTCTCCTGAGTTATATCATGAAACTCTTAGGCCCTATTTGGTTGAGAGGTTAATAATGGAACGAAATGGAACATAACACACTTCTATCGTTTGGTTGAGAGTTTCATAAAGGAATAGAACGGAATAGGATAGAAACGAAGGGTTTCATGTTACTTTTCATTCTATCTTAAACAGTGAAAATAAGAAACTTCCGATTCGGGAGGTTTAGGATGGAACGTAAACTAATAAATACATATTACCTAATATACTCTCAATAATTTTTCTTAATACCAATTATTTCTTCTACCACTTCTTCTCTTCTCGTGTTGTTAGTACTGTTGTCCTCTGCAACCAAATTAATACCAACTCTAGAAATAAAAATGTAGTTAGTGAAGAGTTAAGATTGTTCTCACGAAGAACTTTAACAGAAAATGTTAAACGAGTTGAAAACGAAATGGGAGTTTTGAATGACGTAAATTAAAGGAATTAAAAAGGCTGAAATTGAAAATTAACAAAAATATTCGAATATGGAAATTCAGTAAACAAACATTGGTTTCGGGTCACCGACATTATCAAACGAATATGAATTCTCGATATAAATTCAGTCCATTAACAAACACTCATTGGGGGTTGTTTTCTCTTAAGATTAAATGGATAGAAACATATATTTAAACATTCTTATTGGTCAGCAACTTAGATACGATCTTAAGTTTAATTAATTAATAGCTTTAAGAACTAAGAAACCAATGAACAAGACAACACGTGTACGACATATGTTTAATCTAGTTAAGCGTCTTCTTAGAATTTCCAACTTTAATGCAAAGATGATAATGTTAATTGCTACTTGTGATTAGTAAGACTGAACGTCATATCCTATTAATCTAGCTATAAATTAAATAAGTCAATTCCTAGTTGCGCACTCTAGAAATCAATCAATTCAATCAAAATAATAATTCTGAAGACACTTAATATCCATCAATGAAAGAAACTTTTGTTAGAATCTAACCATACTAGATGATAGCACGATTCCCTTCAACCAAGAAGAAAAATTTAGCTACTCATAACAAAAGTAAGAACAAGTAGAAGAAAAACAAAAGATAAAATCTCCATCCCTTGTTCTTTCTTAAAAGTATGAAAATTCTAGCGTAAAACTAGAAAAACCAGAAAAGAAAAGCTAGTTGCTGAAAAACGTGAAAACCAGAAAAACTCCAGCCTATTCTATGTGTGCACACTGATAACGTGAATAATACATATTTTTAATGATTTCCGACTCTCTCTCTCCTCCATCCTATAGTAATCTTCAGCAGATATATCTCCCAAATCTTCAAGTCATAAATCCCCATCCATAAGACAACTTTTGAATTTCAAAATTATAAAGATTTTGGATGAATTGAATTTGATTTGAAATCAAATTCTATAGATAGGTTCTTTTCTTTATACGTGCCCACGCTTAGTCACTATTTTTTCTACTAGCTAGAAATTCGATTTGTCTTTCTTTTATTTCCATCTTTTTAATCCAATTTCATCTTTCATGTGTTGAAAATCACCTGAGAACAATTTAGAAACAAATCCATTAATTTCGCACAATAATTTCAACACATTAAAGAAATTTATCCCAAAATTAGTACAAAATTGACAACTTAACAAATTCTCCCACACCAAACCTTTGCTTGCCTTCGAGCAAATATGCCAAACTACTACACTTTATCAATTCGTCCTTCACAAGATTAAGTGCACACAATCTACTAGACTTGAGCTAACAAGACTTAGGTTAAAACACATATGATAATCACTTTTCATCGATACAAATAAATAGAGTCAAATTAAACATTCTTTGTTCAAAGGCAAGTATAAAACCAAGGTGAATTCTTCTCACAGATTTTTGTCTTGACACTCAAGTGTTTAAGGCTAAAGTGTTTCACTCAAAATCTTCTAATGCAAATATTCTACCATATGCTAGCTTTTTCACTAACTCTTCACCACTTGAAATACAAATATGTACAAATCAAAAGGACTTTTTCAAGGTTGTATTGCTATAGGTCAAGGTAAGGATGGATAAATGGGAGGCAAAAATCATAAACATTAGTAAAGCACCTAACCACTTATAGAGACACAATTTTAATTGCAAAGGAAGCAACACATCATTCTGCAGAGGTAAATTACTTCAAATATTTTTTTGGTTTTTTTCACTGCTGTATATTTTTCTCTTTTTCTTTTTTTTTTAAACAACAGTACACACACATTTCAAAACTAAACCTCTTCAATTTCCTTCATCTTTTTCTTTTCCTTGCTTTCCATATTTCTGTAATAAGTGTGACATGATTTGTGGTTAGAATGCCTACTTACATTTATGATGGGTAAATATAGGATAGGTTTAAGTTGCTTGTTGTGGGTTTATGAAGAAAATGGTTTCAGCTCAAAAAGTTTGACAAAGGATATTAAATTAGGATGGCTTTTCAAGCTAAAGGGTTAAAACAAAGATGGCTTTTATCACTTTTGTACATGCATGTATAGATGTGGTCTCAAGTCGATTCTAAGCAAGTTCTAGAGAAAAATTCACCTTAGAAGATAATTACACATTTATAATATAGAATGGCATAAAAATGATGTCATTAAGGCTCAAATTCTCTCATAAGAGGTTTAATTCAAGAATTCACCTTAATTTCACATATTACCTACTCACTCAAATGTTAAACTTTGACTAAGTGTATAAGACCAATTATTGCGATTAATCAGCATGGTTCACCTTAGACTCACATAGCCTAGTTTAATTTCATGCATGCCCTCAATCTCATCCAAACTCATATGACAGAGCTTCATGGCACAACACACAACACACAACACAAGAATGTAAAGAACAGAAAAATTTTCAAGAAAAGAGCATCAAAGAAAGGCAAGACCACATAGTCACACACATGTATTCTAATTCCCCCACACCAATCCAACATTGTCCTCAATGTTATAACATAAGAATAAAGAAGCAAAAATATAAAAGAAGAGAGAAAAGAATGCTTCTTTATTTTTTGAAATCTGAAGTCATAGAGTTAGTGGGTGAGGAGGTTGGAACCCTTGATCTGCCCAATATACCATTAAATTTTGCTCCATTCTTTGCATCCTACATTCAAGTGAGGCTAAGCGAGTGTCCAAACCAATCTAGCCATATCCCTGCGGTGCATCAGTTGCAACCCGACTTGTTGTAGTTGGGCGTGGGTGGAAAGAAGTAGTTGGTCCCGGGGTGGTGAAGGATATTCTTCCACGACTTACGTCGACAATTCCCATCCTATATAAACAGTCCAAATCCAAAGGTTCTATGGCACAAGTCACCGTCATATCAGTATTATTAAGGTTTAATACATTCAAACTAACTGCCAACTGAGTGATACAAGACCCTAATATCAATGGTTTGGATTTTTTGTTTAATACATATTGAAATTGAGTCAAAAACCAAAAATCCAAATTAACAGGAATACGTCTATCCATACGCCATAAGAAATAAATTTCAACCTTAAAAATGGTGCACAGAGAATCCCTACACCCTAAAAAATTATACGCTAAGAGTCTATGAATGATTTTGAAAAAGAGATTTTGTAAATATGAACTCTTAGATGTACTAGAGCTATATAGATGAGGGTCAACAAACCACTAACACCATAATTTAGATGCATTAAAGTCGCTGTGATAATCACAACACGAGTTTAAAAATGGTTCATTCTTTACATCATCAGTAGAAATAAAATCCATAGCTATATTAAACTCATCAACAGATAATGCAATATCTTTACCCATAAGCCTAAATTCAACAGTCCCTTCAGTGAATAAGTCAAATTCTTCATGGGAATTAAATTGAAAGGTATTGTAAAATTCTCTGGTTAACTCAACAAATGCAGGACAGTTAATTCTAGCAAACATACTCTAGCATATTGGTCCCAACATCTGTTCAAAAGAATCATAAATTTCTAAAGCTTGAAGAGTATCAGGAAGAACATACTTACATGGTTAAATTTTTCGTTCACTGAGTTTTTGAAATTTTTCATCGTCTCCTGGAAGTATAAATGAAGTGCATCCTCCACTACTTGAGTTCCATTTGCTATGATGTTCAATTTGCTTCCCCTTCCTTGTTAGACTTCTTATGGAAGGGCCTAGTGTTGGTACGGATATCAAAGGTTTTGCTGGTTGTGATGTTTCAGTCGGTGTTAATGGAGTTGTCATGTTTAATTGGGTTGGGGTTATTGCCATATCTGTAATGGAAGATGCTCCCCTTCTTGAATCACTCTTCTTCCTTGGCATTATGGCAATCTTGATGAATGCATAGACCTGGAATTGAAAAAAATAAACATAAAAGATTGCTTTGGTAATGGAATTTTGCAGTAAATAAGGCTAAGTGAAGTTTCGATGAAAATGATAAGACAAGTGTGGGCATTCAGTGAGAAGAGAAGAAGACATTAGGTTTTGTGGGGGTTTTCAAGAAATTGCAAGAAGAGTAACAGTGGAAGGAAGGGGAGTGAATTTGGGGATGGGCGGTAACTCGATGAGGGCGCCAGAACAAAATTTTTTTCTTTTTTCATGTTTTTCATTTTTTCTTTTTATAAATAAAAAAATTGCAAAAATGAAAAGAATAATACTGGATGAACTAAATTAGTAACTGAAATAAAGCAACTGACAAAAAAAAAAGAAAACTATTAAGAATAAATAAAACTGAAAATGGAACCTGAAATTTTTGGGTTGCCCCAAATGTGTTTCATTAAAGTCGTTAGCTAAACGTGTGCTTTGACTTACCTGATTAGAGATAGGTTGGGTTTATCAACTATATCTCTTACACATGCTCGACTGTAGAGTGTTTACAATACGGCTTCAAACGGTGTCCATTAACTTTAAATACCTTGGGCGTGTCTAAACTTTGAATTTCTACAGTGCCATAAGAAAAAACGTTAGTAACAATAAATGGTCCGATCCAACGAGATCGTAATTTCCTGGAAATAACTTAATTTTTGATTGATAAAGAAGAAGTTTTGTCTTATCGAAAATTGTTTCTGAGAAATAAGTTTATCATGAAAAGCTTTAGTTTTTTTCTTATAAATTTTGGCATTTTCATGTGCTTCATTACGAATCTCGTCTAACTCCTGCAATTGCAATTTCCTATTATTACTAACCTCTATCCTGTCCATATTCAATTGCTTTATAGCCCAATAAGCTCTATATTCTATCTCCATAGGTAAATGACAAGGATTACTGAAAACTAACTTGTATGGTGACATTCTTATTGGAGTTTTATAAGCAGTCCGATACGCCCATAAGGCATCATCCAATCCTAGACTCCAATCCTTTATGTTAGAATTCACCACTTTTTCCAAGATTGATTTAATTTCTCGATTGGAGACTTCTGCTTGCTCATTTGTCCGTGGATGATAGATTGTAGAAATTCAGTGTGTGACACCATATCTTTTCATCAAAGCCTCAAAAATTTTGTTGCAAAAATGGGTCCCTCGATCACTAATAATAGCTTGAAGCATTTCAAAACTGACAAAAATGTTAGATTTGACAAAATCTATAATAGTTTTAGCATCGTCAGACACAGTAGTCTTAGCTTCAACTCATTTTGAAATGTAATCCACAACAAGCAAAATATAATTCTTACCAAAGGAAGAAGGAAAAAAGACCTATAAAGTCTATTCCTCAGATATCAAAAATCTCACATATCAAAATGTTGGTGAGTGGCATTTGATCTCTTGATCCCAAGCTACCTGTTCTTTGACAATGATCACAAGACTTGCAAAACGTGTAAGAATGATAAAATAGCTTAGCCCAAAATAAACCACATTCAAGAATTTTTCGAACTGTTCTTTTGGGACCAAAATGTCCCCCACACGCAGATGAATGATAAAAATTTAATATGGAGGGAATTTCATCATCTGTAACACATCTCCTCACAATCCGACTAGCACAAATTTTTCAAAGATGAGGCTCATCCTAAATTTAATATTTAACCTTTCGCTTAATTTTATCTTTTTCAGCTCTAGATAAATCATAAGATAAGGACTTAGTTACTAAGAAATTAAATATATCAACATACCATGGAATTACCTGTTGGATTGCGAAGAGACTTATCATCCGAAAATTCGTCTTGGACGTCATCTGATGCATTGGTTGGAATGATTCTGCTGAGATGATCGACCACTAAATTTTCAGCTCCTTTCTTGTCGCGTATCTCCAAGTCGAATTCTTGGAGAAGTAAGATCCATCGAATCAATCTCGACTTTTCTTCTTTCTTATTCACTAAGTATTTTAGATCTGCATGGTCTGAATAGATGATCACCTTCATGCCCCATAAGTAGGACCGAGAATTTTCTAACCTAAAAACTAAAGCCATAAACTCTTTTTCCATCGTGGAATAATATTTTTGAGGATCATTACGTGTCAGGAAGCGTAATAGATAACATGAGGTACCTTGTCCATTTTTTGACCTTGTACGACTCCAACTGCATATTCTGAAGCATCGCACAGTAGCTCGAATGGAATATCCCAATTCGGTGGTTGAATAATCAGAGTTGTAGTGAGTCGTTCCTTGAGTTCATTCAATGCAATCTTGCATAGCTCATCAAAATCAAACTTCACGTCTTTTTAGAGGAGTCTACACATAGGTTGCGCAATCTTTGAAAAATTCTTGATAAATCGTCGATAGAATCCTGCATGATCAAGAAAAGAACAAACTTCCTGCATAGTCGCGGGATAAGATAAAGAGCGACTATCATCTATCTTAGCCTTATCGACTTCAATTCTTTTAGAAGAAACCACATGACCCAAAATTATGCCTTGATCAACCATGAAATGACATTTTTCATAATTTTAAACTAAATTAGTTTCAATGTAACGTTTAAGCACTTTTTCAAGGTTGATAATGCATGTTTCAAAAGACTCTCCATAAAGCGTAAAATCATCCTTAAAAACTTCCATACAATTTTCCACAAGGTTAGAGAAAATACTTACCATACACCTTTGAAATGTTGCTAGTGCGTTACACAACCCAAATGACATTCTTTGGTAAGCAAAGGTGCTGAATGGACATGCGAAGGTTGTTTTCTCCTGGTCCTTAGGTGCAACCAAAATCTGGTGATATCTTGAATAACCATCTAAACAGCAATCGTGAGATTTACCTGCAAGTCTTTCAAGCATTTGATCAATAAATGGAAGCGAAAAATGATCTTTTCTAGTAAAAAAATTTAGCTTCCTATAATCTATGCAAACTCGCCATCCATTTTGAACATAGGTAGGTATTAACTCACCATCACTGTTTTCTATCACAGTTACCCGATTTTCTTCAGAACTACCTAGACCGGACTTACCCAGTTACTGTCCGAAATTGGATAGATGATTCCAACGTCAAAAAGCTTTAAAATTTCCTTTTTCACTACTTCCATCATGGGTGGGTTTAACCGACGTTAGGGTTGCCTCACCTCTGTCACTTCATCTTCTATCAATATCTGATGCATGCAAATTGTGGGACTTATACCCTTTAAATCTGCCACTGTCCAACCGAGAGCTTCCTTGTACTCCTTTAACACTTGAACCAATTGTTGTTCCTACAAAAGAGTAAATTTGTTAGAAATTATAACAGGTAATGTGTCTTTCTCACCCAAAAAGATATATTTTAAATGGCTAGGTAAACTCTTCAATTCCAACGTAGGTGGTTGGAACAAAGACGACAAGAGCTTGGTGATATTGCATGTTAGCTCCATATACGACAACTTCCTCTCCAATTGATGGGATTTCTCCAATTCACAACATGGCATCTCCAATTCGTGGTTAGGCAGTAGCAGCTATGAAGCATCTCCCAACTCCAAAAGTGTCTCAAGTGTATCCTTTCCACTCAATAATGAATTTTCTTACACCCATGTGTCAACAAAATCTACAGAAGCAATAGGTTGTTCATCATCCAGAATTTTCATGGCATTGTATATATTGAATTTAATTAGTTCACCATCAAATTCCATAGTTAATGATCCATCATGAACATCAATTTTCGTTCTTGTGGTTTTTAGGAATGGCCTTCCAAACAAAAATGGGGTTGAAGAATTACATCGTCACTCCCCATCTACAAAATATAAAAGTCAGCTGGAAAAAGCATATCCCCTACTTGAACTAAAATATCCTCTAACACACCGTTTGGATAAGCATTAGAACGATCCGCTAATTGAATTACTACATTAGCTTCTTTGAGACGTCCCACATTTAAAGACTTATAAACATCATAAGGCATAACATTTATGGAAGCACCCAAATCCAACATAGGTCTTGACACTTAGGTGGAATCTTTTTCTTTTACAAAATAACTGAAACATTCTCCCCTAATTGCACTTTCTCATCAAATTTTAATTTTCGTTTTGAAGTGCAAAGTTCCTTAAGGAATTTAGCATAATGTGGGATTTGTTTTATAGCATCAAGTAAAGGAATATTTACCTGAATTTTCCTGAAAGTGTCCCATATTTCCTTCCCTTGCTCCTCCTTCTTTGCCTTGGTGAATCGGCTAGGAAAAGGGGGCTACACAATCATATTTTTCTGACTTGTCTATGTTTTTTCTGGTTGTTTGATTGCCTCCTTTGTTTCTTCTTCCTTAATTTCTCTCTTGGAGATTTTCGGTAATGGTTCCTTCAATTTCTTTCTACTCCGTAGCATGATAGCCTTAGCAATATGTTTGGGGTTGATTTCTGGTTGAGCTGGAAAATTTTCAGAATTTTGTGTCTCTAATCTATTAATGACAGTTGCCATTTGGCTCATTTGATTTTCAAGGTTTTGGATACTAGCTTGAGTATCCCGTTGAAATGTCAAAGTATTGGTAGCCAAAGATTTAACTATATCTTCCAAGGAAGACTTACCTTCGGGATTGGATGTCATTTGTTAAGGTAGTCTAGGCATATATGGTTGTCTAAATTGTTGGAAATTTATTGTATTTTGTTGTCCTTATGAATTCCCATAAAGTAAATTCGGATGATCGTGTCAACCCGGATTGTAAGTATTAGAAAATGGGTTATATTTCCTTTGATTTGGTCCAGCAAAACCTCCTCCAGCATTTAGCTATTTTGCGTTTTCTTCTTAAAAAATAGGACATGCGTCAGTAGGGTGCCCTAATATTGAACAAATTCTACATACCTTTGCTTCTTCTTTATTTGTAATTGCAAGTTGTCGCATCAAAGATGTAAGGTTGTCCAATCTTTTCTCCAATGCTGTCACATTCACTTCATTGACGTGTTTGGAGCTATGGCTAGAACGGATCCCAAATTATTGTGTATTAGAAGCCATATTTGCTATTAAGTCCCTTGCGGCTACCGGTGTTTTGTTAACTAAGGCTCTACTGGCAGCATCGATCATACTCTTATCTGCGAGCGAAAGACCTTCATAAAAGTATTGAATTAACAACTAGTTGATTATTTGGAGATAGGGACAGTTAGCACAAAGTTTCTTGAATCTTTTCCAATATTCGTAAAGAGTCTCTCCCATGTGTTGTCGAATGCCATAAATTTCTTTTCGAATGTTGGCAGCTCTCGATGCTGGAAAATATTTCTCAAAGAAGAGTTTCTTCATTTCAGGCCATGTTTGCACATTTTTGCCAGCTGAATAGTATAACCAATCTTGAGCATTATCTTTGAGAGAAAAGGGAAAAGCTTTTAGTTTCATTTGCTTTTTTGTCACATTTGTTGGCTTCATTCCCATACAAACTATGTCGAGCTCCTTCAAATATTTGTAAGGATCCTCCACCGGTAAACCCCTAAAAATAGGCAGTAAATGAATCAGCCTGGATTTTAATTCAAAAGTATTGTTGTCACCTAAATTTGGAAAGTTGATGCAGTGGAGTTGTTGAGCGTCCGTGGGCGTGACTAGTTCACGAAGAGTGTGATTCGCAGCCATTCTTTCCAATTTCTGCGTTTGTTTATGTTGTTTCGTCTATTTTCGTAGTCTCTTGGCTGTCTTCTCGATCTATGAATCAAATTGCAGCTGAGTTATCTTGTCTACTCATGTAACATACATAAACCGTTAAGAAGTTCCCCGGCAACAGTGCCAAAATTTGGTACTGCTGTCTCCTACAACCAAATTGATACCAACTCTAGCAATAAAAATGTAGTTAGTGAAGAGCTGAGATTGTTTTCACGGGGAACTTTAACGGAAAATGTTAAATGAGTTGAAAACGAAATGAGGGTTTTGAATGACGTAAATTAAAGGAATTAAAAAGGCTGAAATTGAAAATTAACAAAAATATTCAAATATGGAAATCAGTAAACAAACATTGGTTTCAGGTCACCGACATTATCAAACTAATATAAATTCTCGATATAAATTCAGTCCATTAACAAACATTCATTGGGGGTTGTTTTCTCTTAAGATTAAATGGATAGAAACACATATTTTAAACATTCTTATTGGTCAACAACTTAAATACGATCTTAAGTTTAATTGATTAATAGCATTAAGAACTAAGAAACCAATGAACAAGACAACACATGTATGACATACATTTAATCTAGTTAAGCGTCTTCTTAGAATTTCCAGCTTTAACATAAAGATGATAATGTTAATTGCTACTTGTGATTAGCAAGACTGAACGTCATATCCTACTAATCTAGCTATAAATTAAACAAATCAATTCTTAGTTGTGCACCCTAGAAATTAATTAATTCAATCATGAAAAATAATTCGGAAGACATTTAATATCCATCAATGAAAGAAACTTTTTTTAGAATCTCCCCATACTAGATGATAACACGGTTCTCTTCAACTAAGAAGAAAAGTTTAGCTACTCATAACAAAAGTAATAACAAATAGAAGAAAAAAAGATAAAGTCTCTGTCCCTAGTTTTTTTGAAAAGTATGAAAATTCTAGCCTAAAATCAGAAAAACCAAAAAAGAAAAGCTAGTTGCTGAAAAATGTGAAAATTAGAAAAACTCCATCCTATTTTATGCGTGCACACTAATAACATGAACAGTACACATTTTTAATGATTTCCGACCCTCTCTCTCCTCCATCCTATAGTAATCTTCAGCAGATATATCTTCTAGATCTTCAGGTCGTAAATCCCTATCTATAAGGCAATATTTGAATTTCAAAATCATAAAGATTTTGGATAAATCAAATCTGATTTGAAATCAGATTCTGCAGATAGGTTCTTTTCCTTATACGTATCCACGCTTAGTTATTATTTTTTCTAGTTAAAAATTCGATTTCTTTCTTTTATTTCCATTTTTTAGTCCAATTTTATCTTTCATGTGTTAAAAATTACCTTAGAATAATTTAGAAATAAGTCCATCAAATTTGCACAATAATTTTAATATATTAAAAAATTTATACTAATATTAGTACAAAATTGGCAAATTAACAATTGTTTATGGCTATAAAAGTAGATCTGGAAAAAGCTTATGATAGATTATCACAGGCTTTCATACAAGACACCCTCATCGATATTGGTATCCCTGATTCGCTACTGCAGCTTATTATGAAGTGTGTGACTAGTGTCTCCCTCCAAGTTACTTGGAACGGCGAACTCAGTGACGTTTTTCACACCTCCAGAGGCATTCGACAGGGTGACCCCCTTTCCCCTTACCTCTTCGTGCTGTGCATGGAATGCCCCGGTTAATCTATCTCGCAAGCGGTGTCACACGGCCGTTGAAAGCCCATTCGTCTAAGCCGGCAGGGTCCTCCTCTGTCCCACCTTTTCTTCGCTGATAATCTCATCTTTTTTGCCGAAGCCTCACTGGACCAAGTAGCCGCCATCAGCAATGTATTACATAATTTCTGTACTGCGTCGGGACAACGCATTAATCAAGACAAATCGTGATGTTTCTTCTCCAAGAATGTTCCTCCTTCCAGGACTCATAGTTTAGCGCGTGCGCTTGGTTTCCAGAAGACTAATGATCTTGAACAGTATCTCGATGTACCGCTTCTACGCGAACGAGTACGTAGCGGTACCTACCAACATATTCTAGACAAGGTCTAACAGTGACTTTCTGGCTGGAAAGCCAGTCTCTTATCGCTGGCTGGGCATGTCACTCTGGTCAAATCTGTTGTGGCTGCTCTCCCCACTTATACTATGCAGACTGTCCATTTGCCCCGTCGGCTTTGTGACGAGCTGAAGAAATTAATACGACAATTTATTTGGGGCTCATCAAATGGCACCAAGAAAGTCCATCTGGTCAATTGGTAGGACGTCTGTAAACCTCCGACGTTAGGGGGGCTTGGCCTTCGGAAAATTGGTGCCATGAACGATGCATTCCTAGCGAAGTTAGGTTGGACTATGCTCACTCAACCTGACTCCCTCTGGGTTTCCGTCCTCTCCGCTAAGTATAACGTTGATCTTACGGCCTTTTCCACCTCATTGGATGCTCCTGGTGGATCTATGGTCTGGAGGGGCATACAGGCTACGTGGCACTTGGTCCTGCAGGGTTTGACATGGATGCTAGGCGATGGTTTTCGCACTAGGTTCTGGTTGGACACTTGGATTTCGGGTACAGGACCCCTTATTACCCTTGTTGTCAGCCCGATCCTAGCCTCCATCCGCGATCTAAGTGTCCGAAATTTTGTTACTCAGGACGGTCACTGAGATTGGAATTCTTTTCAATCCTATATTCCGCCACAAATATGTCGTTTAATCGCCGGTACACTTCCTCCTCAGCCTGATTTCGGGCCAGATCGATGGATTTGGGGCCCCTCCGATTCTGGCCATTTCACTGTCGCGTCCATATATACCATGAACCTGGATTAGGAAGACACTGTGGCCCATGATCTTTGGCCGATTCTCTGGAAATGGAAGGGTTCGCCATGCATTCGTTCCTTCCTCTGGCTCCTCAGCCACGACTGGCTTCTCACCAATCAGCATAGGCTCCGACTACATTGCAACACAGATGGCACTTGCTCTCATTGTGGTGGAGAGGAATCCTCGCTGCATGTTCTTCGCTACTGTACGAAAGCCCGACAAGTGTGGCACATATTCCCTTCACACTTGGTCCCTGCAGCTTTTTTTACTACCCACCATTGGGAGTGGCTTCTCCACAATCTTCAACAACACCAGCAAGTGCTCGGGCACGATTGGACATTGTTATTCGGAATTACTTGTTAGTTCCTTTGGCAATGGAGGAACAAGACTCTCTTTGACGTTAATTTTAATTGGCCTTCCTCCCCTCATTCTGTTGTTTTGTCTTATGCAGGTCTTCTCCGCAATGCTATCCGGTGTCAATATCGCGCGATTCCTACTGGACCCCCACCTTGGCAGGAGAGGCTCATAGGATGGAGCACACCTCCTACGGGATGGATCAAGCTCAACACCGATGAAACCGCAAAACAGGCCTCGTCTACCGCCATATTTGGGGTCTTCTACGTGATAGTTCGGGATAGTGGCTGGGGGGCTTCTCGCAACACATTGGCTGGTGCTCGCCTCTGACCGCGGAACTCTGGGGCATTCAAACCGGGCTGACACTGGCTTGGAACCTGGGCCACCGCCGGGTGGAACTGGAAGTTAATTCTAAAGCGGTGTCCGATCTCCTCACCTCGTCCGACCGGCGATCACGGACACTTAACCTTCTTGTCCGGAGTATACATGAGCTGTTCTCCCAGAATTGGACTATTATTCTTCGACATGTGTATCGAGAGAGCAACAGACATGCCGACTGGCTAGCTAACTATGCCAGACATTTTGCTGTGGGAGTTATGTACTTTTATCATTCACTGATTGGGTGCCACTTTATTGAAATAAAGGATTGGTTGGAAATTTGTTTTCCTAGACTAGTTGTGTAACTTTACTGTTCGGCTTTCTTTTTATTAAAAGAAAAACAATTGTTTATTAGCGATCGAATTGGTGGAGAGGGAAGCAGAAGAGGAGTTGGACGACTTGGTCACCGGTGAGACGCTGAGGATTGCAGGATTGCAGGAGAACCGAAAAACCAAAGACCCAAAACGATGAAAGCCTTAGAGAAAACGTTGTTTTGGAAACTACATCATTATCGCCGTCTGCATGCCCGGTTGGATACACTTCTCTCAACTATCCAATCACTAAGCTTGGGTATAATTTCAAGTTATAAAATCTCTATTTTCTGTTTGTTTGCCTTCTTATACTATCGAAAAATTCCACGCTTTTCATTATTTATTGAAGAAATCTGCGTCAAGAACCCATAAGTTATCTGCTCCAGAAACTACTTCTGTCTATATCGAATTTCCTTATGCTCAGAATTATGCATATCTCTGAGTGGAACTGTGGGATTTCTAATGTCAAAGAGGGAATTTGGTCTCATTGCTTTGTGAACTTTCTTTGTTTAGGTTATTCTATTTGAAATTTTGATTCTGACCCTTCTATGTAGTTTACTTCATCTGTCTTGATCAATAACATTTGGAATGAAGGTAAGTTAAAAGTTCTTTTTTTTTTTTTCAGGGAAGCTAATTGGAACCAAGCATTCAACTTTTCTTCAAATACAGATTTCTTGGCTACATGCATTATGAAGACTGAAGGTATTTGTATTACGTGAGTAACAACTAAGATATGATCATGTTTTGGTTGATTTGTGAGAGTTGAGGACATAGAGAGAAGTGCTTATGCTCTTAACACCAAAATTTTCCTTATTTAGATTCCAGGAAGCATTTATAACTTCTAGGATAATAAGAAGAATAAACAGGGACAAAGAACTTTAGGATATTAAGAAGAATACAGGGATAGCTTAAGAGCATCCAGTGAAGCAAGTTTTGCTGGGTGTTGAGAGATTGAGATTGCTATTATGGCATTGAGACTTTGTTACTTAAAGCTTTCATCGTTAATAAATAGTTGAGGTTGAAACATGAAGCACAGGTCCTATCAACTATCAATTATTTGCTAATTGAATAATCTGGCAGATAGACATAACTAATAATTCTGAAAACTTTTGACAAAACTATACAGGATGTATTATCTTCTACCTTTTTTTCCCCCCAATGTATTGGTTTATTATACTCTATCAACGAATACTCATTTGGTTAATTTGATCTTTGCAACAGGACAACTTTCTAGGCACTTGTGTACAGTGGCAGAGTTGAAATTCTACTTCAATAGTTTCTTTGAATCATCAAACAAAGATAATTATTTGAAACCCAACATAAACTGTAATTTAAGCTCTTGGGTTTGTGGCTGTGAGCCAGGATGGACTTGCAGGATCAGTCAAGATCAGCCTGTTGACCTTTAAAACTCACGGGATATACCTTCAAGGACTTTTAACTGTCAGAAATGTTGTGAGGGTTTCTTCTATCCTCATGGTCTCACATGCATAATATGTAAGTATTTCTGAAGAAGAATTGAAGCTAAAATCTTTGTAGTTAAATGTTCATTCCTTGTTGGGACTACATTTGAATTGCATATGTATACATATGTTTTATGTCATTCTGGATATGTACCTAAAATGTCATGTCTGTTACCCTTTTAAATGGAAAATAATCTAATTCTGTCACAAATATTGGGCTGTTTTGGCTTGCTCCTCTGCAGGTTTTAGGTCTGCCAGGAATCAAGTGTTACCTAATTGGTGCCCTTATACATTTGCATTTTTTGTTAGTTTATGATATTTTATACTTCTTGGAATTTTCTTTCAGCTTGCCCATTAGATTCGTACTGCCCCTTCCCAAAAATCAATCGGATAACTGGTCTATGTGAACCATAAGTTAGGATTCTAGCTCTCAGGTTGTTCCTATATGCAATACCAATGGCCAATAATATACCAGAATGTATGTCTCTGCAGATACAATTATCAACTACCACCAGGACAACCAAATCATACTTGTGGAGGAGCAAACTTATGGGCTGATGTTGGTACTAGTAGTGAGATATTCTGTCCAGCAGGATCATACTGCTCATCTACAGTACAGAAAAATGAATGTAGTAGTGGGTATTTATTTTATCCCAAAGACTTACATATCCAACCGACTATTTTGCTAATTGGAATTTGCTCTCATGTATGTGCATTGAAGTGCATTGTTAAAATAATAACTAGTTGACAATTCCACAAGATCCTGACTGCCTTTGACATTCATTTTTACTGATGTTGGACTTAATCTTTGTAGTTTCAGACACTATTCCAGAATGGGTTCTACTTCTGAGAAGCATAAGTGTTTTCTTTTCTGTTCCTCCTTTTCTGGGTGTTAGTGAAGTTACTTATATTAGTGAAGTTACTGATATTGATATTTTAGCAATTTAAGTGATCTGCTATGTGCTCTTGTATTTTCAATTAAATCAGATTTAGTATCCTTTACTTGCAGTCAACTCTATTCTCTTTCAACTATTTTCAAAAACCTTTTTTTTTTGTGTGGAAGCTATTAAATAGCCTCTCTATCAATTAATAGTAATGCTGTGTACTTTTGAAATTCCCTGGACCTTGCATCTCAGCAAAATTCCTATTGGAATGTTGTTGTTGTTATTACTTACAGTCAACGTTTTTCCAACTCCACATGGTTGTCATTGACTTTTTACTGCTTGCCTTTCAGGATGCTTCAGGTTGACTTCATGTGATGCAAACTCTTCAAATCAAAATATTCATGCATATGGACTTATGCTTATCGTAAGTTGCTATCTTTACATTTTCTTCAAAAAGTAGTTTAGCTTCACTTCTCTGGGGACTTCAATTGTTTATTTGGGTAAACTATGCCAACTTCTTAGATCAGGAGCTTATTTGATTTATGTTCTGTACGGAGTCTTACATAATGTGACATATTTATTTTCTATATCATCTCTCTGTTCTAGATTCTATTCTAGAAATTGAGTTTTTAAGGAAACCTGTAATTCTTCTTTAATAAGTTTACAATACAAGAAACAACTAGCTGATTGCTTTAAGTTAGACTAATTGCATATCCAGGCTGCCAAGTACTCTGCTGCTCATCATATACAACTGTTCTGATCAAGTTATCGGAAGAGCAAGGGAAAAAGAAAAAGCACAACAAAGGTGGAAAGCTGCAATAAAATTATGCAAAGAAGCATGCAAGTGGCTTCCAAGCTTCTTTCTCAAAGAGATTTTCTATTAAGAAATCTGCTCCACCCCCTTAGCAACTTGGGATTTTGAATCAAGATAAGTCAGATGCTGATGAAGACTTATATCCACCCTTCGAGTTGAACTCTTTATCCACATCCATATCGTCATCAGTAGGACCAAATGGAAAGAAGGAACCAAGTGACCTGACGAAGATGATGCATGAAATTGAAGATGATCTTGATGTTTTTTTGAGGGTCCGAGCACTGATATTGCAGGACCAACAATTAAAGCAAATACAAGAAAAGAGTTGAATACTCATATGGGCATTATTGTGAATGGCAATATGGATATGATTAATGATTAATTGAAACAATTTTGACTTTATAATTTGATTTTGAATTTCTGCATTTTTATATCATTTTATGCGGTAGAGTAATTACAGAAGGTTTAGCAACAAAAATTGTGTATAATTAATAATATTTTTATATCATTTCGAGCAATTATAGAAGGTTTAGTAATAGAAATTGTATATAATTAATAATATTTATATAGTATTTTTCCATATTCTAATAATATTATTTTTATATTATTAATAAAAAATTGTATATAATTAATAATAAAATAAAAAATTTTAATAAAATTTTATTAAAGAAAATATAAAATATATAAAAATTATTTTTTAATTGATTGTATATATTTTTATATAAATAAAAATAAAATAAATGATTTTTAAATATAAGTCACATATAATAGAATAAAATTTAGTAAATAATTAATAATAATATTTTATATAATTAATAATAAATTGTATATAATTAATAATAAAATAATAAAACTTTTAT
>JANZXR010000005.1:30286555-30303083 GCA_027575705.1 Erythroxylum echinodendron
AATAATAATAATAATAATAATAATAATAATAATAATAATAATAATAATAATAATAATAATAATAATAACAAAAACAAAGACAATAACAATAATAAGTAATCTTATTTATTCTTTTACTTTTATCTTTTTATAAATTAAAAGTTTGGTTAGAAGATGTATTTTTCTTTCCTAACATTATGAATAAAAACAACAACAATAACCAAGTAAAAATTCCGCTGAGACATGAGTTTTTGAGAGGTCCAGAAGTACTAACTTTACTCCTAGTTAGTAGAGAGGTTATTTTAGTGTGACAAAAAAATATTAATGCTAATAAAAGTCAAAAAAACCGAAAGAAACGCTACAAGAAAAATGAAGTTTAGCGACAAAAATTATCGACGAAAACTACATACATTCTGTCGGTAAGCTATGTTAGCGATGGAGTTTACTGTCGGACAAAGGCGTCAAAAAAACGACCTTAGGTAATAATATGCGACGAACCATAGATTTTTTGTAGCAAATTCATCGATGGGCATTTTGTGTTACTATCGATGAATATATCGACAGTTATTTTGTGTAATTGGTAAGTTTAGCGACGGAAAAGATTGTTTTGGTTGGTAAATTTACCAACATACAAATCCTACTGACTGTTAGGATTATTCCATCTGTAAGTTAACGACAACATTACGGATAGTTATTGTTGTTTGTCAGTAAATCGAATATATTTTACAAACAAATTTTGTTTTTCTATTGTTAAATTTACTAAAACTTTTTTTAATTTTCCCCTGCATTTAATTTTATTTGATAATCTTATAATTGATGCATAATTTATACAGTTATCAGTTATCTGTTGATAG
Source organism: Erythroxylum echinodendron (assembly GCA_027575705.1). Classification (NCBI taxonomy): domain Eukaryota; kingdom Viridiplantae; phylum Streptophyta; class Magnoliopsida; order Malpighiales; family Erythroxylaceae; genus Erythroxylum; species Erythroxylum echinodendron. The sequence goes on from JANZXR010000005.1 coordinate 30,287,389, forward strand.
TATTTGGATTTGTTTCTACATTGAATTTGTTAAAACAGAAAGTTGATTAATGATATAAAGTAAAATTATCTTAATTTATAATAAAATTTATTTTGTATATAATAAATATTTAATTCATAAGAAATGACTACAAGTATGCTATTCATATGGTGACGGCAGATGCTTTGATTGTTGCGATGAGATGCTGTCTTTCCCTTTCAACTCATCCACCTCATTACAGAGCTGAGCTATATATTCCATCAACTGTTGCAACTGAGTTGCCAATGTTTAAACTATGTTCCGAAACTTATGGACTTCATGGGTGTCTGTACTAGATTTTGTTGTACTGGATGTGGATAATTGCAAATAACATGTGTTCACAAATGAACCTAAGCTGAATATCCTTTAAATACGGTCCCTACCCCCCACTACATGAAGATAGTTTTAACTCTCATCAACATCTTCAGACTACTGAGACTGTCGTTGAATGCTTTCTTGTGTTTGGTCATATCAGAAGGCAATGTTTATATTAGTAAGTGATAATTATTAAGCATTAATACTAAAGCATAAATTTCACATAAATTTAGTTCTCTACGTAGGGTGTTTCGATGGTCACACCATCATGTTTCTTAGTCTGAGTACGCAAAAAGAGCTGGTGGGATGTAGGCTTCATGCTCATATTCCTACATCAGAATAAAATGCTATAAGTGAACTACAATTTATAAAATTTTTTCCATAATTTTCTCTATTTTTATGATATTTACCCCTGTTGAACAAAGAAAGTAATTCAACAACACAGTCATATATGGCACCAAACATTTATAATTTTATCATTCTCCATAATACACATATTTTCATTCCAAAACTCACACATCAAATTAAATTGAAATACACCAAAGTAAAAAAAATCAAAATATAAATATAAAGTGTAGATACTTATAAGTCTCTCTGCATGCTCGTGGTGGGAGATTGATCCTCCAGTATGTACGAGAAGACTCTCTCCCCTGGTCCTCCACATCTGTTGGTAGAATTACGTTCTAGAATGGACATTGCTTCTAGTAATATCCAATACTACTACCAACGACTCCATATTTGTTCAGAAATATAAGACAATCGTACACCAGTCTTGTGTATCGTACCAATAAATTCTCAATAACGTGTACGTTCTCGTCTCTCCTATACTTTATAAATGACTATGTCAAATTCAGAATCCAAAAAAAATCTTTCTAAAATAAAAGGAAAAACATACGATAAGTACTTATAATATAATATTTATCTAATTAATGTATAAAATCAATTAAAAATACAAAAAATATATTTTTTGTACCTTAAACTCTTGATAGTAAAATTCCTTCGTCGTCTAAGAGATATTCTTCTATATATAACTCTCAAGATCAATCTTCTCCTTGAATTTGAATGTCCTGTTTCTTGAACACGATCCAAATGGAATCAACCTAATATTTAAACAATTAATTTTATACAATTTTTTAAATTTAAACCTATAACTTAATTATAAACTTATGGTGTTTTATGTATTTTCACTTACAAATTATTGGTAGTTTTAATGTAAATTCTTCCATCAACTCAAGGCTGGAGACAGCCTTTATCCCCATCATTTACTGACAAGCTGTTATTTTGGTGCTAATTTTGGATATAAATCTCTTCAATATATTGAAATTTTTATTTAAAATTAATGAACCTTTTTTTAATTCTTCTCAGATGATTTTCAACACATGAGAGATTAATTTGAATAAAAAAGATGCAAGGAAAGTAAAGGCAATTTGAATTCCCAGCTGGCACAAAAGTTTTTAACTAAGCGTGGGCACGTATAAAGGGAAAGTTTATCTGCAGAATCTGATTTGAAAACAGATTTGATACACTTAGGATTTTAATTATTTTGGGAATCAAGTTGTTGTCTTGATGTAGGGATCTGCCATTTGATTTGGAGAAGAAGTTTATCTTATAAAATAATGATAAGAGGAAAGACAAAAAGGCTTAAAGATATGCCATCTTTTGACGTTTTTCTTCTGTTTTCTAGTTTTAGGAGTTTTCGAATTTTTCTGGAAAAATTACAGAGATGGAGACAATATGTCCTGCTACTCTTTTGTTAGGTTTTACCTCTATTATAAGTAGCTAAATCTTTCTTCTTGGTTGAAGGGAACTAACATTATCATCTAGTATAAGTGAGATTTTCTGAATAAAGTTTATTTTATTAATGAATATTAAGTGTCTTTTGTATTGCTTTTTATGATTGAATTGAGTGATCTCTAAGGTGCACAACTAGGAATTGATTGATTTAATTTACAGCCAGATTAGTAGGATTTGATGTTCAGTTTTGTTGATCTAAAGTGACAATTAGGATTACTATCTTTACGTTAAAGATTGGGAAATTCTAAGAAAGATACTTATCTAGACTAAATACATATTGTATGTGTATTATCTTGCTCACTGATTCTCTTGGTTCTTAAAGTTATTAATTAATCAAACTTAAAATCGTATCTAATATTAATTAATAAACTTAAGATTGTATCTAAGTTGTTGGTTAATAAGAGGGTTTAGAATACATGTTTCTATTCATCTAATCCTAAAATAGAACACTACTCAATGAGTATTTGTTAATGAATTTAATTTTATATCAATGATCCATACTAGTTTGATAACGTAAATAACCTGAAACAAAGGTTTGTTCATCAATTTTTCATATATGAATATTTTTGTTTATTTTCAAATTTTTCTTTTTTAATTTCTTGACATCACGTTGATTCAATCCCCCAATTTGTTTTAGTTTTTAACTCGTGAAACATTTTCCAATAGATTCCTCGTGGGAACGATCTTAACTCTTCACTAACTACATATTTCATTATTAGAGTTGATATTAATTTGGTTGCAGGTGATAACATTACCATTTACCCGTGATATCCTTGTCAGTATAGGGTAGATGGTGTAGCAGCAGATACAGAAGGTGATACCTCATTTGTAAGTGTAGTAGCTAGAGGTACAATATCTGATTTAGTTGCAGCTATAAAATGTGATGCTTCACTTAGACAGTAATTAGCTCCAAATCGTGGTTTGAACCTTGGTCACATCATATCATATTTTCTCTTTAGTGGCATATTTCAACCTAAAATTCATATTTGATTGAATATTTGAGAAATATAACAATTTCAATTTAATATTTCATACAATACATTGAAATTCAATAATTGATTTGTTGAATATAATATTCTATTATAGACATAAATTAATTGCTATCATCACTTAATTGTGGCATTATAATCATTGCCACAATAAGGACAAGCTAATTTTCCTATTGTGCTCCATCCAGACAATATAGCATATTCTGAAAAATCACTAATGGTATATATCAAAGCTGCTCTCAATACAAAATTTTGTTTCAGAGACATATCATATGTCTCTTCACCATATTCCTAAAGATGTTGCAATTTCGATATCAATGGTTATAAAAATATATCAATTTTATGCTTTGGATTTGTAGGTTCTGGCATAATCACTATCAAGAATATATATGCCTCATTTATATACATCCATGGAGGCAAATTATAAGAAGTAATTATGATTGACCATGATGAATATTGTTGGTCAGATTGACCAAAAGGTTAGAATCCATCCGTCAATAATCCCAACCTAACATTTCAACTTTCTGCTATTTCTACTTTAAGCTGCAAAATAATAATAGGTGTTATTGAAATGTTTCTATGCCAGTGCATCCGATGGATGACTCATTATTTCATCTTCTTATTCGTGTTCATTATGCCATCTCATGTGAGATGTAGTAACATCAGAAACATGTAGTCTTGAACTCTCAGAATTAGCGGGAAATAATACATCCCCCCGCTTTCAGGGTACTAATTTTTGTTTCATAGAACGCTTTCTAGGCTTGAACCTAGATTGACCACAAAATTTGCATTCTTATAATTTCACATCATCTCCCCATTACAACATACATCCCAATTTGCAACAATCAATCTTTTCAAAAGGCAAACTAAGACCCCTAATAAGTTTCTTCATATTGTAAAAACTATCAACCATTATATGATCAGGAGCCAATAATTCATTCTACCTTCATACTTTATGTTTAATATTTCAGCAATTGAAGATAATTGAGTCATTGTCTCCTAGTTTGTCCATAATTCTTGGTCAGCTGAGTGTAGTAAGTCAAAAAATTTGTTTTGCATGTAAGTTTGGTTCTTCTTCAAGATTTTATATATTTTCTTGAAAGGTATAACAGGCTGCATCATAAACCATTTGAATGTAAAGATTTTCAGTTGCACCCACATTATTTGTTATAAAGTCAATCCCCCTTCAAACATATCTACATTCACTAACGAGTGTATTTCATTACCTCTTGAGGTGCTACAAATCAATGGCTCTCCATGTCGTGTCTACTCAAAATAATTTTGGGACAAACCCTTTTCTCAGAAAATGCGCATTCACTTCATTAATAGGAAGGAAACAAATGTGTTTGCACTTTTTACACGGGCATTGATATTTGGGCCATCCATATATGCAGGTTGAGAACATACATAATGAATAAAAGCTTCAACTCCCTCAACAAACTCAGGATTAACGAAACCATCAGGTGTTAATCGTCTATACATCCAAGATCTATCAACATTACTCATTTATGTAAAATTGTTATTTTTATAATTAGTACCCTTCATGTCCCTTAAGTTTACAGAACATCTAATCTTTACACAACATCCCCTAAGTATTAATCAATCTAATTAATCAGCTACAATTGATTTCAACACTATAGTACGTGGCATTGTTTACACCTGTGAATAAAGAAAGTAAGCTCTTGCTATGACTTCTAGGCTCGTGGAATTTTTCACCAATAAGCCTCAAGGGAGTTGTAACACGGGTTTCTAACCTATATTTATTAAACGTACGAATTTCTTGTGTTAATACTAAGTTTGCATTAATCACATTGAAGTTAAAGTATTTATGTTTGAATTAATCATCTACAATTGATTTCAATACTATGGTACGTAGCATTGTTTATACCTTTGAATTAAGAAAGCAAGTTCTCGCTATGACTCCTAAGCTCATGAAAATTTTCGCTATTAAGCCTCACGGGAATTGCATCACAGGTTTCTAGTCTATATACTATCCTAGGGGTTTATTATGCCAAGAACTGTCTAGTCTATTAAACATATGAATTTCTTATGTTAATACTAAGTTTGCATTAATTACATTGAAGTTGAAGTTTTTATGTTTGAATTAATCACCTAAAATTAATTTCAATACTATGGTATGTAGCATTGTTTACACCTGTGAATCAAGAAAGCAAATTGTTGTTGTGACTCTTAGGCTCATGGAATTTTTCACCAATAAGTCTCATGGGAACTGCATCATGAGTTTTCAACTTATATACTGTCCTAGGAACTTAGTTATGCCTCAAATCATCCATAAGATCTTAAACTCATTCCATATAAAATAAACAATTAGACTATTAAAGAAGAACATAAAAACTCATCAATGATTATAAGAATATTCTAAACAACAACACAAAATCAAGACCTCCTTTGCATCCACACAAAGCCCAAATGCATCAGAATCGTATTATTAAAGCAATATATATGGTAGACATGAGTTGGACGACTTATTTGGATGGACGAACAACTCCAGACTATAAATAAGAAGAGTGAGTGACGCTCTTCAACACAATATAGGGCCTGCGAAAAAGAATATTTAGTAAAAAGAAGGATAAATTATTCAAAAATAAAAAAATGTGTGAATTCTCTTTATAATTTACATATCAAAATTTTAAACATATATAATTAACCAAAAGAATTATAAATTATAATAATCAAATTTAATCCTAATAATTTAAATACTCTTTAAACCTTTATAAAACTAGTCTTTCATCAACAATTAATCAATTATGTAATAACAAATTAAATTACACAAAGGTATAGCAAATTGTCTTACATTTTCATCCTACTAATCTTACCTTTCTTCTTTGAATCTTTCCCTAAATCTGTAAAATTTGCAACAAGTCTAACAATCAATCCATAAACTTTCATTCTTAGATTAGGACTTTATAGTTCCTTTTCTTTTAGAACAAGAACAAACTTAAAGAGTAAACAAATAATGACATCCCAAAACAGGTCTTTTTTTCTACAAATTCGACCACACCAAAAAAGGAAATTAAATAGTTAGAGCTATTCACATTCCACAATGGTTATTTGAAATCTGAAGCGAAGCCAACAGTTTAAAACAAGTGAATTAATGACATTACTTGAGCAAAAGAAACCCCTTTTCAATGAGTTGGAAAGAAACACTCATTATAAGTCAAAAAACCAATGATGCATTCTACATTACTTAATTATTTGTTTTAATTGTTTTACCACAAGTACATCATGTAGTTCTAGCTAAAAATGCATGTATAAATTAATCCTATGAGAATTCTTGATTAACAACCCACTGTCTATAAACTTAGTAAGATATATCAACATATATAGGTGACTGGATAAATAAAAAAAGTAAAAATCTAAATACTAATGCAAAGAAATAATCAAGAATATACCAAACTATGAATTGGCTAGATTTAATTTAGGTTCCCCTAAGGCTCTACTATATTTAGTTTCACTATTGATTAATAAATTATTCTAATTCTTGGACTAGTAAGAGTTCCTAATTTTGAAGATATTCTCGCTTGAGACATATAATACCTAATCAAAGGGTAATCAACCAAAATCCTTTTTGAATCTAGAAAACCTAAAAATAATTTAATTCATTTTATAAACTCTCTTATAGATTTTACCCTAATCTAAAAAGATCTTGTGGCTTTCTTTTAAATAGTTCATACTTGATTCTCTTTATTCATGTTATGATCTAAACATATATCTCAACTCTCAAATCTCAAATTTCAAATCTCAATTTTTATCGTCTAATAATGAATCTTTTACCTTCGCTCCTTCAATTTAATAAATGTAAAAGAATGAATAAATCACAATAAAACTACAATTTCATTAAACCAAAGAATCAATTAGAGTATATCAAATCCAAGGTTCTTCCCTCCTAAATCTATATCAATATTAGTTCATAAACACATAAAGAATATCAACATAAAACAATAAAGAAAACAATATAAAGAAATCATGTTCTTGAATCTTAAAAATCTCCAAGGAATTGTTGAATCCTTCCTCTATCTCCAAAGAATGGTGAACTCTTGATCAAAAATAATGGAAAATAGTTTCAAAGTAAAAATTTGATGTATTCTTGGCCAAATAGCGTATACCTCCTCCACTTGCTAAAACCAAAACCCTAAATTTCAATAAGCTATATATTTTTTTCCAATTCCTGGCCGAAATACCACTCTCTCGTAAGCTCTAATACACTACATTAAACCATCAAAAAGAAATGAAATCATTTTTTCAATGTAGGAATGATTCATTTTTTCATTATACACACTTGTACCAAAGTTATAACACTCCCATCATTTAAAGGAATAGATTTCTATCAATTTAAATTACGTGGAACACTCCCATACAATAAACATCAACATAACAACCATTTCATCAAACACTTTACATGCATCAGAATTCATCCCAACATCATAACCAAAACCAGGTCTTATCCCTTATATTATTAACATTTGTACCTTAAAATTGTTTTCCAATCACAGAATACACAAATAAACGAAATTAATCAAATACCCAAACTAACTTTCATCCAATATATGAAAAAACATATGATAGAGGCTGCAAAATACCTCCACTGAAGGACACTATGGCAGTGGCCAGAGAAGACAAACGCCAACCTACAGAAGAGGGGTCCATGACAGAGAAACCAGAAAGAAGAAAATCACATGAGAGGAGAGACTAAGCAGACGAAGCAGACAAAGAAGAAGATGTAGGGGTGGGGGAGGGGAGAGGAGCTTTCGGGTGAGACCAAACGACGTCATTTTGGTTTACTTTCAAATGCTAAAACCGAAGCAGATGATGACGTCTACCTTTAAAATTTATGATGAAAGAGTTTCCATCGGTAAACTTAAAACTTTTTTATTCCGCCAACAATTCCCACCTTCTTTATCGACAGGTATTTAAAGTCCATCTGAAATTTTGCTAGGATGATTTCCGTATATATTTACTGATAGATATTACTACTGTCGCTAAAAGAAATTTTTCTCGTCAATGTTATCAATGAAAATTGATTTTTTTTTTGTAATTTGCAATAGTTTCATTTCTGTCGGTAAGTTTCTATCTCTAATTCCTACTTTTGTTATAGTGAAAATGATCAAAAGGCCACGAAAAGAAAATGACCTCTTTATGTAAGATCCTTTATGTATATCTTAGTTCACCAAAGTTTCTTATTCAGAGCTAAGTCCTCAGTAAGCTCTAATGAGGGCATACCATTCCTGATGACCTCCCCTTAATTCTTTTTGGATCTTCCTCTTCTTCTTTTATAGTGCTTAAGTATAATCTTCTTACATATTCTTATTAGAACGTTATGATGTATCTTCTTAACATGTTTAAACCACCTAAGCCTTGTCTCCCGTAATTCACTATCAATATTAGCCACCTCTAACTTATCTTTTACCACTATATTCTTGACCTTATCTCTTCTTGTAAGGTTACACATCTAATAAAACATCCTCATCTCTATCACCATTAACTTATAACTTGCACATATTTGATGGAACAACACTCTACTCCATTGAACTTGGCCGACCTAATTGCTAAATGGTAAAATTTACCTTTTAGTTTGAATGATATCTTCTAATCACATAAAATTTTTTAGACACCCTTCATTTAAGTCACCCTAATTTGATACAGTGCACTATGTCATCCTCTATCTTGCAACTACTTTGGATGATGGGTCCAAGGTACTTAAAATTATCTTTTTATGGTATAATTTATAGTCCAATCTTGATTTTCAATTCAGATTCAAACCTACGACCTAAAAAGTTATACTCTAAGTATTCAATCTTGGTTCTACTTAATTTAAAGCCCTTTAACTTTAACGTATCCCTCCAAAGTTCTAGATAGACATTAACATCCTCATTTATTTCATCAACTAAAACAATGTCATTAGCGAACATCATATACTAAGGCACATCCTCTTGAATATTCTTGATAAACTTATCAATAACTAGTGCAACTAGGAAAGGGCTTAACAAGGATCTTAGCATTGTAAATGAAATAACATAATCCTCTGTGTTTATTAATTCTCCCTCTTACAATGTTTCACTTTAAATAACTTTAACAAAACGCATAAATTGCTCCTTAATATTTTTCAAAAGCTTTACTATTATTATCAATGATATCTTATTACACTTTAACATTTTAAAAATGATATTAATAGGAACCTATACCTTAATGGAGTTAGGTTTCTATCAATTCCTACTAAGCAAGCAACTTAGCCTATGTGCTATCACAATTTGGCAATTTGGATCCACCAAACATTGATATGATTTTAAAACTAATTTCGTTAGACATTACCTAAAGGTATGATTTGCACCTCAACATGTGACAAAAATTTAATTAAACCCTTATATTCTAGTATAAATTTTGCACCTTATATAGGATGAAATTAGTATTGTTTCAATAATATTATGTGGAAAGTGGTATCATAAGGGGTTAGACTTTTTGTGAAATATTAAGATAAAATCACGCTTTTGATCGATAAAACTTTCATGTAGTCATGAACAATTCATCTTTGGACCTAACTACATAGGTGTCATCTTTGTAGCTCTTATGATAACTAATATTAATTAAAGTAAAAATGCCTTAAGATCATTATTTTAGCAGCCTTTATAATCATCATGATTAATATTGCCTAAATTATTCTTTTACATCAATAAATGGTTTATGATATGCAAATTTAATTTAGTTAACATGACTCATAATGGTCATAAGGGCCATTTCCATAAAGTTAGGTCCATTAAGTAAATTACCATTATATACCAATAAGTTATTGTAATATAGAGAAGTAATTTATTCGAAGGACATGACATATGAATTAGTATTGTTACATGTATTGAATAAATTTTGAAAAACATATAATAATAAATAAATTAGTTTATGAATTAATGATTTAAAATCAATCATCAAATTAAATTTAATTAAATATTAAAATGTTTTTTTGTGTAAAATGAATATGTGTCTTTAACACTTTTTTTAAATTGAATTATATACGTTAAGATTTTTATGGTTTTACCTTTTTTTTATTATCACATTTTAAAAACTATCACTTGTTCTCTTATAAGCTATCACTTATTCTCTGATAGTATTATTTGGTTGTCACGTAATACTCTTCGTCATATTTTATTATTTTTGTACCTTTTAATCTAAAATGACGTAGTATTAAAAGTTTTATAATATCTAATTAGATGATTTAAAATATAAATAGATAGAAAAATGATGGACTATAATGAATAGAGTTGTCTAATAAGTAAACAGTATCAACAAATGATAGTTTGAAAACAAAAAGGTAAATTACAAAGAGATATTAATGTAGTTAGTACTTGAAATTTGAACATAAGATGGTCAAATACTCAAATGTGCAATTTATACCTTAACACTTCATAAAAAGGTTTAAGTAAAGCCCTATTATTACCTCTAGTACTATTTTACACCCTAATGTTAAAAAAATGGTAATCGTTACATCCTGAATAATTTAAAAAAATGGCAATAAAGATAATGATATGATTAGATCTATTATGAAAATTTTGAGGTAAAAATAGCACATTCAACCAATATATAAGTAAATTATTTTAAAAATTATATCAGGGTATTTTAGGTCTAAATTGCTAAATTGTAACAACATATAGGTCAAGTTGGTAGCTTAAATACTAGAATTTGACTAAAACTTAACTATATTAGAATTTAGAATGTGAGTGCAATGACTTTGAGAAGTGGTAAGGAAATTCAATTTGGAACTTTTTTACCAATGGAGGAAGAAAAGTAAGATGATGCAAAAAAGAAAGAACAACTTCCAATTCAAGATTCAACAAAGGTAACAAAAAAGATTCATCTTCATTAATATCAATTAATGCATGTTTACCTCTTTTTCCTAGCAGGTTGGCTAAACCAAAAGAAGATGAATATGAAAGAGAAATTTTAGAAACTTTCAAAAAGGTGAAAATCAATATACTATTACTAGAAGCCATCAAGCAAGTTCCAAAATATGCAAAATTCTTGAAGGAGTTGTGCACAAATAAAAGGTAGCTGAAGGACAAGGAGAGAATAATTTTGGGTAAGAATGTATCAGCTGTGATAAATAGAAAATTGCCGAAAAATGCAAAGATCTAGGTATGTTTACATTTCCTTGTGTTATTGGTAAAGGAAAAATTGAGCGTGCCATGCTAGACTTAGGTGCATCTATTAATGTCATGCCATACTCAATTTATCGAGCTTTAAATCTGAATTCTTTACAAGAAACTAATGTGATTATTCAATTAGTTAATCATTCGAATATGCGTCCTATTGGAATTATTAAGGATATATTAGTCCAAGTTAACGGCTTGGTATTTCCAGAGGATTTTTACATCTTAAAAATGGATGGAGATAGTGTTGAAAACTTAGCTTCGATTTTGTTGCATAAGCCATTTATGAAAACGACCAAAACGATAATCGATGTGCACTAGGGTATTCTTTCCGTAGAGTTTGACGGAGAAATAGTAAAGTTTAACATTTTTGAAGCAATGAAATACCTTACTGATCTTCAATATGTCTATCATATGGATATTGTGTATTCATTTGTGCAGGATATGTTTTAAGAAAAGAGTGTTGAAGATAATTTGGAGTGTAAGGCTACATTGAAAGTGAACGAGCAAATTGATGAAACTTGTGCTGTTGTAAAATCATTGTCAACAATGCTAATAGATTCAGAAACTCATGAAGTTGTAGAATCATTGTCAACAATGCTAATAGATTCAGAAACTTTAAACTATTGTGCTTTTCTGGAGGCAACATAAAATATGATAGTTTTATTTTATTTTGTTTTAGTTCTTTCTAGGATGTATTTGTTTGTCTTTTAAACATAAATTATTGGCAAAAAAATTTCAAAATACTAAATCTGATAAGGCGAGATCTCGCTTTATGCGATTTAGTGTTCTAGAATGATGATATTAAAATTCTGGACTACTGAATCTCATAAAGCGAGACCTTGCCTTAATAGATTTAATGTTATGGAATTCCAGATTACTAAATTTCATAAGGCAAGATCTCGCCCTATGTGATTTAGTGTTCTGGATTGATACTTTAATATTCCAAAACCAAAAAATTAATAATAAAAAATAAAAAGAACCATAAATTTTTTATTATTTCATTTTTTAATTAATTCATTTATTTATTTAAAAAACCCGTAATTATTTTTTCTTTTTCCCTTTTCACTTTATTAGTATTTATTTAAATTTTTAAAAAACAAAAAAGAACCCTAATCTTTTATTTCTTCTTTACAGGAACGTCAAAACTCCACAGATCCGCACCAGCTTTCTCCATCGCCACGCAGCCTCCCATGCAGCAGCACTCAACCTCTCACACACACCACACACCAAGCTGGAGCACTCATCTATACAAGCCACACATACCACATGCAACTCTCCTACCAATGCATACCACAAGCACAAACCCACGCCCCAGCAATAACGCACCCACGCCCCATTTTTCTTTTTTAAAATTTTGTTTTTGTTGTTTTTAACTTTTTTCTTTTTTCATTCTTATTAATTACTTTTAGTTAATATTTCTTTTAGTTTAATTTCAATTATTATTAAGTTGTTAATTTTTAAAGTAATTTTTATTTATCTTGTTTGATGTAATAAGACGTTCTAAGACTACTACCAGGCAATTCACTGATAAATGCTAAATCTGCTAAAACTCTGAAGCCAGTAACAAAAGGAAGTGTGCGCAGATAATTTTTAGATACTCACAATTTAGTAGAGTCCTCTATTTTATGCTTTATTTTTTTGATTATGTTTATTGAGTTGTGAGTATCTTATGCATACATTAAGGATAATATATGATTTAGGTGTGGGGGAGCGAGTTTTCATTACGATAAACTTTGTGTTTTGTGCTTGGACTCATGATATGTTGATTCATATATTAATTATTCCTCGTGATAGCTTCAAAATTTTCTGATTGTTGTTCATGAATAATTCTTAAGTTAGAATGCATTTTCGATTCAAAATCTAATACATGAGAGAGACAAGCATTATTATTATTTCACTAAATTATTTCTCGTTGGTTTTGTTAAATGAAAGTGTGCAAGACTTGATGCATTTTTTGACAGTTACGTGAACTTTGAGCCTAAGAGTATTCATTACATATGTGCTCATATATATATTTTTTTGTGTCTTATTGAACATAGCTTGTCTATGCTAGAACTTGCTTTTGAAGACGTGTTGAGACCACATTTTTTATGATTTTATGTATAAATATGATGAGGGCGTTGATAGCAATTTTTTTGACCTAAACAAACCTACCTCACTTTTTATCCGTAGAAAACTAATTTGAGCTTTAACCCTTCTTTCTTGCATAATAATCTTGTTAAAAGCTGAATTTACCCTTTTTGTTGTTGATATCCTTAATAATTTTGAACCCCTAAATTGAAGGAATTGTATTAGCTTATTTGCACAAGATTTTGACTAATTGTGTGAAAAGTAAATTAGATGATTCAAGTTGCATTGTTTTGATTTCTTATAGAATGGAGGATAATTTTAAAAAAACAAAAAGAACCTCCTCTTTGATATTTTTTTTAAAAAAAGAACAAAGAAAAAAAGAGACAAAAAAAGAAAGAAAAGAAAAGACAAAGTGATTGAAAGAGATGTCATTTGATCCAAGTGAATTTTGATTTAAGTTAAAACTTGTGTGGATAAGTTTGTATGATTCCCTTCAATTTATTTAGCTAAAAAGCTTCTTCTTGTTATACCTTACCTAAGCCACGTTACAACCATTATAAAGTTCCTTTGATTTATGCATTAGGTTCAGTTTGTTTAACGTTGGAGATATGATTCTTGAGTAAGCTTATGGAAATAACTTGCTACGTTTTGATTTAAGAGCTTAATGAACCCTAAACACTTAGAGCGTATAGAGTGAAATCCTTGTGAGGGTATCAAGTCTTGTTAATTTGATTTTGATGGAATTGATGAGATGCTATATTTTACTAATGTGTCCTATGGTTGCTTATTCTCTCGATTGTTATTTTATCTTAACCCTTAAATTTGAATTAGCTTTTAGATATTTTTGGATGACATGAAAGGGGATGAGAGGTTGTTGTGAAGATGATTAATGTATTAAATTGATATATGTTTGAGGACAAGCATGAGTCAGTGTGGGAGAATTCGATAAGATCTCATATTGACTAATTATTTCATATTATCTCCTTTGCTTTGAATTTATTTTTGTGCTTAAATGTTAAAATTAATTTTTTTATTTTAGGAGATAAAAAGTAGAGATTGCATCAAATTGGGACTTTATTGATGATAATGACAAATTTTGGATAAAGTGAAGAGATTGTTGTAGTAGATAAGGCTGACCACTCAAAGAGTTATGGAATTTAATTGGAAAACTTGAAACTTCCTCTTATCCCTATCATGAAGAAGTTTGATTTTGCATTCGTTTTAGATAAACGTCTTTATAAGTTATAGTTAGATTAGGAATATATTATAAAATCTTATAAAAGGGACATTCCTCACAACAGAAAAAGGGTTCTCTCTTTTTTATGTTTTTTGCAATTCTCTGTTTTTCTTCTATTTTTGTTATTGGAATGAAAGTCTTCTAGTTGTAATCTTTGAGATTTTTTATTTCAAACTTTTATTCACGTTTTAATTTAAGTATTTCTTATTTTGAGTACTTATATTTCATGAATGAATGATATTCGATTAATCTAATAATTTAATTTAATATTGATTATTCTATCGCTATCCAGGAATTCAATGATCCGTAATTGTCATAAAGGAATGGTAAAAGTACCAAATAGGTTATTTATGAATTTTCATATTTAACTTATGATAAACAAAAAAACTAAATTGAATAGTTGCAGTTATCTCAATTATTTAATTTAGGGTTTAGTATTTTTTACAGAACTTATTGCTATCATTTATTTGATATGAAATGCTATCACACATAATCAATAGATGATGAGTTTTAGTTTTGCTGCTGAGTTTGAACCAATTAATTTAAAAATTTTTGAGACTTATTACAGCTATCCTAATATGTTTCGGACTAACTACTTGAATAATGAAAATATTTATTTTAGACCAATGATCAATGTTATAATTAGATGGGATCTTTCCCTTGAATCGAAGTTTGATAATATTGACTTTCTGAATTTTAAATTCAGTTTATTTAATTTATTTTCGTCTTAATTTTAGTTAATCAGTTATTTAATCAACCCCTCCCCCACCCCAATTTAAATTTATTGCTTGAAATTAAGAAACTAGTGTGTTTAGTTATTTAGGGGTTCGACTTGGTTCCAAGACTACTACAAAAATTTGAAAAATCAAAATTTTTTAGAGGCTTTGACAACCCGACCACTCCCTCTACCTAAGTCAAAGTCAACTCACAAGCAAGCTCGCTTGAGTCATCTATAGGTAAATTAAGATCAGATTTAGATGTGATCGATATGAATAAATTGAAAACGATCTAGAAGGGGGGTTGAATAGATCTTTTAAATTTTTTTCGTAAAGTTCTACAAAAAAACAAAGAATTAGAACACACACAAAATAAATAATCAAAGTAAAAATGTAA
>JANZXR010000005.1:30306489-30322657 GCA_027575705.1 Erythroxylum echinodendron
AATTAATATGAAATAATAATAATTTTTAAATATTTTACATATAAATAATAACCACAATTAATATAAACAAAGACAATTATCATCATACAATTATAAAATTAAGAATAATACAAAGTATTTAAAATATTACAATAATATTTATAATTTTTACATCAAAATATTCAAAACATCCGATAAAAAGAACAATAAATACTACAAAAAGAGTTGATGACGAAGAAACAATCAAGTAGAAGTTAAACCTAAAACAAAAATATTACAGTTACATTACATATATGCAATCACAAAACAATCATAATTACATTTTCATTTACAACAATTTCCAATTCTAAGTTTCTAACAATCACAAAACTTTCATAATTTTATTTTCATTTCCTTTCATTTACAACAATTCTCAATTCCAATAATCTCAAAACAATCTTAATTCCATTTCTATTTCCATTCATAATTCCAATTGAATTTTCAACAATTTCAAACAATTTCCAATTCCATTTCCAACAATTTCAACTCAAAGTTTGAAAAATAATGATCAAGTTGAAGGTATGATATGATTTACATAATTGGCAAATAATGCATGTCATATCTTATACAATTGTTCATAGTTCATACACACATATTTATAACACAATACTCAAGTTCAAAGATTTATTCATAACATGAGATCAAGTTGAATGATATAAATTTTTTGGAATTTTTTTTTCTTATTTAAACCTTTGATCTTCTTTTCATTTTTAACAAACCATAATATTATATGCACCATTTCATATTTCATTCCTAAGTATATATGTTGTTTTATAATTTTTAATTGACATTAATAAATTTAAGTATAAATAATTAAAATCTACAAGTCTACAATATATTCACAATTTGACAACAAACATTCATTACATCACTTCTTTATGCTCAAACAAAATTTTTCCTAATTGAGTAAATTCAATACCAAATATTAGAAATAAACTACCATTTCACAAATATTAACAATATATCAAATATCAATTAATGATTTAAGTTTTTACAATTTTACAAAATTTTACTATCAATTTTACAATTTCACATTTAATTATCAAATTTATATTTGATTATTAATTTTACATTTAGGCTTAAATGTTAATTATCAACTTTCAATTTTAAGCTTTAACAATCTTTGCATAATACATAATTTAGTTAATTACATACTATCCTTATTTTACAATTCCATTTTCAATTCCAATTCTAATTTTCATATAAAAAATTCATAACAAAACAACATAAGTTGCTTACCCTCGGTATTCTTCAATCCAACAATTTCAAATTATCAACTTCAAAAATTCCATTCCAAAATTGTGGAAATTCCATTCCAAATATTCAAAAATTTCATTCCAAAAATTTTCAAACCAATACTCATTCTAATTTCCAAAACAATCAATATTCAGTAATTAATCCATTCCAAAACCGTGACTCCTCCAACACCAACTCTTTCAACAGTTCAACCTCCAAATCCAATCTTCCATCCACCGATAGCATATTCATCAACACTAATACACAAATCAAAATCGGCAAATCCAATCCAATCCACAACACAAAAAAACATTGCAAGGTTTACCAACAATTTTTAGAAATACCAAGAAGAGAACAAATCAACTCCTCAACCAATAAAATCAACTATCAACACACCCAAAAAAAATTTTAACTGTCGGGTGACTCGGGTCTTCTCTTCCTTATTCAGGTTGGGGCTTTGGGTTTTCGGGTTGTCCATTGTCCAGGTCCAGTCGTCCACCTGTGAGCATCGAAGGGTCGATAGTAATGCGGTGGTGCGGGGAGGAGGAGAGGTGCGGACTTCATAAACCCAGATCTACAAGATGAGGCGAGGAGGAGAACCGGAGAAGACAACAAGCAAGCGTCAGCAGCGGTGAGACGATCCAGACTCCGGCGAGAGAGATGATGAGAGCGAGAGAGAGTGAGAGAGAGAGGGTGAGAGTTAGAGAGAAGAGGGGCAATGGTAGTAGTCGGGGTCAGGGGGTGGGTAGATTTTAGGTTAAATTTTTATTTGTAAATTAGTTTTCCGGGTTTTTAAAAGTTGCGAAAGGACCCGAAATTTTCCGGTATGTTAGATACCAGCCGGTACCCAATAGAAAACTCCGATACCGACTGATACTATTGGCTGGTACCCAGATTAGGATCCAGGTACCGGTCTCCGACCAGTACATTACCTTCCTACCGGTACCAGCCGAAATGGTACGGATCCCAAAAGCGTGATCCATGAAGCAATCTCGAAACTCATGAATAGGTATTAAAATAAAATAACATCATCTAGATATTAATAAAATAACCATAATAATTTTATAAGAAGGATATCTCTCGCCTTTTAGCATCTTGAAAAGCACACACTATCTATAGCTCTAACCCACTATTTGATCGCCAACTAAGACCTATAGTCTAGCTAGTCTCTAGTTATTATATATATAAAGATGAATAATGTGATGTATATATATCCAATCAAAGCAATGCTAAAGATTAATTAGACAAGTGTTTTCTTACAGTGTAATTTAGTGAATATGAGTGTCAATCTCTGTAAATATTAGTACTAACCATATTTTATTATCTAATCTAACAAAAGAATGATTGATTTAAAGAAAAAGATTAACAAAACTAAAAAGCAATGAGCAAGAATGTAATGCCTAGCTATCATAAAAAATTATGATTTCATCTATGTTTATTTATATTATGATTTCTTTATTTTCATCTTTTAATTTTGTTATTTTTGAACATGGTTTATGGGTAAATACTTTCCTATGTTTATATAAGGAAAATCCTAGTGGTTATTTTTCTATAGATTGATTTTTATTTAAGTTATGATATGATGTATCATTTTATGAATTATGTTGAGTTTAAAGTAGATTTAGATGCCAATATGGATAAATCCATATTAACAATAATCAAAGATTTATGAGAGAGCCTACTTATGATTAGACTGTGGCTTAGTTAAATGGATTTGAACAGAGTGCTCGAGGGGAATCTAAGTGATCTTCCTATTATTAAGGACAAACCTTTTGTGAGTTTTTGTAAATCTTTGTTCATTCTAAAGGCTATTAGCTTTTTTAAAAAGTAAGTGTATTAGTAAATTGTATAATTATAGAATGCTTCAAAAGAGCAACTCCTAATAATTACAGAAGATACAACAGATCAAGCTATTTACAAATCCAACAAATGACTTTTATAATTTGACTCTCCTATATACCTAATTTCATTTAAATCCTTGCATTTATGGTGTGTTCATAAGGAGAAGTTATAGCAATCAACCTCAGTTTTAGGAAAAACTCTATCCAATTATACTTCTAAAATTCTCTAGGATCTCTAAACAGCTTAGTGTTCCTCATTCTCCAAATGTAACATACTAACATAGCAAAACCATCTTTGAACAACTTCTGATCACCTTTACCATTCCACCTTAGTCCACTTACCCATTTCAAGACACATAACTATATTATATTATTATCTTGTAGATCAAATATTTTAAGAAATTGTCTTTACAATTGAAGAGTATAATCACATTTAAAATACGGATTATCCATTATCTCTAGATAATTTACATAGAGGGGGTAAGAGATGTTTGGTATTTGAAATTTGAATTTGTCTTTAGTTTCCAACATCTATAGAGCTGCTAACCATAAGATAAATGAGTCAGTTAAAGCAATTCCTAAATCCCATATCAGTTTATGGAATTGGAATTTAATCAGTGGCCTTATTAATTATAGGATCCAGTTGAGAATGTATAATATCTATATAGTTCCCATTTGATATCATCATTTTGCAATTGATTAGGTTAATACTCTGGTATATTACACAAAACAAAGTTGGTTCCCCTATTTGAGTGAAAAGGCCAGATCTAATTCCCATTTGGATTAGCACATGTACCTTTGTGTCTTTAGGAATTGATCCTCTTAGAGATTGAAAGCAATGGGTCTTATATAAAGGCACTAGAGGATGACAATTATCAAACTAGAAATTTGTATTCCTTCCATTGCCGATGTGGTGTTTAGTATGAGATTGCATGAAGGGCCTTATATTTAAAATTTCTTGGTAAGTGTATGATTGACTAGCTTTTGTTGAATAGATCGGATGCTACCTTGCTTGATGTGGACCATATGAATCCATTTCACCTATAAGCTTTCTTTTTTCATACATATTCTCCATAGCCTTTTATCTATGAAAGCCTCAACCATTCTATTAGCTGAAGTTATTCTAAGTCCTCTATATACCTTAGGTCGACAAATTGAGGTCCTTTTAACTTTAAGGATTTTAACATAATTGTAGTTTTGTCTATGCCATAAGAATTCCCTTATGCATCTGTCAATCTTCTTCAGAATACCCTTAGGTAAGGCAACATGAGATAGCGAATATATGTGCATATTGTTAAGGATAGAAATAATTGCAATCTACCTCCATAAGATAGAAATTTATTGCTCCGGCTTGAAATTATCTTATGTATGGAATCAATAAATGGCTTTTATTTTGTTTTCTTGAGTTTCCATGTAGATATTGGAACTCTTAAATATGGAAATGGCATTTGCTGGATAACGACTCCTGAGTTCTTGATCAAAAGTGTAGAGTCTTCGCAATTGTGTTTAGAGAGGTAAGTAAAAGTCTTCCTTATATTAAACCTAAAGCCTAAAATTTCCTTAAACCTTTGCAGAGATCTTAAAAGGGCCCCAATTGAGGTAGGGTCATTTAAACTAAGAATAAGTAAGTCATCTATATATGATAATTGATTAATATTGAGACCATCACATCTATCGTGATATTTGAAGCTTGGATTCTCAACTATGCATAGTAGAGCCATTCAGTGGAGAAATTCCATAGTGATGACAAAGAGATGGGGAGATAGGCGATCTCTCTGCTTTAATCCCCTAGAAACTTTGAAGAGATGTGTGGGTTCTCCATTCACTGAAACGAAATAAGTCACAATTATGATGCAAGCTTAGATCCAATTGATGAATTTTATAGGATAGCCAAATGCATAAAATGTGTTAATAATGAAGCTCCATTCCATTGTATCAAATTCTTTTGTGAAGTCAATTTTAAGATCATAACTCTGATGTGTTGCTTGGTATTGTACTCCTTGAAGATCTCTTGTCCTAACATTATGCTAACCCTAATACCTTTTCCAGGACCATAAGCTCTTTGACAAGGATTGATCAACTTAGGTAATGTATTTAATTTGATTGATAAGATTTTGAAATGATTTTGTACATAAGATTACAACAAGCAATAGATATGTAATTATTAGGACACAAAGGGTAAGGAGTTTTATGAACCAAAATAAAGTAGTTTTGTTTATCTCATTCAACATTATGCCATTTCTCTTTAAAAAATTCAGCATTAAAACCATCTAGACCTAGGGACTTTTCTGGATGAAAGGATAATAGGACTAATTTAATTTCCTCACTTGAGACCTCTTTAAGTAGTATAGAGTGATGTATTTAATCAACAGATCCTTGCATGCTACTAAGTAGACTATCAAGAATCTGTGAGATTTTTGCTAACTGCCTATTGGTATCCCTAAAATGCCTCCTAGCCATCTCTTTCATTTACTTCTAATTATGAACTAAATTTCCATTTATGGCCTTTAAAGGGATTTTTATTTTTATTACTCCTTGATGTGTGCTTAATTGTTTATACATTCACTTATTAACACTTAATGACTATTATTATGAAATGCTTAAGATACTCATTTTAGTTCATATTTAGTATTAGGTACAAGTTTGAAGCACAAAAACTAAAATAGGTTAAAAACACATTCCTTAAGCTAACATTCTAATGTTCTTTTAAACTCAATTGTCTTTTTAGAACAAGAAGGACATGAAATGAGGTGAAGATGGGACAAGAAAATGCAAGAAAATGAACTTTTCAAGATGATTAGCAACTTGCATGGCCATTTATATACTTACATGACTATGTATCTTAGAGATTTGATTTGCACGACCTTATATGTACTTGCATGGTCATATATGAAGAATTCTTGGTTTACACAGTCGTGTATATACTTGCACGGTCGTGCATCTTTTCGAATGGTGCATTTTATTGATGATGCTCATGCATCCAACTGTGCGTATACCCAAAATCCTAGTTTTTGCTATAAATTAATATTTTGAGCTGCCAAAGGACGATGAATCATTTGAGGAGCACAAGAAAACGCAAAAACATCACGTCTTAGAGATCTATGAAGGGCTATTCCTTCTTCCTTCAGTTCAAGGGTGAAATCGATGTCGAGGATCACATTTGAGGTTATCATCATTGTGTATTGTTGAATCTCTCTTTCTCTAGGGATTGTTTATGTTATTCTTGAATATTAATTTAGGTATTTCTGCAGAGATTACTTGAATACTTTTATTAGATTGTTTTTATATAAACACAATGCTAAAATCTCAGATACAATAATATTGGATTCATTTGTGGTAACTAATTGTGTTGAATTGGTAGGGATAATATGGCATAGATTAAATGACCCGAGCTTGTGTGGTTGTTACCTAGATTAATCTATCTTTCTTATTCGTAAAACGGCTGTCTTACTAAATCTAGAGATCTTTTCTAGGTTGTTCGATAGCTATGCTTAGTTAAAGAGCTTATTTTGAATACACACGACCTAAGGAAAAATCGAGATTAACTGAGCTTATTGTTAATCTAAGATTAATAGTTTCTAAGAGATGTATGAAAATAATAATATAATGAATTATGTTTATTTGTGTGTAGGCTGAGATTAAACCGAGGACCGAATTACAAACCTATTCATCACTTTTATAATGTTTTGATTGTTTGCTTTAATTTGCTATTGTTAGTTTAATTTCATTTTATTTTCTTAATTAAAACCAACCAAACACCCCATAACCTAAACACTGATTTCTTTCAATGCAAAAGCTACATGAACACCTCCTATGGAAGCGATCCCTACTTATCACTTCCATAAATTTAGGGGTGCAGAGTTCAGTTTATTTTCTGGTGCATTCGATACGTATAAAGAATTTTGGTGTTGTTGTCGAGGAGTGTGGTGCTTTAGTTTTTGCTTTTGATTTCAATTTGTGTTTTGTATATATATTTTTTATGATTTTTTTTATTTTTAATCTTTACATTGTTGGGTTGCTATGGATGCATGCATCACATGCATGAGAGCGCATCGGAAGTATCAGAATCTAGACAACCTAAACAAATATAATCACATAGGCATGCATAGATATGTAAAAGAACATGAAATATAAAACATTTTTACCTTTTGTTTCTCCTCCTTTCTTATTTCTTCTTCTTATTTGGGTTGTTGCAGACACCAAACCCTTCTTTGATCACCCAAGAACATGCAAAGATCGAGAAGAAACAATGTGTAAGGGTGATTTGAGTAACAAACTAGATGAGTTCTAGTAGATGTTCAAAATAAAAAAGATAGATACAAAATCATGCATGCAACAATTGCATAAATTCTAAGAGCAAGAATCAAGACACCTCTATCTCACTCTAAAACTCTTCTAAAGCTCTTATGCTCTTACTTAAGTGTGTAAGAAGTGGTAAGACTCTTTTGTATATAAGTGAAGAACTCATTTATGTAATCATTCATGCCTTCTGTCACGATCATGGTCGAGTTAAAATTAGGCTCGCCTTCGATCGCTATCATGGCTTACTTAAAATTAGCCATACACACTATGTTCCATGTTATTTTAGGCACTTAAATTAACTCTTAATTCAAGTTAGTCATGAAGGGTTTCAAGATGCCAATTTACCGGAACATAAGTGGATTAACACACGAATTCTTCGATAGTTAATTCTCTGACTTATGAACCTTTCCATAGACCATTACAGTGCAATTCGTCCTTTCACCATACTATACCTCACTTGGTTTGGAGTATGGGCTATGTGTCAACTCCCACTAGACTGACTATGTCACATCTAGTCCAAGTGATGTTAGTTCTTGTCCTAGGATCTTATTACTCTATGTGTTATTAAAGACTCTCTTCATGAAACATAACTATTCTAGGTAGAGACTCCTGAATAATGACCTCAACAAGAGGCCGTGGGTATCCGCTCCTTTTATCAGGAGTGGTGAATCCTTTATTGGCTACCCAATTACCTTCGAATACTAATAGTTGTACCCAATCACTATCCTAAGAGGAACTCGTCTTGAGGTAACAAGGAATGGTGTCAAAGCACAAGATCAGTATCCAAAATATCCTTGAGTAACTCAAGTCTAAGGATATTTGTACCATTGCTATGATGAGATTAATCATTGATATTTGATAGATCATCCATATGATAATCTCATTGCAGGTCATCTGATGTACTTAATACTCTTAGTAAGCATCTACATGTTAACTCTAAACATCTCATGCTTACAGTTTGTGAGATTCCTTGCTTGATCAAATCAAGGAGTATAGCATGTGCTAGTCTGTCTTGATTAATAATGTCCTGTCTTATTAATCCAATGGCTAGGGATTATTTAGATACTAACATAAGTACCCATGATAGGAATCTCATTATCATGATCTCATCATGATTTCCCTTATGCTATGTTTTTTTATCATGGACTTCATTAATTCGATTTAATATCAATATCAATTCATATATAAACGAATATCAAATTAATGAAAAATGCCTTTCACTTTATTAATCAAAACAAAGTTAGTACAAAAGTGTTGAAGGCGATTGCCTTTAGAGCACTAATCTAACAATCTCCCACTTGCACTAAAGTCAATTGCCTTTGTATCTAATACCATAGGTGAGTACACAAGAATCAAATTTTATTTGAATAAGTGGCTTAGTCAAAGGATTAGCGATGTTCTGATATGTGGGCACTCTCCCTATCTTCACATCACCTCTATCAATTATCTCCCTAATCAGATGATATCTTCTGAGTACATGCTTAGACCTCTGATGAGACCTTGGTTCCTTAGCTTGAGTTATAGCCTCATTGTTGTCATAATACAACAATATAGGCTCTACTATGCTCGGAACTATTCCAAGTTCCATAACGAACTTATTAATCCAAACAGCTTCTTTTACTACTTCCAGAGCTACAATGTACTCTGACTGGGTTGTCGAATCTGTAGTCGTCTCTTGTTTGGAACTCTTCCAACTGACTGATCCACCATTCAGTGTGAAAACATAACCTACTAAGATTTGGAGTCATCCTGCTCAGATCAAAAATTAACATCCGTATGCCTGTTTACTACAAGATCTCCATTTCCATATATCAAGAATACACCCTTAGTCCTTAGTACTTTAGGATATTCTTGATAGCCACCCAGTGAGATTCACTAAGATCCGATTGATATCTGTTTATAACACTTAGAGCATATGATATATCGGGCCTTGTACATTACATAACATACATGATTGATCCTATTGTCGAAGCATACAGGAGCATACTCATGCGAGTCCTCGCATCTTGCGTCTTGGGACACATAGATTTTTATAAGTCATGGGAAGAAACCCTTTTTTGGACTGCTCCATACTAAACCTATTTAGCATTTTATCTATGTATATTGACTATGAACGACCTAGCAATTTCCTTGATCTATCTCTATAGATTTTTATTCCCAATATATAAGTTGCTTCTTAAAGGTCTTTCATGAAAAAAATTCTGGGACACCCAAATTTTGACTAATTGCAAACTTGAGACATCATTTCCCATTAGCAATATGTCATCCACATATAAGACAAGGAATATGATAGCACTCCTACTAACCTTCTTGTACATACAGGGTTTATTAGGATATTGTGAGAAACCAAACTCTTTGATTGTCTCATCAAATCTGATGTTCTAACTCGTAGATGC
The DNA here is from genome assembly GCA_027575705.1 of Erythroxylum echinodendron. NCBI lineage: Eukaryota > Viridiplantae > Streptophyta > Magnoliopsida > Malpighiales > Erythroxylaceae > Erythroxylum > Erythroxylum echinodendron. The sequence continues at coordinate 30,316,283 of JANZXR010000005.1, forward strand.
TTGCTTCAATCCATAAATGGATTTTTGAAGCTTGCATACCTTTCTACCATCTTTGGATATGAAGCCCTCAGGTTGTATCATATACACATCCTCAAGTACGTTTCCATTTAGGAAAGTCGTCTTCACATTCATTTGCCATATTTCATAATCATAATGAGCAGCAAAGGCTAGGGGTATCCTAATGGATTTAAGCATGGCTATAGGGCTAAAGGTCTCGTCATAGTCAACTCCTTATCTTTGAAAATAACCTTTAGCGACTAGCCTTGCTTTGTAGATAATCACATTACCTTCCATGTTGATTTTCTTCTTAAAAATCCACTTGCTCCATTTCCCACACGTAGGTCTATCTCTCTCTTCCTGAGCGGTCTAATATCCTTGAGACCCTGCATATCAACATATATGTGTGAGCCACATTTGGTATTTAATACCCAAATGTTATTATCAAAAATAATATTAACCTCAATGACAAATATCATACCTGAAGTAGATGGTGGGACATCTAATGCCTTCTTGTGCTTCAGTGACTCTAGATAATTTTTGCAATTCCTCTTCCAATGTCCTTCCTTGTTGTAATGGAAGCATATCCCCTTTGGTGTTGTCTCCTTTGCCTTCTTCTTGACTACACCTCCCACTGGCTTCTTAGACTTCTTCTTCTTCTTTTGATTTTTCTTTCGAGAACCAGGAGCAAAGTCCACCAACATCATAGCCTTACTGTCTTTCTTGACAATCTGCTTAGCTGTTTTGAGCAGATTAATCAGCTCAGGTATCGTTATGGATATTTGGTTCATCCGATAGCTAAACACAAACTGTGAATAACTATTGGTCAAACTAGTCAGAATTAAGTCTACACTTAATTCATGATCCATTACAAAACTCAAACTAGCTAACCTCTTAATGTATCTATACATTTTCAGCGCATACTACACTAGAAATGATCCCTCAGCCATCTTAGAGCAGAAAAGCAATCTCAAGGTCTCAAACCTTTTAGACCGAGCTTGCTTATCAAACAATTCCCTTAGATGGTAAACTATGGTATGATCATCCATAGCCTCATGCTACTTTTGCACTTCTGCTGACATAGAGGCCAGCATTATATAGCTAGCCAGCTCACTATCATCCAGTAGCTTCTTGTAAGCTTTCTGATCCCCATCAGATGCATTGGCAGCAGGGGGATCGGGAAGTGGCTCATCTAGGACATATCATAGTTTCTTAAATTTAAGAATAATTCTTAAATTTTGTAGCCAATCCAAGAAGTTAAGTCTGATTAGTTTGTTGGAATCTAATAGAGAGTGTAGTTTTACATTAGATGAAGACATCGTGATGATTCAATAACCTAGAAAAATGAGAGAAAGTATTAAAATGTACATTAATGCATACGGTAAGGACTTTAATCATATAAATTATAGGTCCCACTATTCTTATTCAAATCCATAGCCCTCACTATGAATTCGAGAAAACTTATAGTTTTCTTAATGGGTCGATATCCAATATCACCAAGAATGACCTTACCTAATAAAATACCTTAGGTCAGTCGGTAGGTATCATTCTTACCAATTGCATTCACTTATGCAACTATCGACTTGTGCCATCAACAGTTGATTTAGCACACTCATTAGGTTATCAACTCTTGATTTATATACATCCCATGTATATAAACCAACATCGCCTCTATCCATGTTGACCTTGGGTTTGCCCAACAAATTAGCGCTTCCAGTTAAAACCAACCCATTAATCTAGAAATCTATTATCCATAATTTAAACATATTCGTGTAGAGTGAGCTTGGATCTGCCCAACAACCCAACTTTAAAAAAACTATGGTTCTTGCCATATCAATGGAAGGCTTAAGTCCTAACATTCAATTAAGGGATTTGTTCTTTGGTCTCATCAATATTTAGATGATCTTGTCTATGTATATCACTTATATACATTCAAATTATGGACAAGTCAATTAAATTAAACATATATCCATAACTACCCTTAAAATGCGTCTAATGCATGTATCATACAAAGGAGGTTTAATTTAGGTTATGACTTGACTATGCATCTAAAATTCGTGATTCGTTTCAACTCTTGAACCTAATCAGGTACTAGTATTAGTCTTGGCTAATCCGAATTCTGAATGTGATTTGATTAGGAACCCTAAAATTTAATTATTTTGATGTCCAAATTAAACACTTGAATCCTTGTATATATGCCTTTTTCTAGTCACACTAGAAATACTATACTCTACTTTGATTAATTCTAAATTAATCCCTAGGGTTTCTAAAATTTTCGTGCATCAATTAGTCATTTATAATATCTCTAGGTCATCTCAAATTTTTATAAACAATTTCAGCACTAGCCAAAATTATCTTGATTTCCAAAATCGTCAAGAAAATTTCCGGAACCCTAATTTCAAGCATATGCATTAAGCATGCTATTTTTATCAAAATAATACATTTCTTATCACATAAGAACTTTATTAAGGTCTTATAATTGAAATACATGTACTATAAGTCCTTAAGTAAGTCAACTACATCAACTTTCAAAAAGTTGACTAATGTTGACTTTGACTTGAATTAATAATCAAATCAAATTCAAGAGTCTTATACTCATTCTATATATGTCTAACAAAAAATTACAGGGCTTAATTCTTAGGAATTATCTATTAATAAAGAGGAATTAGTCAGCATAACACATGTGTATGACATTTGTCATATTACCTCTACACTAATCAAACATTACATCATGCATGCATAAGATAATCACTTTAATAACAAGTGTCATGCATCTCATACACTTGACAACATCTTATCTTGTATGTGCATGCATAAAATTTATAAAAACAATTTTTACAAAATATTAATATGGAATTTACAAGCATGCATATTCATCATATTTCCAGAATTTCCATAACTTCATACATGCATCAGGCTGAAACTAAATTCATAATAAAATAGCAAATGACCTTCAATTGCATTTTTTTAAACAGAAACATAACATAACACCTTATAAACATTTCTGTGAAAGAAAATTAGAAACATATTTTCTATAATTATTACAAAATTTTCAAAATCAACGCATGCATTCAGTTTTCTAGAAATTCCTAGAAACCAACATATGAACAACCTAGTTGTTAATTCAAAATAAAATAGAAAATAACATTCAATTGCAATTTCCTTTGACAAAAACATGATATAACATCTTATAAACATTTTTGTGAAATAAAATCATAAAAATAATTTTTGTAAAATTTACACGAATTATTCCAAATCATCATGCATGTCAGTCATAACCTGACAAACACTTTTCACATGTTCAATACATCATCTATTACATGCATAAACTTGCTCTGATACCACTGTTGGGTTGCCATGGATGCATGCATCATATGCATAAGGGTGCAGTTGAAGTGCCAGAATCTAGATTATGGCACTGTGACAACCCGGAAAAAATAGAATCATACATGCATTTATTGATATGTAAAAGAACATGAAATATAAAACATTTTTACCTTTTATTTCTCCTCCTTTCTTGTTTCTTCTCCTTGTTTGGGTTGTTGCAAACACCAAACCCTTCATTGATCACCCAATAACATGCAAAGATTAAGAAAAAATAATGTGTAAGGGTGATTTGAGCACCAAAGTAAATGAGTTCTAGTAGATTCTCAAAATAAAAAGATAGATCACGAATCATGTTACATGCATTTTGATTCATGCAACAATTGCATGAATTGCAAGAACAAGACTCAAAACACCTCTCTCTCACTCTATAACTCTTCTAGAACCCTTATGCTCTTAGTTAAGTGTGTAAGAAGTGGTAAGACTCTTTTGTACTTAAGCAAATAACTCACTTATGTGCTCATTCGTGCCCTCTGTCACGATCGTGACCAATGAGCCACAATCGTGGCCGAGTTAAAATTAGGCTCGTCTTCGGTCACGATGGTGGCCTATGAGCCACGATCGTGGCCTACTTGAAATTAGCCTACACACTATGTTTTTCATCCGATCTTTTATATATGTGACCCTTAGGTTTCCGGTTATTTTAGACACTTGAATTAAATCTTAATTCAAGCAAATCATGAAGGGGTTTCATGATGCCAATTTACCAGAATATAAGTGGATTAACACACGAACTCTTCGATAGTTAATTCTCTAACTTATGAACCTTTCCATAGACAATTACCGTGTAATTCATCATTTCATCATACTATACCCCACTTAGTTCGGAGTATGGGCTATGTGTCAACTCCCACTATACTGACTATGTCTCATCTAGTTCAAGTGATATTAGTTCTTGTCCTAGGATCTCATTACTCTATGTGTCATTGGACAGCCTCTTCATGACACATAACTGCTCTGGCCAGAGACTCCTGAGTAATAACCCCGATAAGAGGCCGTGGGTGTCCTCTCCTTTTATTAAGAGTGGTGAATCCTTTATTGGCTACCTAATTACTTTCGAATACTAATAGCTGTACCCAATCACCACCTTAAGAGCGACCTCGTCTTGAGGTAACAAGGAATTGTGTCAAAGCATGGGAACAATATCCAAGATATCCTTGAGTATCTCAAATCTAAGGATGTTTTCACCATTGCTATGATGAAATTAATCATTGACATTTGATAGATCATCCATATGATAGTCTCATTGTTGGTCATCCGATGTACTTACTACTCTTAGTAAGCATCCATATGTTAACTCTAAACATCTCATGCTTACAGTTTGTGAGATCCACTGCTTGATCAAATTAAGGAGTATAACATGTGCTAGTTTGTCTTGATTAATAATGTCCTATCTTATTAATCCTATAACTAGGGATTATTTAGCTACTAACATAATTGCACAATGATAGGAATATCATTATCATGATTTTCCTCATGTTATGTTTTGTATCATGGATTCGATTTAAGATCAATATCAACTCATATATAAACGAATATCAAATTAATGAAAATGCCTTTCATGTTATTAATCAAAACAAATTCAGTAGATTTCCTTTAGAGCACTACTCTAATATACACATTTGTTAGTTTTGGTTTATGGTAGCAACAAGAACCAGTTCAATATAATTTTTCAGCTTCATTATAGATAGGCTATCTTGCAACTTCATATCCTTCTTAACTTCAAAACATATTTGAGAATAACAAAGCCTTTCCATTTTAGATGTTGGAGAATCAAGATAAATAGGTTTGCCAATTACACTGGCTAAATAGTTGAGTTCTTGTATGGTCTAATAATCTAAGGGAATATTATGAAAATTGATTTAGCTTAGGAAGACTTCAATTCCATTTCTATCTAACTCCAAGGTAGGTTTCCATCTTTTTAAAAAGCCTTGGCTACCTTGCTACATGATATGGACCTATTTCTAGTGTATCATGTAAGTTTTCTTCTGAATTAAAATTAAAGATAAGACTGTCATCTCTATGATTAAAGTTTTTATTAAACCTTTTTTTACCCTATCTGGTGATCGCCTAGGTATGAAATAGTGGAAAAGCAAGGCATTTACCACGGGAAAAACCCACAAAGGTGGTAAACTAAGAAGCAGCACTTGCTTGGAAAAGTTGTTTGGGAGGAGTGACAATTCCTTCTACATTCACCTCTTGAAGGTGTGTGAGTTCAATTTTAGGAGGTTGACAGGCTACTTTGTTTCTCCAACTTAAAAAAGAGCCTACCTCTTTCCTGTATTTATTAGCCCCATTGGTCTCTTCCAATTCTTTCTTTTCCAGTTTGAGGTGTCTAACCTAACTCTTGTTTCCTTATTCAAGGTTTTGAGGTGTGCATCCCGCTACCAATACTTCTTCACCATGGTGTTATACAAATCTCCGTTTGGAGTTAAAGGAACCTTTTCAATGTGTGCTTCCTCCTACAAGTCCCTTACTGGTAGCTCTCTGCAAAGCACTAGAAATATGTCAATGTTAAAAGTCTATCAATGCAAAAGATGGGAGAGGTTTCTAGTGGTTTACCTTTTCCATAACTCACTTGCTAGAAGATCTCTCAAAAGTCTACCATTGGCACAACTCACCTAGTAGTAGATTTCATCAATACCATCACTGTGAAATAGTGCATTTTGCTTGTTTATTTAAGTGTTTTAATTTCATTTTCAAGTCGTAATTCACTTATTTAGAGCAAAAGGGATGAATTTAAACAAGCTTGGACTAATTTGAAATTGTTTAACCAAGTTATGAAGTTACAGAGTAAGAATATGGTTTAGTACATACTGTGATGGTCCGTATGCTTTGTTATTTCTAAATTGCAATTTATATGGTCATGTTTGAAGAGTTTGAGGTTTGTTGATAGGTTTAGTGTGTTTTAAGTCTATGTTCAATAGGTTCATGCTCATGTTGTCTACTAATGGGCTTGTGTTCACATTATAGGTTGCTTTTATGAGTGTGTGC